>JABMCL010001257.1:140000-220000 GCA_018857735.1 Alviniconcha marisindica | reverse complement strand
CAAACAAACATCAACAAGGGCTTGGAACAATCTTTCACAAACTGCATAAATCAAACAAACATCAACATGGGCTTGGAACAACTTGCCAAGATGAAACAAACATCCACTGGGGCTTGGAACAATTTGTCATAAACTGCATGAGACAAATAAGAAGAGAAGAAATGGAATAATGCAGGTTGACCTTGAGGAAGAGACTGCATTCCTCAGGAGTGAAGTCACTGCTCAACACGTCCCACAGCCAGTTGATGACCTTGTGGTTGTTATGGTAACCGCCATAGTACTGGGTGTGTCGTCTGCAACAAGGTGTCCACAAAACAGCTACACACACAGCACTCTTGAAAAACAGCTACACACACAGCACTCTTGAAAAACAGCTACACACACAGCACTCTTGAAAAACAACTACATGCACAGCATTCTTGAAAAACAGCTACACGCATAGCACTCTTGAAAAACAGCTACACGCATAGCACTCTTGAAAAACAGCTACACGCACAGCACTCTTGGAGATTACGGGGTGAAACAAGCACAGCACATGATTTTGTTTTCTTCAGCCTTTACACATTGTCAGTACACTCCCATCAGCACAGCACATCTGAGCATGAAAATGGTTATGCCGGCTGTCTGCACCTGTCTGTCGGCTCTCTATGTCACAGGCCAGAGCATGATCATAGCATTTATTGTCACAAGCTTTATTCATGACTTCTACTGCACAGTTTACCTCTTCCTTTCTCTGCCTCTCCACATACGTACACACACTCAGACTCCCCCCCCTCCCCCGACCCCCCGTGGCTACCTGAGGTCCTCAATGTCCAGAGCGCTGCTGTCCCCAGAGATCAGCTTCTGTAGCTCGGGGGCACAGAACATGCAGAGCCAGTCGGGGTGCACCACTGCCTTGAAGCCGCGGATGAAGGCCAGCGCCTGGTCCTTGATTTGCCGGAACATGCGGAAGTGGGCCATCAGGTGCACGTAGCGAATCCTGCAGCAGAGCAAACCCACCAGGTGTTCAACAAGTGACATTCATGAGTTGTGCTGACCCTTTCTATGAACAGGTGTAAGTACCCCCCCCCACCCCCCTCCCATTTTATTCTGTACCCCTCCCCCCTCCCATTTTATTCTGTACCATCCCCCCCTGCCCATTTCTGTAAACCCCTCCCCCCCCCCCCCCCTTTTATTCTGTACCATCCCCCCCCCCCCCGTCCATTTTCTGTAACCCCCCCCCCCCCCCTTTATTCTGTACCATCCCCCCTGCCCATTTTCTGTAACCCCCCCCCCCTTTTATTCTACAACCCCCCTTTTTATTCTGTACCACCCCTGCCCATTTTCTGTACCCCCCCCCCCCCCTATTTTATTCTGTACCATCCCCCCCTGCCATTTTCTGTAACCCCCCTCCCCCCTTTTATTCTGTACCATCCCCCTGTCATTTTCTGTAACCCCCCCCCCCCCATTTTATTCTGTACCATCCCCCCTGCCCATTTTCTGTAACCCCCCCCCCCCCCTTTTATTCTGTACCATCCCCCTGCCCATTTTCTGTAACCCCCCCCCCCTTTTATTCTGTACCATCCCCCTGCCCATTTTCTGTAACCCCCCCCCCCTCATTTATTCTCTACCACCCCCTCTTGCCCATTTTCTGTACCCACCCCCTCCCATTTTATTCTGTACCCTCCCACCCCTCCCATTTTATTCTGTACCATCCCCCCTGCCCATTTTCTGTACCCCCCCCCCCTTTATTCTGTACCATCCCCCCTGCCCATTTTCTGTACCCCCCCCCCCCCTTATCTGCCCTCCCATTTTATTCTGTACTCACCCCCCCTCCCATTTTCTGTACCCCCTTCACCATCCCCCCTGCCCATTTTCTGTAACTCCCCACCCTCCCATTTTATTCTGTACCATCCCCCCCCCACCCCCCCCCCATTTTATTCTCACCATCCCCCCCCCCATTTTATTCTGTACCATCCCCCTCCCCCCCTCCCCCATTTTATTCTATACCATCCCCCCTGCCCATTTTCTGTAACACTCCCCCCCCCCACATTTTATTCTATACCATCCCCCTGCCCATTTTCTGTAACCCCTACCCCCTGCCCATTTTATGTACCCCCTCCCCCCCCCCCCTTGTTGTGGGTAGCTCACTTGTTCTCATTGGTGACGGGGATGGCGCGACCCCCTGTGACCAGCTCGTGCGTCTCCAGCTTCCCCATGCAGTCCTCGTCACAGGAGAAGGTCAGCTCCAGGTCAGCCACATCCCCTTCATAGTGCTGCCAGTGACAACGACAGTCAATCAGATGTGAAAGGCTGGTTTACCCCCTCCTCCCCTCATAGTGCTGCCAGTGATAACGACAGTCAATGAAATGTGAAAGGCTGGTACCCCCCCCTCATAGTGCTGCCAGTGATAACGACAGTCAATGAAATGTGAAAGGCTGGTTTACCCCCTCCTCCCCTCATAGTGCTGCCAGTGATAACGACAGTCAATGAAATGTGCAAGGCTGGTACCCCCCCCTCATAGTGCTGCCAGTGATAACGACAGTCAATCAGATGTGCAAGGCTGGTTTACCCCCCTCCCCCATAGTGCTGCCTGTGATATAACGACAGTCGATGAGATGTGAAAGGCTGGTTTACCCCCCCCCCCATAGTGCGCCTTTGAGATGACAGTCGATGAGATGTGAAAGGCTGGTTTACCCCCCCCCCTCATAGTGCTGCCATGATATAACGACAGTCGAAAGAGATGTGAAAGGCTGGTTTACCCCCCCTCCCCTCATAGTGCTGCCAGTGATATAACGACAGTCGATGAGATGTGAAAGGCTGGTTTACCCCCCCCCCCCCCTCCATAGTGCTGCCATGAATCGACAGTCAATGAGATGTGAAAGGCTGGTTTACCCCCCCCCCCTCATAGTGCTGCCAGTGATAACGACAGTCATGAGATGTGAAGGCTGGTTTACCCCCCCCTCTAGTGCTGCCGTGATATAACGACAGTCGATGAGATGTGAAGGCTGGTTTACTATGCTGTATGTAATGACACTCCCCTCATAGTGCTGCCAGTGATATAACGACAGTTGATGAGATGTGAAGGCTGGTTTACCCCCCCTCATAGTGCTGCCGTGATATAACGACAGTCATGAGATGTGAATGGCTGGTTTAACCCCTCATAGTGCTGCCAGTGATATAACGACAGATGAGATGTGAAAGGGTGGTTTTCCCCTTGCTCCGATATAACGACAGTTGATGAGATGTGAATGGCTGGTTTAATCCCCTCATAGTGCTGCCTGTGATATAACGACAGTCGATGAGATGTGAATGGCTGGTTTAATCCCCTCATAGTGCTGCCAGTGATATACGACAGTCGATGAGATGTGAAAGGCTGGTTTAATCCCCTCATAGTGCTGCCAGTGATATAACGACAGTTGATGAGATGTGAATGGCTGGTTTAATCCCCTCATAGTGCTGCCAGTGATATAACGACAGTTGATGAGATGTGAAAGGCTGGTCTTTCCCGCGCAGTCACATTGAGGTTACACATGAATGAAGGCAGTGAAACCAAAATACCACACAGAAACAGGAAACAACAGATGTGTCAGTTTTCTTAATGCCCACTCAACAGCTAACGTCACATCAGAATGAAAATAGATGTGTGCCAAGGACAGTTAGCAGCTCCAATGCCAAGGGTGGTCAAGAGAACTCAAACTTGAAAACTTTATTTGACTAGGATTGTACTTTAGGTTTAATCAACTGGTTCTTGCTAGGTGATGAGTACAAAATGTACAAGACAAATTTATACATATGTGAAACATGATGCGTGTGTCAAGGACCGACAAGATGTGTGTATGTGTGTGTCAAGGACTGGCAAGATGTGTGTATGCATGTGTCAAGAACTGGCAAGATGTGTGTATGTGTCAAGAACTGGCAAGATGTGTGTGTCAATGACTGGCAAGATGCGTTTGTCAAGGACCGACAAGATGTGTGTATGTGTGTGTGTCAAGGACTGGCAAGATATGTGTATGTGTGTGTCAAGAACTGGCAAGATGTGTGTATGTGTGTGTCAAGGAATGGCAAGATGTGTGTGTCAATGACTGGCAAGATGTGTGTGTCAAAGCCTGACAAGTGTATATTGTGGCCAGACACCGGGTGTGTGTTCAAAGTCAACACATCAAAAGTGGTCAACATGTGTCAGTCAAGGATGGTCAACACAAAAACAGTATGAAGACAGGTTAACATAATAACAGTGTCAAGGACAGTCAACATTTATCTCAAGGACCGTCCACATTTGTGTATCAAGGAAAGGCCACATTTGTGCGTCAAGGACAGTCCACAGATGTGTGTCAAGGACAATCCACAATTATCTCTCAAGGGCAGTCCACAGATGTGTGTCAAGGCCAGTCCACAGATGTGTGTCAAGGCCAGTCCACAGATGTGTGTCAAGGAGAGTCCACAGATGTGTGTCAAGGACAGTCCACAGATGTGTGTCAGGGACAGTCCACAGATGTGTGTGTAAAGGGCTGTCCACAGATGTGTGTAAAGGGCAGTCCACAGATATGTCAGGGACAGTCCACAGATGTGTGTCAGGGACAGTCCACAGATGAGTGTCAAGGAGAGTCCACACATATGTCAGGGACAGTCCACAGATGTGTGTCAGGGAGAGTCCACAGATGTGTGTCAGGGAGAGTCCACAGATGTCAGGGAGAGTCCACAGATGTGTGTCAAAGAGAGTCCATAGATGTGTGTCGGGGAGAGTCCACAGATAATTATGTGTAAAGGGCAGTCCACAGATGTGTGTCAAGGAGAGTCCACAGATGTGTGTCAGGGAGAGTCCACAGATGTGTGTCAAGGAGAGTCCATAGATGTGTGTCAGGGACAGTCCACAGATGTGTGTAAAGGGCAGTCCACAGATGTGTGTCAAGGACCGTCCACAGATGTGTGTCAAAGCCAGTCCACAGATGTGTGTCAAGGTCAGTCCACAGATGTGTGCCAAGGACAGTCCACAGATGTGTCTCAAGCAAGGAGAGTCCACAGATGTCCACAGGTACGTCAAGGACAGTCCACAGATGTGTGTCAAGGAGAGTCCACAGGTGTGTGTCAAGGAGAGTCCACAGATGTGTGTCAAAGCCAGTCCACAGATGTGTGTCAAGGCCAGTCCACAGATGTGTGTCAAGGAGAGTCCACAGATGTGTGTCAAGGAGAGTCCACAGATGTGTGTCAAGGCCAGTCCACAGATGTGTTTCAAGGCCAGTCCACAGATGTGTGTCAAGGAGAGTCCACAGATGTGTGTCAAGGACAGTCCACAGATGTGTGTCAGGGACAGTCCACAGATGTGTGTCAGGGACAGTCCACATATGTGTGTAAAGGGCAGTCCACAGTGTGTGTAAAGGGCAGTCCACAGATATGTCAGGGACAGTCCACAGATGTGTGTCAAGGAGAGTCCACAGATGTGTGTCAAGGACAGTCCACAGATGTGTGTCAAGGGCGGGGCATGAAGACCTTGATGTAGCTGAGGCTCTTGGCGAGGTCGGCATCCAGCGAGGGCAGCTCATCCAGAGAGCTGTAAGTGGCACTCTGCTGGTGACCCAGCATCTGCGTCAGGAAGAATGGCGCGAAGGGCACCTCCACCACAATGCCCTGCACGCACAGGTTGCACACAACACTGACAGCTTCTTCACAAAACTACGTCCGGGGGCAAAGGTCCTGAGCATCAATTTTTCATGCACAACTAACGAAATGAAAAAGAAAAATGAAATGAATCCAGCGAAAAAACAGAAACAACAATACTGTGTCCACCACACAGGTGAGTGTGTGTGTGTGGGATGGGGGGGGGGGGGTGCATAAATATGGTAGTCATGCTAGCAAGTAACCCAGAAACATTCATATCAGACACACGAAACTAATATGGCACAGAAAGTTTTTCTTCTGCCTCTTGCTCCGCCGCCTCCCCCTTGTCTGTTGCAGACTCTCCAAGGCTACTGACCTCATAGACAGCCTTGCCCAGCATCTTGCCCACAAACTCGAAGAGCGCCAGATGGTTTTCCTGGATGTAGGACGTGGACGAGGGGTACAGCTTCTGCTCTGATGTCACCTGCCACACAAGGTTCACTGTCCTTCAGGCAAATCAACACTGTAGTCATCTGGTCAGGCATCAGCAGCCTCACAACATTGGATTAACAGACACACCTACAAACACACACCACTAACTGACCTCAGCAACAACAGGGAAGAGGAGTGGATAGTGATGCATTGCTTCGTCTGAAACAGCTGGACAGAACCAACCATAACTAAGGAGAACAGGAAGTCAGAAAAAAAAGGACTATGCATGTCTTCCTATGACAGAGATATAGATACATAAATCTCTTTCTCTCTATATGACTGTTAGGCGCCACGTCTCAACAAGCCCTACGCACTGTGGGACAGGAAGCTGATCAAGCCTGCGGCCAGCGGGTGACACTTTGTGTACAACTGCTGCCCCACTAGTACTGCTTACTGTAACTGCTGCCCCACTAGTACTGCTTACTGTAACTGCTGCCCCACTAGTACTGCTTACTGTAACTGCTGCCCCACTAGCCCTGCTTACTGTAACTGCTGCCCCACTAGTACTGCTTACTGTAACTGCTGCCCCACTAGCCCTGCTTACTGTAACTGCTGCCCCACTAGTACTGCTTACTGTAACTGCTGCCCCACTAGTACTGCTAACTGTAACTGCTGCCCCACTAGTACTGCTAACTGTAACTGCTGCCCCTTTAGCCCTGCTTACTGTAACTGCTGCCCCACTAGTACTGCTTACTGTAACTGCTGCCCCTTTAGCCCTGCTTACTGTAACTGCTGCCCCTTTAGCCCTGCTTACTGTAACTGCTGCCCCACTAGTACTGCTTACTGTAACTGCTGCCCCACTAGTATTGCTAACTGTAACTGCTGCCCCACTAGTACTGCTTACTGTAACTGCTGCCCCACTAGTACTGCTTACTGTAACTGCTGCTCCACTAGTACTGCTTACTGTAACTGCTGCCCCTTTAGCCCTGCTTACTGTAACTGCTGCCCCACTAGTACTGCTTACTGTAACTGCTGCCCCTTTAGCCCTGCTTACTGTAACTGCTGCCCCACTAGTACTGCTAACTGTAACTGCTGCCCCACTAGTACTACTTACTGTAACTGCTGCCCCTTTAGCCCTGCTTACTGTAACTGCTGCCCCACTAGTACTGCTTACTGTAACTGCTGCCCCACTAGTACTGCTTACTGTAACTGCTGCCCCACTAGTACTGCTTACTGTAACTGCTGCCCCTTTAGCCCTGCTTACTGTAACTGCTGCCCCACTAGTACTGCTTACTGTAACTGCTGCCCCACTAGTACTGCTAACTGTAACTGCTGCCCCACTAGTTCTGCTAACTGTAACTGCTGCCCCTTTAGCCCTGCTTGCTGTAACGGCTGCCCCACTTGTACTGCTTGCTGTAACTGCTGCCCCACTTGTACTGCTTGCTGTAACTGCTGCCCCACTTGTACTGCTTGCTGTAACTGCTGCCCCACTTGCACTGCTTGCTGTAACTGCTGCCCCACTTGTACTGCTTACTGTAACTGCTGCCCCACTAGTACTACTTACTGCTTACTGTAACTGCTGCCCCACTAGTACTACTTACTGCTTACTGTAACTGCTGCCCCACTAGTACTCTAACTGACAGAGGTATCTTTCTCCTTCTGCAGTCATACTAATGAAACTAGTCATTAAAACAAAACAAAATGTGAAAACGCAGGTGACCGGACCTTTAGCTAAGAGGGGAGGAGCAAAACCGGAGTGATTGAAGGAAGATACGAACATTGACATCATCAGAGGAAGTAGACTGCTCCTTACAACAACTGAAACCTCGTGCTCCTACACTAGACAGTGAACAATTTGCCTCAAACACTCCGCCACTCTGATTCTGCCTCCTATTTTAAAGCCACTGCACATATTTAATAATTATTTCTAAACTGTTTTTTTGTGCGTGCGTGCATGCATGGGTGTGTGTGTGTGTGTGTGTGTGTGTGTGTGTGTGTGTGTGTGTGTGTGTGTGTGTGTGTGTGTAGTTAGCATTATTGTAAAATGCCCTGTACTTCCATCTTGTGTGTCTGATGGGCGCTCTAGAAATCCTCTTCATTATTATTATTATAGACAGTCGGTTAGAACATACCAACTCTAACCATGTGAGCTACTGTAAAAATGGTGGCAGCCTCGCATCATCTGGATTGCATTCATTCAAGAGCAGCACTGGAAAGGGCCAGGCAGCAAAACTGTCACCCATTCAATCATGTCTTCTGTCACGCATTCAACTGATCTGTCTTCAAAGCCCTTGCTGTCAGAGCACAGCCACTGAAAACCCAGAACTAACAGCATGGAACGATGGTGGTGGTGGAGGTGTTAACCAACAGGAGGTGGTGGTGGAGGGGTTAACCAACAGGAGGTGGTGGTGGAGGGGTTAACCAACAGGAGGTGGTGGTGGAGGGTTAACCAACAGGAGGTGGTGGTGGAGGTGTTAACCAACAGGAGGTGGTGGTGGAGGGGTTAACCAACAGGAGGTGGTGGTGGAGGGGTTAACCAACAGGAGGTGATGGTGGAGGGGTTAACCAACAGGAGGTGGTGGGGGGAGGGGTTAACCAACAGGAGGTGATGGTGGGGGTGGAGGGGTTAACCAACAGGAGGTGATGGTGGGGGTGGAGGGGTTAACCAACAGGAGGTGATGGTGGGGGTGGAGGGGTTAACCAACAGGAGGTGATGGTGGGGGTGGAGGGGTTAACCAACAGGAGGTGATGGTGGGGATGGAGGGGTTAACCAACAGGAGGTGATGGTGGAGGGGTTAACCAACAGGAGGTGGTGGTGGAGGGGTTAACCAACAGGAGGTGATGGTGGTGGTGGAGGGGTTAACCAACAGGAGGTGGTGGTGGCAGCAGAAGCTGACTGGCAAAGGGGGGGTAGAGGCAGAATTAAGTGGGATGAGAAGAGTGGAGGTCAAGGTAGGAACAGGTGTCAGTGGCCTTGTTCAGGTGTCAGTGGCCTTGTAATGAAAACATTTTCATTTTTAGTTGCTGTCTTGCAATAAAGACAATTTCAATTCTAGTTTATCTCAGCATCAACCCGGTGCACAACCTGACCCCACTGACCTTGAAGAGGTTAAGTCCAGGGTCAAAGACTCTAGCGATGGTTTCCTCCAGAAACTCTTTGAAGACTCCATCCTGGTCGATGCCGGCTTCATCCAGGCCCTGCGTGAAGAGAGAGACTTACGGTGTAAACTGCACACACGCACAGCCCCAACAACAGCAACAACACACACGGCAGACATTGTCTTAAGAACAAGTTTAAAAAATGAGGGGGGGACACGGTGACCTGGTCATGCTGTTTCCTTGCAAGACCTCATCAATGAACTGAACAGGTATTTCAACAGGTATGGATCTGAAGAAGATGGCACATACGCCTCCTGGCACTCACCACCTTACTAGTGAAGCTGACATGGTTGACACCCATGCTTCTGTACACTGACCTACTAGTGATGAACTTGACCTAAATGAAACCTGTATGAGTATTTCTATACACTGATTTTCTCATTACACTGGTGACACCTGTATATCTATGGACTGACCTGCTCATTAAACTTGACACAGATGACACCTGTACCAGTATTTTTATACATTGACTTGCTTGTTACACTGATGACACCTGCATATCTATGGACTGACCTGCTTGTTGATGAACTTGACACAGAGGACACACACTGACCTGCTTGTTGATGAACTTGACACAGAGGACACACACTGACCTGCTCGTTGATGAACTTGACACAGAGGACACACACTGACCTGCTCGTTGATGAACTTGACACAGAGGACACACACTGACCTGCTCGTTGATGAACTTGACACGGACAACACCTTTCAGGGCTCTGGGAGGCAGCTGGGCCAGCTGGCGATACCCATCCTGTAGGAAAGCCAGCAACGCATCACTCCATCCGCATCCCCCCCCCCCCACCCACCCCTTCAAACACTCCATCCCCCCAAACCCCCCCCCCCCCCCCTTCAAACCTCCATCCGCATCCCCCCCTTCAAACCTCCATCCACATCCAACATCCCCACTCCCCCTTCAAACACTCCATCCGCATCCCCCCCTTCAAACACTCCATCCACACCCCCCCCTTCAAACACTCCATCCACATCCCCCCCCTTCAAACACTCCCATCCACATCCCACCCCCTTCAAACACTCCATCCACATCCCCCCCTTTCAACCTCCATCCCATCCCACCTCCCTTCAAACACTCCATCCACATCCCGCCCCCACTTCAATCACTCCATCCACATCCACCCCCTTAAAACACTCCATCCACATCCCCCCCCCTTCAAACCTCCATCCACATCCCACCTCCCTTCAAACACTCCATCCACACCCCCCCCCTTCAAACACTCCATCCACATCCGCCCCCTTTCAAACCCTCCATCCACATCCCGCCACCCCTTCAAACACTCCATCCGCATCCACCCACCCCCCCCCTTCAAACACTCCATCCACATCCCGCCCCCCCTTCAAACACTCCATCCACATCCTCCCCCCTTCAAACACTCCATCCACATCCTGCCCCCCCTTCAAACACTCCCCCCCCCCCCCCCCAAACACTCCACATCCCCATCCCCCTTCAAACCTCCATCCCATCCCCCTCTTCAAACACTCCATCCACATCCCCCCCCCCTCCCCCAAACACTCCATCCCCATCCTGCCCCCCTTCAAACACTCCATCCCATCCCCCCCCCTTCAAACACTCCATCCACATCCCACCTCCCCTTCAAACACTCCATCCACTCCTGCCCCCTTCAAACTCCATCCACATCCACCCCCTTCAAACACTCCATCCCCATCCCCCCCCCTTCAAACCTCCATCCAACCCCTTTCCCTCCATCCTCCCCCCCCTTCAAACACTCCATCCACATCCCCCCCCTTCAAACACTCCATCCACCCCCCCCCCCCTTCAAACACTCCATCCGCATCCCCCCCTTCAAACACTCCATCCACCCCCCCCCTTCAAACACTCCATCCACATCCCGTCCCCCCTTCAAACACTCCATCCACATCCCACCTCCCTTCAAACATCCTCCAATCCCCCCCCCCCCTTTCAACACCCATCCCATCCGCCACCCCCTTTCAAACACTCCATCCATTCCTGCCCCCCCTTCAAACACTCCATCCATCCCCCCCCCCTTCAAACACTCCATCCCCCCCCTTCAAACACTTCATCCACATCCCCCCCCTTCAAACACTCCATCCACATCCCCCTTCAAACACCCCCATCCACATCCGCCCCCCCTTCAAACACTCCATCCCATCCCACCCCCCTTCAAACACCATCCATCCCCCCCTTCAAAAAACTCCATCCACATCCCGCCCCCTTTCAAACACTCCATTCACATCCTGCCCCCCCCTTCAAACACTCCATCCAAATCCTGCCCCCCCTTCAAACACTCCATCCACATCCCCCCCCCCCTTCAAACATTCCATCCACATCCCACCTCCCTTTCAAACACTCAATCTGCATCCCGTCCCCCCTTCAAACATTCCATCCGCATCCCACCCCTTCAAACACTCCATCTGCATCCCACCCCCCCCTTCAAACACTCCATCCACATCCCACCCCCCTTTCAAACACTCCATCCAATCCCTGCCCCTTCAAACACTCCATCCGCATCCCGCCCCACCCTTCAAACACTCCATCCCCCCCCCTTCAAACACTCCATCCACATCCCCCCTTCAAACACTCCATCCCATCCCACCCTCTTCAAACACTCCATCTGCATCCCCCCCATTCAAACACTACATCCACATCCCACCCCCCTTTCAAACACTCCATCCACATCCCATGCTCCCTTCAAACACTCCATCCATCCCGCCCCACCCTTCAAACACCCCAATCCGCATCCCAAACCTCCTTCAAACACTCCATCCCATCCCCCCCCTTCAACACTCCATCTGCATCCCCCCTTCAAACACTCCATCCATCACCCTCCCCCTACCCACCACAGTCCTTCAAACCCCCTGTCCGCACCTCCACTAAATCCCCCCCCCCCCTTTCAACCTTCCATCCAGCATCCCGCCCCCCCCCCCGCCCCCCCCCTCCCCCCTCAAACACTCCATCCGCATCCCGCCCCCTTCAAACACTCCATCACACCCCATTTCAACATCCCACATCAGCCCCCTTCAAACACTCCATCCACATCCCATCTCCTTTCAAACACTCCATCCACATCCCACCTTCAAACACACCATCTGCATCCCACCCCCTTTCAAACACTCCATCCACATCCCCACTTCAAACACTCCATCACACACACCCCAAAAAACCCCACTCTATCTCATCCCCCCCCCCCCTTAAAACACTCCATCCTCCCCTTCAAACACTCCATCCACATCCCCCCTTCAAACACTCCCCCCTCCCCCTCTTCAAACACTCCATCTGCATCCCCCCCATTCAAACACTACATCCACATCACCCCCCCCCCCCCCCTTCAAACACTCCATCTGCATCCCACCCCCTTCAAACACTGCACCCCCCCCCTTCAAACCTCCATCCATCTCCCCCCTTCAAACACTCCATCCACCCCCCACCCCCTTCAAACCTCCATCCCCCCCCCACCCCCTTCAAACACTCCATCCACATCCCACCCCCTTTCAACTACACCCCCCCCCCCCTTCAAATACTCCATTTGCAACCCTACCCCCTCCCCCCTTCAAACACAACCCTTTACACTCCATCCCTTACAAAACCACTTCACAATCCACCCTTCACACCCCACCCCATCCTTTCACACTCACCCCCTCACACATCCACCATCATTCCCCCTTTTTCACACCCAGTCCTTCACCCCCACCCCTCTGCCTTCATGCTCCTTTCTTCACACTCCATCCCTCATATAAATTTCTTCACACTCCCTTCTTCATACCCTGTTCTTCACACCCTGTTCTTCACACCCTGTTCTTCATACCCCGTTCTTCATACCCCGTTCTTCACACCCTGTTCTTCACACCCTGTTCTTCATACCCTGTTCTTCATACCCTGTTCTTCACACCCTGTTCTTCACACCCTGTTCTTCATACCCTGTTCTTCACACCCGACTTTCAGACACACTGCCAAGTGAAACACAAACAGGCCGGGTGTATACACCTGGCACAGGAGGAAAGAAGGAAACGAACAAGGGAACATGAACGCTGTGAAGCGCACCTCCACAATGCGACTGCGGTGAACGGTGATGAGCGTGGACTGGGGAGAGGCACACACTGACTCCGTCAATCCCAGCGCCTCCTTCTCCTTCATCACATTTTTGCGGAACAGCACCACGCGCTGAAACACCACCACAAACACGCTAACAGCACTTTGGTCAAAATGAGCATCACACGCTGAAACACCACCACAAACACACTAACAGCACTTTGGTCAAAATGAGCACCACAGACTGAAACACCACCACAAACACACTAACAGCACTTTGGTCAAAATGAGCATCACAGACTGAAACACCACCACAAACACACAACATAAACACACTAACAGCGACAGCACTTTGACCAAGTTCTCACAGAAGTACATTACATGCTGAAACACCACTACAAACACACTAACAGCAATTTTTGTCAAGAAGCACACCACACAATGAAACACCACCACAAACACACTAACAGCATTTTGGTCAAGAAGCACACCACACCCTGAAACACCACCACAAATATACTAACAGCACCTTGACCAAGTTCTCACAGACGGGCACTGTGTGCCGAAACATCATCAGAAACATTACTTTCCCTTTCATGGCATCTGATGGAAATGTCTGTGCGTGCCAACTCTGGTACAAAAGGAGAGCAACTGCACTCAGACAACTCTTGTCCCAGTGCAAAACCAGAAAGGTGTTCATTAGCCCCCTTAGATACCCACCACACTCACACTAAATACACTGTGCTTGCTCTTTTTAATGTATATACCAACCACACAACATTCAAACTACAGCAGACACAGATCTAAAAACAACAACAATGTGCCAGTTACAGAGCTGCCAACCCTTTCTGATGAGATTCATCACCCAGGAGCTCCCTTTCAGCTTCATGCTTTGGCTGGCAATTTGAAATGACTGAAAACGGAAGATGTCTCGCCAGGAAGTGACGCTTTAGAGCAGGAACTGAACCGAATGCTATGATAGGTCAGCTGGTTAAAACGCGAATGCCGATTGGCTGTGGCACAACCAACACCTCAGACACAAAAAAGGCGCACGCGCAACAGGTTGCTGGGGAATATGATACCCACATGCACGAATTGGATCGAAAATAAACAATTTGATCTTAAGTGTAGCAGCGTAGTGCAGTGCCCTTGGGCGTAGCAAACTACATCCAAAACGTAGTGGTTGGCAGTTCTGCAGTTGTCTCTGACGAGCCTGTGCATTGAAACATCAAACTGACAGGACTCAAGCAAGGTTATAATCACGCAAAGTTTGAAAGACCTTGCTTAAACGGTGTCTGAAAAAAAGATAACATTAAAGTTTTTGTCAAATTTGAAAACACACCGACCTCCTTTAAATACATGCACAAGTTAAAAAATAAAATAAAAAATAAAATAAAGGTGATGTAGTCATGGTCTAGTAGATGTAACTACCACTCTTACAGAACTTAATCAGATAAGAACCTAAATTTTTCATTTCTGTTTGACACTGTTGTGACCTTGAAATATGGTACAGGTCACTGAAAGTGGGATAAACAGGTGAAAATCTCTGAGGCTGTGGAGTCTGACCAATAGCTACACTGACCTTACCAAAGGGAATGATACAAGGAGATGCACCAAAAAAACTGTGACTTTTTACAGTGACTATGTGATGAGCAAGCTACACTGACCTCGCTGAAGGGAACGATGTGTGGTACGTGCTGCATCAAGAACTGCGCTGTCTTCTTCCCATGTTCCAACTCGCTCACAAAGTGTGATGGCTTCACACAGTCCCTGAAACACAGACCACCACCACCATTACCATTACCACCAGGACCAGCATCAACTCATCAGCATCATCCCCATCACAACTCCTACCATAATCATCATCTTACTTTTCAACTGATGCCCAAATAAAGAAAACATTCTTCTCCTTTTATCCAAATGGACACTTTGGTTAGGCTGTCATTGTATCAGAGGTTCTGCAATGAACAACACTTTAACTTTCTGTGTCCAACTTAAACACACCAAGAGAAAAAGTGTAAGACTAGGGGGGAAGAGACAGAGGGAGGGAGAAAGATAAGTCAGAGAGAGTGACAGAGGAAGAGACACAGAAATAGAAAATTATCATTAGAAACCGTCACTGATCCACAAGGGAAGCCACTCACCTGACCAGCCAATGTTCAGGAGGAGCAAAGCTGCGTCGGGCATCACGTTCATGGAGGAGAGTGAGCAAGGTCAAGGCTGAATTAAATACGTCACTGCTGGGCGCTACATGAATGTCTGAAGGAAAAACAACAACAACAAAACCAACATCAGTCACAACTCAGTGAAAGAAGAAGTGACCACCAACACTCTACAAAAAAAGAACCACAACAACATGTAAGGTTACACCAGAAACACTTTTACAAGAAGTAATAACAACACATTTTTTTAAGTCAACAAGTAAGCAGAAATATTAACTAATAAAGAGAGAACTCGAACTCGAAAACTTTATTTTCCAAGGATTGTAGTTTAGGTTCATTTAGACCTGTCTAACAACTAGTCCTTGCTAAACTACTGAATAAGTGAAACATGGAAAAACGATTAGATGAAAACAAAAACAAAAACAACAAAACTTTACAAACTCGATTAATATTTAAACATGATAAACAATATACAAACAAATAAAATATAACACTACCCCTATGAATAGTAATAAACATACAGGAACAGCAAAATCAGTGAAAATACTTTGAGAGAGCGAGAGAACTCGAACTCGAACTCGAAAACTTTATTTTCCAAGGATTGTAGTTTAGATTCATTTAGACTTGCCTAACAACTAGTCCTTGCTAAGCTGTTGAATAAGTGAAAACTGGAGAAACAATTATATAAAAATAAAAGAAGAAGAAAAGCTGTCTTATACGGTTGTGTTAAGGTGCTCACGGAGGTTTTTCTTGAAGGAGCTGAGTGAGTGACATGATCTGAGGTGCATTGGAAGACTATTCCAAAACAGGGCACCAAAAAAGGCCATGCTTGTTTTGAATAAATCTATTCTTGGCTTTGGTAACTGAAGGTAGTTGTTTCTGGAGCTAGAGTGGGGAGCTTTGTACAAGCTAGTTATGTACACTGGCGCATTGTTAGTAAGTGCCCTATACATAAAAACACCCTTGTTGTAGTCCAGTTGTTTGTGAAGGTTCAATATTCCTATCTTATTCAGTTTCTGGTCAGTGGTTAGGTTTTTTGTCTGGAAGGATTAGCTTTCCGGATCTTCTTAGTAGAGAATTTAATCGTTTTTTGAGAGCATCACTACAACCGCCCCACACTACGGATGCGTAGTCAATGTGGGATTTAATGTGGGCATTGAAGAAAAGCTTTAAAGTATCAGTGTCAACGATGTACTTTAGATAGAAGGAAGACACGCTTAGAGAGTGTTTTGCAGTGTGTCAGTATGTGTATCCCACCGAAGTTTGTTGTCTATAATTATTCCTAAAAGTCGGTGTTCTGCCACTTGTTCAACTTTCACTCCATGTAGTAACAGATCAAGCGATAAAGGTAACAGCTGATGCTTCTGCCTTGTAGCGATTGTCATAGAGTGGGTTTTCTTTGGATTGATGACCATAGAATTATTGTCACACCAACATGAGACCTGGTCTAAGCTTTCCTGTAAGGTGTGTTCTACCTGCATAATATCTTTTCCGGATGTGTGGAGTGTTGTGTCGTCTGCTAACATGTCGCAAGCAACAGAAATATTCGTTACATGCAATGGTAGGTCATTGATAAAAATACTAAACAGAATAGGAGAGAGAGAGAGAGAGAGAGAGAGAGAGAGAGAGAGAGAGAGAGAGAGAGAGAGAGAGAGAGAGAGAGAGAGAGAAGACAGACAGACAGACAGACAGACAGACAGAGACAGAGAGGCAGACAGACAGACAGAGACAGAGAGAGTCAGACAGAGACAGAGACAAAAACTGAAAGACACACAAAGAGAAGTGGGGGAGGGTGGGGGGGGGGGGGGGGGGGGGAGATAGTTCTTGGATTTTAACATCCGGCCAGTGGGACAGGATCACCTCAGGATGAGAGAGAGAGAGATTGATTGATTGATTGATTGATTAAACTTTATTTCTCAACAGTGAAGATATTAGAAATGAAAAGAGAGAGAGAGAGAGAGAGAGAGAGAGAGAGAGAGAGAGAGAGAGAGAGAGAGAGAGAGAGAGAGAGAGAGACACACACACACACACACACACACACACAAGACAGAGAGAGACCGGTGGGTGGAGGTGGGGGTTGGATACACACACACACACACACAAGGCAGAGAGAGACTGGTGGGTGGAGGTTGGGGTTGGGTACACACACACACACGACAGAGAGAGACCGGTGGGTGGAGGTGGGGTTTGGGTACACACACACACACAGACACACACACACAAGACAGAGAGAGACCGGTGAGTGGAGGTTGGGGTTGAGCATACACAGACACAGACAGAGAGAGACTGGTGGGTGGAAGTGGGGGTTGGGTACACACACACACACAAACACACACACAAGACAGAGAGAGGCCGGTGAGTGGAGGTTGGGGTTGGGCACACACACACACACACAAAGACAGAGAGAGACCGTTGGGTGGAGGTTGGGGTTGGACGCACACACACACACACACACATGACAGAGAGAGACTGGTGAGTGGAGGTTGGGGTTGGGCACACACACATACACACACACACAAGACAGAGACTGGTGAGTGGAGGCTGGGGTTGGGCACACACACACACACACACACACACACACACACAAGACAGAGAGACCGGTGAGTGGAGGTTGGGGTTGGGCACACTCACACACACACAAGACAGAGAGAGACCGGTGAGTGGAGGTTGGGGTTGGGCACACACACACACGAGACAGAGAGAGACCGGTGAGTGGAGGTTGGGGTTGGGCACACACACACACAAGACAGAGAGACCGGTGAGTGGAGGTTGGGGTTGGGCACACACACACACAAAGACAGAGAGACCGGTGAGTGGAGGTTGGGGTTGGGCACACTCACACACACACACACAAGACAGAGAGAGACTGGTGAGTGGAGGTTGGGGTTGGGCACATACACACACACACACACAAGACAGAGAGAGACCGGTGAGTGGAGGTTGGGGTTTGGCACATACACACACACAAGACAGAGAGAGACCAGTGAGTGGAGGTTGGGGTTGGGCACATACACACACACATACACAAGACAAAGAGAGACCGGTGGGTGGAGATGAGGGTGGAGTAGACTGAGTTGTTGCTGAGAGCAGTCAGCTGTGTTGTAGGTCCAGAGCTGCCAACCCTTCACTAGAGTTTAGCGTAGCAAAATCAGATTTTAAGCGTAGTGATTAGATTTTGAGCGTAGCGTACATATACGGTCATCCTTCGCAATTCGCTTTTGCGGAAATGTGTGCCAGAACAGATGTCATGATTGGCTGCAGAGAGAGTGATGTTGTGCACGACAAAGAAATTTGTGAAAAGCATCTCCGTTCAAATTATGTCACAACCCATAAAAATGAATGGGAAATCTTCAGCGTACTTCCTATTGCTTTTCCTTTGTTGATGTGACGCTTCAAGTTGTCATGTTGTTCGACGTCGTACATTCCGCCATGGGCGACAGAAAAGTCCCAAGAACTGAAGAAACAGGTGCTGCACTTCACATGCTTGGCGCTCTGCGTTGATCGTACAACGCACAGAAACTGTTCTGCATAATACTCTTCCTGGAAATTCTGGTGTGCGGTTTTTTGGTGAGATTCATCACCTGGGAGCTCGCTTTCGGCTTCTCACTTCGGCATGGCGATTTGAAATGATTGAAAACGGAAGTCATCTCGCCAGGAGGTGACGCATAAAAGCGGGAATTGAACTGAACGCTACGATGGGTCAGCTGGTTAAAATGTGAACGCCAATTGGCTGTGGCACAACCAGCATCTCAGACACAAAAAGGCACATGCACAACCGGTTGCTGGTGAATTTGATGCCCACACGAACGCATGGGATTGAAAATAAACAATTTTTGCTTTTCTGAGGGAGAACGTAGTGATATGATCATGAGCGTAGCAGCATAGTGCAGTGCTCTTGGGCGTAGCAAACTACGGTCAAAATGTAGTGGTTGGCAGCTAAGTAGGTCACATCAGGGTAAAATGAGAGAGAAAAAGACAGAGAGAGGATGGAGGAGAGGTGGAAAGAGGTAAAAATGAAAAAGAGTGTGAGCAAGAGGAGTGGGTGGGGGGTGGGGGTGGGGGGGGGGGGGCTAAGTGACTCACCAATGAGAGAGTTCCAGATGACCCTGAAGACAAAGAGGTTGAGGAACTCACTCATCCTGAGGTAGTCCTTCATGGAGAACACCTGCTGCTGCTCGTACATCTCCATGTCATCCAGGGTCCTACAGCACAAAGACAACAGGGTGACAGCAACCCACAGCATGGTGTCATTACCTTGACATAACCTGCATGGTTATTGCTTTAGACCCCACATTTGGAATACAATCCCACAATACCTTAGGTACTGCTCAACCCTGTCATCTTTTAAAGCCAAACTAAAAACCTTCCTCTTCTCACAGTATTTCCGCCCCAACTAATGTCAATGCCCAGTTTCTGCTAAAGTCAGTGAGTGCATGTGTGTGTGTGTGTGTGTGTGTGTGTGTAAGTGTGTATGTGTGTGTGTTTATGTGTGAGTGTATGTGTGTGTTTATGTGCGTGTTTGTGTGTGTGTGTGTTTCCATATAATACCTTATGTAAGTTGTTTTGGTAGGACTGTGCTCTATGTGTGTATAAAATATTGTACTTACATTAATATGTATCATATGCGCACTCAGGGTATTGATGAGCACCAAGGCAGCATTCCACACCACTTGTTTACTTTTCCAAGTTTCTAAGTAGGGTTTCTGAGCTGGTTTAAAGACAAGGCCAAAGAAGAAGAAAACTAACGTGATGAGGTGGCTGGCGGTCTCGCAGAAGAGGGTGAGGAGGGAGAAGATGGGGTGGATGGTAGAGTTGGGGGTCTGCGACAGGAGTTCCAGGAAGGTCTTGATGCCGCAGCCAGGGCCAAGGTCACACAGGAAGCGCCAGAGGATGGGCAGCAGAGTCTCCGTGTAACTCAGACCTGCCGCCACAAATTGCACAGTAATGTGTCTCCATGCGACTCAGATCTGCTGCTGCAAACAATACAGCAAAGTGTACATGAATGAATGGACAGCAACTGTGAAAATGAAACCCAGTGTAAAATGGATATACGATTTTCATTTAAAATAAATAAATATATAATTGGTCAAAATCTGTGGCAACTTCCAATTTCTTCAGGCTAGTGGGTTTTCCTATTCACTAGCCCAACAGGCCAGTGAAAACAATTCAACTTCTGCAGGTTCATGGTTCAAACAATCGACGATCTTCCTCAAAAGGATGAGAGAGGGCCATCGTCAATCAGACGAACATTGGAACCGTTTCAAAGGCAACATTGGGGAAAACTTCTGAGAGACAGGGTGGAGCGCATATGGGTTTTTCCGAGCACACAGATACCATCTTGAACTGAAACGAACTGAACATGGTTCGTGATGAACATTCTTTGGTTCAGCCAACGAAGTGGTCCAGCCCGGCAGCAACAGTCCTCATGGCCCGGCGGTCTGCGTAACTCACCCCCCAAGATGTCCATGCGCAGTTCCGTCAGGGTCTGCAGCGTGGTTCTGTACAGCGCACAGGGGAGACATGTTGCCATGGAGATGGAGCTCTCCAACTTGATTTTGGGTCCGTTGCTTTTGCTGGATGCTTTTTCAAATGCTTTCTTTAGAATGTCTGTAGAGGAAACAGTTGATGATAATAATAACATTGAAATATTTTTGGCAACAGCACCCAGTAAACCTTTGGTTTCAAAGCACTTTTACAAGTTCCAAAGTCTAAAATTTCAACAACAAAATGAGGAGGAAAAAGAAAAGAAAGAGGATGGAATGATCAGATGTTTCAGTCAATGGTAACATCCTCTCCAGTCGACAAATTAACCTTTCCTTCTTCATTTCTTCCTTCCTTTTTTCTCACTTCTTTTTTTTCCTTTTCAGCTTTACAGTCATATCACCACTTCAATCCTTTGCACATAATCTGGGTCTCTTCATTGTGGTACGGTAGCCTGGGACTTTTGCCTCACATACAGGATTAAGGGGAAGAGTCAACATCCAGGATCATGGGGAAGATCCAACATACAGGATCATGGGGAAGATTCAAAATACATTCACTCTCACCAACCTCAGTCATAGAATGAGAGAGGGCCCAAACACGTACCACATAATAAACTCACTTATAACACAAAGAAACTGGTCAATGTTTGCAAAAGCATTGCCTACATTTTTTTTATAAAAGGATAATGTAGAACACTAATAACACAAAACATCGCATAATGCACTCTGATAACACAAACTACTGAATGACAAAAACACTTATAACCATAAGAAAAACACAAATGAAAATTGGATACAAAAATTTATATTAAACTAATAATGCACTCACTGTTAACACAAGATAATGTAAACAGTGGTAAAACAAAACACTGAACAATATAAATACTGATAACACAAAGAATAATACCATAGAAACAAATAACATGAATACCAGTGACATGCGCAGGTGTTTCTGATTCCAATTCTGTTTCTTTCAAAAATCATGTCACGTAGTTTGCAGAGAAAATAAAATGGGAAACCCAAGCAGAAGTGTTTTTGAAATGAGCGTGACAAGAATTGGCCTCGGCAGCCACCAACAGCCAACTCACTGTGACACAGAGACTGGGGTAAGGACACTGTCATAAACCCTTTGTCATCAGGCCACAGACACTGGGAACATATACTCACTGTGACACGGAGACTGGGGTAAGGACACTGTCATAAACCCTTTGTCATCAGGCCACAGACACTGGGAACATATACTCACTGTGACACGGAGACTGGGGTAAGGACACTGTCATAAACCCTTTGTCATCAGGCCACAGACACTGGGAACATATACTCACTGTGACACGGAGACTGGGGTAAGGACACTGTCGTAAGCCCTTTGTCATCAGGCCAAAGACACTGGGAACATATACTCACTATGTTACAGAGACTGGGATAAGGACGCTGTCATAAGCCCTTTGTCATCAGGCCAAACACACTGGGAACATATACTCACTATGTTACAGAGACTGGGGTAAGGCAATACAGAAATTGGGGTAAGGACACCGTCATAAGCCCTTTGTCATCAGGCCAAAGACACTGGGAACATATACTCACTATGATACAGAGACTGGGATAAGGACGCTGTCATAAGCCCTTTGTCATCAGGCCAAAGACACTGGGAACATATACTCACTATGTTACAGAGACTGGGGTAAGGACGCTGTCATAAGCCCTTTGTCATCAGGCCAAAGACACTGGGAACATATACTCACTATGATACAGAGACTGGGGTAAGGACGCTGTCATAAGCCCTTTGTCATCAGGCCAAAGACACTGGGAACATATACTCACTATGTTACAGAGACTGGGGTAAGGCGACACAGAAACTGGGGTAAGGACGCCGTCATAAGCCCTTTGTCATCAGGCCAAAGACACTGGGAACATACTGTGACATGGAGACTGGGGTAGGAACTCTGTCATAAGCCCTTTGTCATCAGGCCAAAGACACAGGGAATGTTATGTACCACATCATTTGTGTGGTGATGCCACAGTAGCACACATAAATCAAGTTGGAAAACAAAACAGAAAACAATTTTAGACAAGAACAAAAACAAACTGGAAAACAAAACAACATTTTAAAAAAATGGACACAAGAAACAAACAAAAAACGTTCCTTATGAGAGCAGAAGAGTAAAATTTCAGTCAAGTCACTTTCAGCACAGCAAAAATAAAAATGCTATTTTTTTACCAGTATTTCTGTGACTTTGAAAATCATCAAGGTAACTATAATGTGCATGTATGTCAAAAACTCTTTTATGCAATGCTTGTGGTATCAAAAAGCAGTCTGAAAGTGTGAAGTTCAGTGGAGGTTATCATTAGAAATTATAGAATAACAGATTATGTATGGCATCCCATCTCATAAAAGCCTGTAGTGCTTACATATGGATATGATCATTTCATCACACACACACACACACACACACACACACACACTCTCTCTCTCTCTCTCTCTCTCCAAATACATGCATTACTGATTATGGGTTGGTAGAATGAGTCTCTGAGAAAAAAGAAAATGACAGATCAGTATGCAGAAGAGAAGAAGTAGGTTTTCAGTCTTGGCTTGAAAGAAGAAAGTGAATATGAATGCCTGACAGAGAGAGGAAGAGAGTTCCAGATCACAGGTCCAATGTATTAAAAGGATCTCTCCCCCTGGGTCCTCCTGCCCATCCTAGGAGCACTGAATATCTGAGTATCAAAGTTTCAAAACCTGTAGCTGTAACCATGGATGCAGAATGACTGAGGTCTTTTCTGTGTTACTGTTGTAACATGGGGTGAAACAGACAGCAAGAGAAGAGTCAGCATGAAAAGTTAACTCTGGAGAGGAAAATTCTCCCACTGCTCCTGCTGGGGATTAAAACAATAGACTTTGTTCTTTCTCTTGAAACGTCTTTCATGTTGATCCATGACAGATCAACAATCAAAATCTTTCAAGTCTTTGTTATTATTATGCTGGACAGCACCGCGACATCATGGGTGGGTCTCACCAACACCCTAACCATTGATCCTTACTCTTGGAGGGGGAGGCAGTGCTGGCCTTGCGGCTGGCCTCTGCACGCGACATCATGGGTGGGTCTCACCAACACCCTAACCATTGATCCTTACTCTTGGAGGGGGAGGCAGTGCTGGCCTTGCGGCTGGCCTCTGCACGCGACATCATGGGTGGGTCTCACCAACACCCTAACCACTGATCCTTACTCTTGGAGGGGGAGGCAGTGCTGGCCTTGCGGCTGGCCTCTGCACGCGACATCATGGGTGGGTCTCACCAACACCCTAACCATTGATCCTTACTCTTGGAGGGGGAGGCAGTGCTGGCCTTGCGGCTGGCCTCTGCCGTGCTGAGTTGGACGTACTCCAAGAGAGCGGTGAACAGCAGACGAATCATCCGCTCACTCCACAGCAGCTGCAGCTGTTGCACCACAAAGGGCATCGCCTCGTGCAACCTGCACACAGTCACCAGCAACAGACAATCACCGGACTGCTTGTTGCACCACGAAGGGCAGCGGGTCGTGCAACCTGCACACAGTCACCTGCACACGGTCACCAGCAACAGACCAATCACCGGATTGCTTGTTGCACCACAAAGGGCATCACGTCATGCAACCTGCACACAGTCACCAGCAACAGACCAATCACCGGATTGCTTGTTGCATCACAAAGGGCATCACGTCATGCAACCTGCACACAGTCACCAGCAACAGACCAATCACCGGATTGCTTGTTGCACCACAAAGGGCATCACGTCATGCAACCTGCACACAGTCATCAGCAACAGACCAATCACCGGATTGCTTGTTGCACCACAAAGGGCATCACGTCATGCAACCTGCACACAGTCACCAGCAACAGACCAATCACCAGACTGCTTGTTGCACCACAAAGGGCATCATGTCATGCAACCTGCACACAGTCACCAGCAACAGACCAATCACCGGACTGCTTGTTGCACCACGAAGAGCATCGCATCCTGCAACCTGCAGTCACGATGGTCATGAACAGCAGATAGATCACCTGGTTGCTTCACTAGCGCATGTAACATGCAAACTGTCATACCTAACACATAACACACAACTGACAGTCATCATCATCACATACACACAAACACAGGTATATAATAATAATAATAATGTACATTTATTATGCGCTCATCAACGCCCTGAGCGCTCACATGATACATATTCACCTAAGTATGATATTCTATACACATGCAGAGCATAGTTCTACCAAAACAATTTACATAAAGTATTATTTAAAAAACAAAAACAAAACGCACTACACACACACACACACACACTGACTGTAGCAGAAACTGGGTACTGATATTTGTTAGGATGGAAATACCATGAGAAGAGGAAGGTTTTCAGTTTGGCTTTAAAGGATCACAGGGTTGAGCAGTGTCTAAGGTCTTGTGGGAGTGAATTCCAAATGTGGGGTCCAAAGCAAGAGAAGGCGCGAAGGGCCATGAGTCTTGCGTTTGTATTGTGGATTTCCAGCATAGGGTTTCAGAAGAAGAGCGTAGTGTACGAGATGGAGTGTAGACATGCAGCAGTTCAGAGAGGTAAGCAGGACCAGAACCATTTATAGCACTGAAACACATACAAGCGACTTTATACTTAATACATTCTGAAATGGGAAGCCAGTGCAGTTTTTCCAGGAGAGGTGTTGAGTGTTGGTGATGGGGTGCCAAGAGAACAAGTCTTGCAGCAAAGTTCTGAATTTTCTGGAGAGGTTGGATGACAGAATTAGGTGTACCCATGAGGAGACAGTTGCAGTAGTCAAGCCATGAAAGGATATAGGAAGTAACAAGTCTTGGTTGCCTCTTCAGTGAGAAACCTGCGGATTGAACTAATGCGTTTAAGCTCGAAATAAGCAGTTTGGCAGATTTTTATGACGTGTTTCTTCATGGACAGTTTTGAGTCAAGAATGAATCCATGGTTCCTGGCAGAATCAGAGAAGGGGATGTTGTGAGAGCCAAGAGTAATCGAGTCAGGGAGGGGAACGGTAGAAGGTTTCAAGGAAGACGAAAAGGGAAAGAGAAGAGCTTCTGTTTTGTCGTCATTCAGTTTGAGCTGATTTTCAGTCATCCATGTTTTATGTCGTCTGTGCATGCATTGAGTTCTTTGGTGAGGTTGGTCACTTCACTGAGAGGAGTGATTTCTGGAGCTGTGTGTCATCTGCGAAAAGCTGATGGTTTACAGAGTGGTTAGCTATGATATTGGAGAGAGGCGTAGTGTACAGGATGAAGAGAATGGGCCCCAGTACTGAGCCCTAAGGCACACCATACATGAGCTGTGATGGTGACGAAGACGAGTTATTGACTGAAGTGGACTGATACCTCTCTGAGAGATATGAGTGAAACCATTGGAGTGCAGTAGGCTGAATGCCAAAAACAGAGTTCGGGCGGGAGAGGAGAATTTGGTGGTCAATAGTGTCAAAAGTAAGTAAGTAAATAAGTTGGTGTTTTACGCCCAGTATAGTGTCAAAAGCGGCAGAAAGATCCAACAAAAGAAGAACAGAAATGTTGTCATTGTCCAGAGCTGAAAGAATATTGTTTACAATACGTAACAAAACGGTCTCTGTGCTGTGTCCTGCTCGATAGGCTGACTGAAAGGGATTGCTGAGGTTGTTTTCTTGGAGATGGGAGAGAAGTTTGTGGAGAACGACTTTTTCAAGAATTTTGGACAGAAATGGAAGGTTAGAAATGGGACGGTAGTTTTTCAAAAGATTTTTGTCAAGTGATGGCTTTTTCAACAGAGGTTTGACGATGGCTGTCTTCAGATCACGTGGTACAATGCCAGTGGTAAGAGATGTGTTGATGATGTTCGTGATGGTCGGCAAGAGGATGTCAAGGTTTTCATAAAGAAGCATTGTGGGAATGGGATCAAGTTCACAAGACTTGGCAGATGCACTGTTGATTATTTTTAAGACAAATTCATCAGTGACAGACTCAAAAGTTAGCAAGGGATTTCCAGCGAAAGAGGTATCAGGGCAAGCAGTTGGGTTTGGTGGAGGAAAATTGTTTCTGATGGTGCGGATTTTCTCAGGGAAGTAATCAGAAAAGACTTTCGGAAGGTCTTCAGAGTCAAATGTTGAAGGAAGAGGTGAAGATCTGCTTTTGCCGAGGATGGTGTTGAAGTTCTGAAAGAGCTGTTTACAGGTTGTGCTAGACTGAATCTTAGCAGAGTAGTAGGCTTGTTTGGCTTTATCTACAATGTTTGTTACTTTCTGTTTAATGGAGTCGTATATCTGTTTGTGGATGGTGAGCTTAGATTTGAGCCATCGTCTCTCCACCTGCCGACGCTCCTGTTTCAGCTCACAGAACTGCTCCGCAATACCGCTGAACCAGGGCGTCGGCTTCCTTGTACGGACTGTGCAACGGCAGAGAGGGGCGTGTTCGTCAAGGACAGAACAGAGATGGTTATTGTAGTCACTGATAGAACTGACTTGTGAGACAGCGTGAGAGATCTTGTTTAAAGGCGCCGGTGTCAATCTTTTTGAGGCATCGGTATGAAAAAGTTTCAGGTTTTTGTGCGGGTACAGATACATCAAGTTTGCACAAGATGGCTGTGTGGTCAGATGTTAGTCCATGGTGTAGTTTTGTAGAAACGAGGATGTTATCACTTTGCTTGGAAAACACTAAGTCGAGCAGATGGCCTTGGTTGTGAGTAGGTTCAGAAACGGACTGGGTTAGGTTAAACATGACTATGATATCGTGTAGTTTTCTGGAGTTATTGTTTTCAACTTTTTCAAAATGAAAGTTAAAGTCACCCATAAGGAGTGTTTTGCCAGGCAGACTGTCAGAGTGCTCAAGGAAGTCGGAAAACTGATTGAAAAACATGGAGTCAGAGAATTTGTTCTTTTTGCTGGGTGGAGGGCGGCAGATACAGAACAAGTTGGTTAGTTGCTTGTTGTATGTTAGAGTCAGCTGAGTGGTTTCAAAGAACGGGTGCTGAACGGGAAAGGACGAAGTGGTAGCGACATGCGGCTTAAGAGAGTCCCTTATGACGAAGGCAATGCCCCCGCCTTTTGCGCCGGACCCCCCTGCAGAGCGGGGGAAGGAGAAGACCGAGTACCCAGGTGGAGCAAGGTCGGTGATCTTGGCCTTGTCACCGACAGGGCGAAGCAGGTCTCCGTCAGCAGCATGATGTTGATGTTGTTGTCCTGAATGAAGGTGGATATGTCGGACCTCCTCCTGGAAGTGCCGACGGATCTTGCATTGAAGAGGCAGACAAGGAGTGTGTTTTCGGCTGAGGAAGAACTAAGGGGAATGTGAAGCAGCTGTCTGTGAGGGGGACGCAGCGGAGCGCTGAGCGAGGAGGCTGAGAGGTCGTCACGGTCACTGGGTGGAGAGGAAGGTGGTACGGAAGTGGTGTGTTGACAGGGGGTTGGAGAACTGGAAGAATCGGATGGAAGTCGATCACAAAAACCGACGATCACTTTGATCTTCCTCCGTTCATTCTTCGCTCCTCTTCTCGATCGGCGTGGCCTTTTTGGGCACGTTTCTCGCAATGCCGAGATGTAATAGACGTGCGATCAGCTGGGGGGAGAGGAAGGGGAGAGGTGTGGCAGTGGTTTCCAGAGACAGAAGGTCATGTCGAGTGTAGCGGGGGACAGGGGCGGCACCGGTGAAACAACACTTTCTTCTCTGTGTTGTGTAGCTCACGGCTGTTGCAACGCATGGCTGCACTGAACACGCTGTCACTGAACACAGGCTCAACATGACCGGCTGGCGGCAAGCAGTGTAAAACAGAGAGGAGAGTCAGGACTTGCAGAAACAGAACAAGACCAACTGTCCTCCCTTCCAGTGGAAGTGACACACAAAGCTGGTACCACGATAATGGCCACATCACGAGGAACAATGCTATCACGTCAACTAATCAAACCAGGAGACTAATCGAGCGAAATTTACAATAATTAGCAGAGCAGATGCAACAACGCCTGAGCAGATGCAGACACAAACAGTCACACACATGCACACACACACACACACACACACACACACACTGACCTCTGATTAGTTCTCTGTGAGAACCAGCCCAGTACACACACACACACACACACTGACCTCTGATTAGTTCTCTGTGAGAACCAGCCCAGTACACACACACACACACACCTGACCTCTGATTAGTTCTCTGTGAGAACCAGCCCAGTACACACACACACACACACTGACCTCTGATTAGTTCTCTGTGAGAACCAGCCCAGTACACACACACACACACACACACACACACACACACACACACACACACACACACACACTGACCTCTGATTAGTTCTCTGTGAGAACCAGCCCAGTACAGGATGCCAATGCGTCAAGTTGGAGCGCTTGTTTTGAACATACGCTTTGCATTTCTCCAGCAGACGAATCATCACAGTCTGCATATCAGAAAGAAGAATGTTCAGGCAAAACAACACACCATCACTGTTATAAAATATATATCTCCCCCCGCACCATCTCTGTGTCCCTCTATCCCCCCCCCCCCCCCCCCATCCCGCACCATCTCTGTGTCTGCCCCCCCGCACCATCCTTCTGCCCCCCGCACCATCTCTATGTCTGCCCCCTCCCGCACTCCGGCTGCTACCATCTCTGTGTCTGCCTCCCCCCCACCATCTCTGTGTCTGCCCCCCTCCCCGCACCATCTCTGTGTCTGCCTCCCCCCCACCATCTCTGTGTCTGCCTCCCCCCCGCACCATCTCTGTGTCTGACCCTTGTCGCCCCCTCCCAGCACCATCTCTATGTCCTGCCTCCCCCCCCCACCATCTCTGTGTCTGCCTCCCTCCCCGCACCATCGCTGTGTCTGCCTCCCCCCCCCACCATCTCTGTGTCTGCCCCCCTCCCAGCACCATCTCTATGTCTGCCCCCCTCCCCGCACCATCTCTGTGTCTGCTTCCCCCCCCACCATCTCTGTGTCTGCCTCCCCCCACCATCTCTGTGTCACCCACGTCCCCGCACCATCTCTGTCTGCCCCCCCCCTCCCCCCCCACCATCTCTGTGTCTACCCACGTCCCCGCACCATCTCTGTGTCTGTCCCCCCCCCCCCCCACCATCTCTGTGTCTGCCTCCCCCCCCCCCCCACCATCTCTGTGTCTGCCTCCCTCCCCCCCCCACCATCTCTGTGTCTGCCTCCCCCCCCCCCCCCACCATCTCTGTGTCTGCCCCCCCCCGCACCATCTCTATGTCTGCCCCCTCCCCGCACCATCTCTGTGTCGGCACCTCCCAGCACCATCTCTGTGTCTGCCTCCCCCCCCCCCCCACCCCCCCACCATCTCTGTGTCTGCCTCCCCCCCCCCCCCCCCCACCATCTCTGTGTCTGCCCCCTCCCCGCACCATCTCGTGTCTGCCCCCCTCCCGCACCATCTCTGTGTCTGCCCCCTCCCTGCACCATCTCTGTGTCTGCCCCCTCCCCGCACCATCTCTGTGTCTGCCCCCCCCCCCCCCCCATCATCTCTGTGTCTGCCCCCCTCCCCGCACCATCTCTGTGTCTGCCCCCTCCCCGCACCATCTCTGTGTCCCCTCCACCATCTCTGTGTCTGCCCCCTCTCCCCACACCATCTCTGTGTCTGCCCCCCTCTCCCCACACCATCTCTGTGTTGCCCCCCCCCCCCCCACCATCTCTGTGTTGCCCCCCCCCTCCCCACCATCTCTGTGTCTGCCCCCTCCCCACACCATCTCTGTGTCCACCACCACCCCCCACACCATCTCTGTGTCTGCACCTCCCCACACTATCTCTGTGTTCACCCCCACCCCCACACCATCTCTGTGTCCGCCCCCTCCCCACACTATCTCTGTGTTCACCCCACACACACACACACCATCTCTGTGTCTGCCCCCCCCCCCCCCACTATCTCTGGTTGTCCCCCCACCCCCACCCCCCACCCCACTATCTCTGTGTTCACCCACACACCATCTCTGTGTCTGCCCCCACCCCACCATCTCTGTTGCCCCCCCCCCCCCCCCACACCATCTCTCTGTCCACCCCCACCCCCCAACACCATCTCTGTGTCCCCCCCTCCCCACCATCTCTGTGTCCCTCTCTCCCCCTCAAAGCACCATTTGTGTCCTCTCTCCTCCCCCTCCCCCCCCGCTTCAACTCTCTGTGACCCTCTCTCTTCCCCAGTCCCCCCTCTCTCTTGGCCTATCTTCCCCCGCCCTCGCTCTGTGTCCCTCCCTCTCCCTCCCACCCTCTCTGTGTCCCTCCCTCTCCCTCCCACCCTCTCTCTGTGTCCCACCCTCTTCCTCCCACCTGCTCTCTGTGTCCCACCCTCTTCCTCCCACCTGCTCTCTGTGTCCCACCCTCTTCCTCCCACCTGCTCTCTGTGTCCCCCCTCTTCCTCCCACCTGCTCTCTGTGTCCCACCCTCTTCCTCCCACCCTCTGTGTGTGTCCCTCCCTCTTCCTCCCACCTGCTCTCTGTGTCCCTCCCTCTTCCTCCCACCTGCTCTCTGTGTCCCACCCTCTTCCTCCCACCCTCTGTGTGTGTCCCTCCCTCTTCCTCCCACCTGCTCTCTGTGTCCCTCCCTCTTCCTCCCAACTGCTCTCTGTGTCCCACCCTCTTCCTCCCACCCTCTGTGTGTGTCCCACCCTCTTCCTCCCACCTGCTCTCTGTGTCCCTCCCTCTTCCTCACACCTGCTCTCTGTGTCCCTCCCTCTTCCTCCCACCTGCTCTCTGTGTCCCTCCCTCTTCCTCCCACCTGCTCTCTGTGTCCCACCCTCTTCCTCCCACCCTCTGTGTGTGTCCCTCCCTCTTCCTCCCACCCTCTGTGTGTGTCCCTCCCTCTTCCTCACACCTGCTCTCTGTGTCCCACCCTCTTCCTCCCACCCTCTCTCTGTGTCCCTCCCTCTTCCTCACACCTGCTCTCTGTGTCCCACCCTCTTCCTCCCACCCTCTGTGTGTGTCCCTCCCTCTTCCTCCCACCCTCTCTCTGTGTCCCACCCTCTTCCTCCCACCCTCTGTGTGTGTCCCACCCTCTTCCTCCCACCCTCTCTCTGTGTCCCTCCCTCTTCCCCCTGCCCCTCTCTCAGCCTCCCCCCCCCCCCCCAGTTCCCCCCCCCCCCTCCCAATCTTCTTGCCTACCTCTCTCGGCCTCTCTCTCCCTATGTGTGTGTGTCTCTCTCTCCTCTGTGTATCTCCCTCTCTCTGTTTTGTAAAAACTGACATATTACAGGTACCAAAAGTCCAACTATGAAGGTACAAAAGCTGTACAAGGAATGACCAACAGCTCATGCACCTGCCAACAACTGACTAGGACCAGAGGTAAAAACTGACATATTACAGGTAAGAAAAGTCCAACTATGAAGGTACAAAAGCTGTACAAGGAATGACCAACAGCTCATGCACCTGCCAACAACTGACTAGGACCAGAGGTAAAAACTCACCATGAAGTCTGTTGTGTTTTCTACTAAGCCCTGGAACACAACGTACAGTCTATGAACGCATGAATTAATAATTCGACAACACTTTTGCTTAACAAAATAATCACTACAACATCTATTTTCATCAACCACATTGAATCAAGTGTTTATATAAACTCAATTTTCATTGCTACAAATTAGAACACTTGAACAAGACTTGCTCAGTAATTCTGGTTTCATGTAAATACAGTTTTGTGAATGCAAATGTTTTATTCTTAAAAGGCCTGATTCCAAAACAGTCCATATATTATTATGCTACAATATGTGCCTTACATCCAGTTTGTCTGCTCTGCCTGTATGTTACGTGTAAAATCGTTCCCTGGCAGTCCGTGTTCTTAACTGTCAGCACACACAACCGCTGAGCAAAGCTTACCTCCAACTCCTTGTAGCCCAGCTGGATGAGGTTGGCTGCACAGCACAAACAGACAGCAATCCATCAGTGCTACAGCAGCAGGCACATGCAGCACAAAACGCCTTCCACCAATCAAAACCAACAACAGCCACCTAGTCACAACGTTCTCCCCACAAAGTCTTTACCGTTATTCCACAGTATGAGCCTCACGTCTTGTTTGGCTCTTCGGCCTCTATGCTGTGTGTCAAATCTTTCCTTGCTATTTGATATTCTTGACACAGGTGCATTATTTTTGTCATTTTTTTGTCATGGGAATAAAACAAACAAGTTTTTCAGTGGATGAAAATGTGCAGCACCACTAACCACTGGACCTTTTAGATGCAACTGTCTAGCATTCTGTGGAGGCCCTCACAGATCTAGTGCGCATACCATTCATCATTTTCTCAAACCAGAAATGGCACGTTTTCTAATTTTAATAACAGTTATGGAAACCTCCTCTTATTGGTGCACTCCCCATTCAGCCACAAATGCACAGACACACACATCTACGTACACACACACACATCTATGTACACACACACACATCTACCTACACACACACACATCTACTTACACACACACACATCTACCTACACACACACACACATTTGCCTACACACACATACACATCTACCTACGCACACACACACACATCTACCTACACACACACACATCTACCTACACACACACACACACATCTACCTACACACACACACATCTACCTACCTACACACACACACCACACAGACACAAACTGGAAGTGACATGAGCAAGAGAAGTGCATTTCCTCTCTATGCCACAGCTAACAGATTCTCAGTTCATTTAGACTAATCATTAATTCAGGTGATGTTCTACTCAGTGTTTTGGGGTTGTTTTTTAATTTATTTATTTTTAATTTAACATCTTTCTGTGGAAGAACTCTGCTGTTGCTATGGAGTGTGGGGCAGACTAGGCATTCACCGAAGCAGTAAGCAACTGCTTTTTCAAACACAAACTTATGTCTGCTTCCTACCTTTCCCAATGAAAATACAGAAAGTGATACATAGCTAAAGTGGAGAGAGAGAGAGACAGTGAAGTGCCCACATACCCATGAGACAGAGAGATGATAGAGAGAGAGACAGAGAAGTGCCCACATACCCATGAGACAGAGAGATGATGGAGAGAGAGACACAGAAGTGCCCACATACCCACGAGACAGGGAGATGATGGAGAGAGAGACAGAGAAGTGCCCACATACCCATGAGACAGAGAGATGATGGAGAGAGACAGTGAAGTGCCCACATACCCATGAGACAGAGAGATGGTGGAGAGTGAGGCAGTGAAATGCCCACATACCCATGAGACAGAGAGATGATGGAGAGAGAGACACAGAAGTGCCCACCTACCCATGAGACAGGGAGATGATGGAGAGAGAGACACAGAAGTGCCCACATACCCATGAGACAGAGAGATGATGGAGAGAGAGACACAGAAGTGCCCACCTACCCATGAGACAGAGAGATGATGGAGAGAGACAGTGAAGTGCCCACCTACCCATGAGACAGATATGATGGAGAGAGAGACAGTGAAGTGCCCACCTACCCATGAGGTAGAGAGATGATGGAGAGAGAGACACGGAAGTGCCCACATACCCATGAGACAGGGAGATGATGGAGAGAGACAGGAAGTGCCCACCTACCCATGAGACAGAGATGATGGAGAAGACAGTGATGCCCACCTACCCATGAGACAGATATGATGGAGAGAGAGACAGTGAAGTGCCCACCTACCCATGAGGCAGAGAGATGATGGAGAGAGAGACACGGAAGTGCCCACATACCCATGAGACAGGGAGATGTGGAGAGAGACAGTGAAGTGCCCACCTACCCATGAGACAGAGAGATGATGGAGACAGACAGTGATGTGCCCACCTACCCATGAGACAGATATGATGGAGAGAGAGACAGATATGATGGAGAGAGAGACAGTGAAGTGCCCACCTACCCATGAGGCAGAGAGATGATGGAGAGAGAGACACGGAAGTGCCCACATACCCATGAGACAGGGAGATGATGGAGAGAGAGACAGAGAAGTGCCCACCTACCCATGAAGCAGAGAGATGATGGAGCGAGAGATAGTGAAGTGCCCACCTACCCATGAGACAGAGAGATGATGGAGAGAGAGACAGTGAAGTGCCCACCTACCCATGAGACAGAGGGCGTAGTTGCCCTCCAGCGTTTTACCTTTCCCAATGAAAAACAGAAAGTGATACATAACTAAAGTGGAGAGAGAGACAGTGAAGCACCCACCTACCCATGAGACAGGGAGATGATGGAGAGAGACACAGAAGTGCCCACATACCCATGAGACAGAGAGATGATGGAGAGAGAGACAGTGAAGCGCCCACATACCCATGAGACAGAGAGATGATGGAGAGAGACACGGAAGTGCCCACATACCCATGAGACAGAGAGATGATGAAGAGAGAGACACAGAAGTGCCCACATACCCATGAGACAGAGAGATGATGGAGAGAGAGACACAGAAGTGCCCACATACCCATGAGACAGAGATGGTGGAGAGAGACACGGAAGTGCCCACATACCCATGAGACAGAGAGATGATGGAGAGAGAGACACAGAAGTGCCCACATACCCATGAGACAGAGAGATGATGGAGAGAAAGACACAGAAGTGCCCACATACCCATGAGACAGAGATGATGGAGAGACAGTGAAGTGCCCACATACCCATGAGACAGAGAGATAATGGAGAGAGACACGGAAGTGCCCACATACCCATGAGACAGAGAGATGATGGAGAGAGAGAGGCAGTGAAGTGCCCACATACCCATGAGACAGAGAGATGATGGAGAGAGAGACACAGAAGTGCCCACCTACCCATGAGACAGAGAGATGATGGAGAGAGAGAGACACAGAAGTGCCCACCTACCCATGAGACAGAGAGATGATGGAAAGAGAGAGACACAGAAGTGCCCACCTACCCATGAGACAGAGAGATGATGGAGAGAGAGACACAGAAGTGCCCACCTACCCATGAGACAGAGGGCGTAGTTGCCTTCCAGCGTGTTGAAGATGATGCGGGTACTCTGCTCACACGTCAGCAACTCCAGGCATCGCTTGAAGACCCGGTGAGTCACCAGCAGCTCCACACACTGCCGAATCAAAACATCAATCACAAGTGGTGGCCCATTCAGTCACACGATGCAGGCATCACTTTAAGACCCGGTGAGTCACCAGCAGCTCCTCACACTGATCAAAACTTAACACAAACCATCAACAGCAACAGGTGAGTGATTAACAGCTTCCTGCATCACAGGAATTCTGTGCATCACAATCACAGCTCATGGTGAATCAGCTGGACTTCAAGACACCCATGTCTAGTCTCTGGCTCAGTCATCCCTACTCTTATCTGAAGCTCTCGGGGACAGAGGCACACACAGGAACTGCCTGATGATCTTCCTTGGAAGGCCAGACAGGGCCAGACCAGTGGCAACCCATCTTCACATGTCAGCAACTGCAGACATCAGGTCAATGAGCAGTGAGGCACCCTACGCTCAACACTGTGGGGGTGGGGAGAGTTCGGAATTCAATCACAACATGATGGCAGTGCAGCATTGCTATGAGTCAAGCACTCTGGTTACAATGTAGCAACGCTGAGTTCATGTTTGCCAAGTCATCATCAGTCAATTCAACCAACCTAGCAACTTTAGGTTCATGTTTGCCTAGTCATCATCAGTCAACCAACCGAGCAACTTTAGGTTCATGTTTGCCTAGTCATCATCAGTCAACCAACCTAGCAACTTTAGGTTCATGTTTGCCTAGTCATCATCAGTCAAACAACCTAGCAACTTTAGGTTCATGTTTGCCTAGTCATCATTAGTCAAACAACCTAGCAACTTTAGGTTCATGTTTGTAAAGACATGATCAGTCAAACAATATAGCAACTTTAGGTTCATGTTTGTAAAGTCATCATCAGTCAAACAACCTAGCAACTTTAGGTTCATGTTTGTAAAGTCATCATCAGTCAAACAATATAGCAACTTTAGGTTCATGTTTGTAAAGTCATCATCAGTCAAACAACCTAGCAACTTTAGGTTCATGTTTGTAAAGTCATGATCAGTCAATATAGCAACTTCTGACTTTTCACAGTTCCTTGCAAAGTCAACAAAAGTTGAACAAAACACAACAGTGCAAGATGTGGCAACAAATTAAACAGGCAATACTTACAGGAGAAATTTGTTAGCAGTTGCATGACTAAATGACAGACTGAACGCATACTTAAAATGAATGAAAAATACAACACACAGTTTCAAACACTGAATGCATGCCTAAAATGAATACACAATATAACACACAGTTGCAAACAGACTGAATGAACAATACAACACACAGTTTCAAACAGAAATAGCTGACACAGCCACTTTGCACCGAGACCATTTCTGTCACAGTTGTTGTTTTTCACTTTGCCGCAGTGATGCCTGCCTCACCTCAGGCGCGATGCTGGCCATGTGGAGGACAATGGCAGGAACGGACAGGATGTGCAGCAGGAAGACGTTCAACAAGTTCTCTGAGAAATTGGCTCCCAGCAAAGGCCTGAAAGCAACAACAGCCAAATGCCCACTGCAGTGAACAATCTCACCAATCTCACTACAGTGAACAATCTCACTACAGTGAACAATCTCACTACAGTAAACAATCTCACTACAGTGAACAATCTTACTAACGTGAACAATCTCACTACAATGAAGAATCTTACTAAAGTGACCAATCTCACTATAGTGAACAATCTCACTGCAGTGAACAATCTCACAAATCTCACTACAGTGAACAATCTCACAACAGTGAACAATCTCACTACAGTGAACAATCTTACTAATTTCACTAAAGTGAATAATCTCACTACAGTGAATAATCTCATCGACCTCACTAAAGTAAACAATCTCACTACAGTGGACAACATCACTACAGTCCACAATCTCCCTAATCTCCCTACAGTGTATAATGTCACTAATCTCACTGCAGTTAACAATCTCACAAACTGCACTACAGTGAACAATCTCACTAAAGTGAACAATCTAACAGCTTCTCTTAAAATACATTTTTTTTTTTAAATGTGTGTGTGCGTGCATGTGTCTGTGCATGTGCGTGTGTGCGTGCATGTGTGTCTGTGCATGTGCGTGTGTGCGTGCATGTGTGTCTGTGCATGTGCGTGTGTGCGTGCATGTGTGTCTGTGCATGTGCGTGTGTGCGTGCATGTGCATACATGTACCTGACAGCCACTGTGAGGACAGCAGTCAAGGTGGCCTTGCTGAACACTGGCTTGGAGCGGACCAGCCCACTGGTCAGCAGTATCTGAGACAACACAGACACATGGCAGTGACCGAGTGTCTATCAACACACAGACACATGGCAGTGACCGAGTGTCTATCAACACACAGACACATGGCAGTGACCGAGTGTCTATCAACACACAGACACACGGCAGTGACCGAGTGTCTATCACCACACAGACACACAGCAGTGACCGAGTGTCTATCAACACACAGACACACGGCAGTGACCGAGTGTCTATCAACACACAGACACACGGCAGTGACCGAGTGTCTATCAACACACAGACACACGGCAGTGACCGAGTGTCTATCAACACACAGACACATAGCAGTGATGGTCAATGATGACTCACTAACAAGCACCCTCAAGAGCTCAGATTGGAAGCAAAGAAAGTACTTGTTTGTATCAATGTTGACAGACCCACCCCATGATGCCTGCAGCGGGAAATAGTTGCACATTGTCTACAGTGTCTGGCCAACTAGCCTCTATCTGTACTTCACTTCCCCTTTAATCAAAAACAACAGGATGACAAGTTAAACAGGACAGGTGTGACTAACAAATGGGACAGGTGTGACTGACACGTGATTGACAACTATAACTGACAAATGTGACTGACGGGTGTGACTGAGAAGTATAACTGACAAGTGTGACTGACAGGCGTGACTGACAAATGGGACTGACAGGTGTGACTGACAAATGGAACTGACCTCCAGCGTAGGGTACAGGCCCTTGGTGTTGAGGTGACCCATGATGTTGTTGCACACCTGTGACAGTCCTGCCAGAAACTGCTCACCTGCCCAACAGAATGACTCCATGACCATTACACATGCCTACTGCAGTTCCTTGTCCAGCACACCCCACGATGTCCACCCTGCCCCCGCAGAGTACATCCCCCCAAGCCCACCAACAGCCATACAGTATACCCCTAACCCCCACCTGGACCTGCAGTGTACATCCCCCCAAGCCCACCAACAGCCATACAGTATACCCCTGCCCCCCATCTGGACCTGCAGTGTACATCCCTACCTCACATTCACACCAAACCAACCACAACATACCCCTACCCCCCACCCCTCTAGCTTTGCAGATACACTCACATAGGCACCCCGTCCCTACCCCACATTCACACCAAACCAACCATAACATACCCCTACCCCTCTAGCCTTGCAGATACACTCACATAGGCACCCCGTCCCTACCCCACTCCACTGTAGATGATTGGGAACTAAAAAACATTTACCAGTACTCATCCCTACCCCCAGACCAAAGCACATTTCCATCTACGCCCCATCCATAAACACTCCCTCAGGCATACAGCACTCCCATCCACACCCAATCCATAAACACTCCCTCAGGCATACAGCACTCCCATCCACACCCAATCCATAAACACTCCCTCAGGCATACAGCACTCCCATCCACACCCAATCCATAAACACTCCCTCAGGCATACAGCACTCCCATCCACAACCAATCCATAAACACTCCCACAGGCATACAGCACTCCCATCCACACCCAATCCATAAAAACTCCTTCAGGATTACAGCACTCCCATCCACACCCCATCCATAAACACTCCCTCAAACCTGCAGGTAATGATTATGCAATGGCTGAAGAACCGCACTTCAACAGTGTCCAACAAAAAGCCAACATTAAGGGTTTTGTCATCGCTGGCTTAATGTAATAATGAATACTCAAACAGATCACCTAAGTCAATGGCACAGTAATTACACCTCTTATTCCGCATTCCTCTTTTTATGGAGGCAGTACACCCACTGTGGAGGGAGAGACAAATTGTGCACGCCACTGTTTTGAATTCCCCTGCCATTTGGGCAGCCAAAATCCACACCCTTCAAGACCTGACCCAGTGGGTGCTGCATTTTCATGTAGACTTGAATGTGCACACAGACGCTGGTGACTGTACACAGATGCTGGTGACTGTACACAGACACTGGTGACTGCACACAGACACTGGTGACTGCACGCAGATGCTGGTGACTGCACAAAGATGCTGGCAACTGTACACAGATGCTGGTGACTGCACACAGATGCTGTCACTGACGCTGGTGACTGCACACAGACGCTGGTGACTGCACACAGATGCTGGTGACTGCACACAGACGCTGGTGACTGCACACAGATGCTGGTGACTGCACACTGATGCTGATGACTGCACACAGACGCTGGTGACTGCACATGGGGGCTGTGCAAATACCATCAGAGAGTCTGCACTGAAGTATAAGTCTAGGAGAAATAGCTCTTGTTGTACCAGAGAGTGGAACCAGCATCTGCAGCATGCCAGACCTGATGCTCTAAGAACTCCCTGCCCCCAAGTCCAGTCTACGGAACAGCAGCAACAGAGTTCACATCAACACACACTACATCCAGTCTGTTGAACAGCAGCAACAACAGAGTTGACAACACAAACTCATGTCTAGTCAGTGGAACAGCAGCAACAACAGAGTTGACAACACAAACTCATGTCTAGTCAGTGGAACAGCAGCAACAGAGTTGACAACACAAACTCATGTCTAGTCAGTGGAACAGCAGCAACAACAGAGTTGACAACACAAACTCATGTCTAGTCAGTGGAACAGCAGCAACAGAGTCGACAACACAAACTCATGTCTAGTCAGTGGAACAGCAGCAACAACAGAGTCGACAACACAAACTCATGTCTAGTCAGTGGAACAGCAGCAACAACAGAGTTGACAACACAAACTCATGTCTAGTCAGTGGAACAGCAGCAGCAACAGAGTCGACAACACAAACTCATGTCTAGTCAGTGGAACAGCAGCAACAGAGTTGACAACACAAACTCATGTCTAGTCAGTGGAACAGCAGCAACAGAGTTGACAACACAAACTCATGTCTAGTCAGTGGAACAGCAGCAACAACAGAGTTGACAACACAAACTCATGTCTAGTCAGTGGAACAGCAGCAACAACAGAGTCGACAACACAAACTCATGTCTAGTCAGTGGAACAGCAGCAACAGAGTTGACAACACAAACTCATGTCTAGTCAGTGGAACAGCAGCAACAGAGTCGACAACACAAACTCATGTCTAGTCAGTGGAACAGCAGCAACAACAGAGTCGACAACACAAACTCATGTCTAGTCAGTGGAACAGCAGCAACAGAGTCGACAACACAAACTCATGTCTAGTCAGTGGAACAGCAGCAGCAACAGAGTCGACAACACAAACTCATGTCTAGTCAGTGGAACAGCAGCTGCAACAGAGTTCATGTCTACACTCACCTGCTTTCACCCTGAGGGCCGTCCAGTTGCTGGTGCTGGTGAATGTGACCAGCATGCGCAGGTGAACCATGATGGCCTTCAGGTCCGTGTGGTTCTCAGGCTGTAGAGTATAAGGAAAGGTCAAAGAAATGTTACTCAGTGCCAGAAATGCTCAGAAAAAGAAATACAAGTTGACACTGCACGCACTTGTGTGTGTATGTGAGTGTGCGTACATACGTGTCAAAGAGGAAATATAGCCATGTGATTTCTTTGTCCGTGTGTGTGTTTGTGTGTTCGTTTCTCTGTGTGCTTGCATGTGTGCGTGTATGGGTACATACGCACATACATGCAAGTGCACATGTGTGTGTGTATATGTATACATTTGTGTGGTGCTAGTGCATGCACTTGAGTGCACACTTAGTAAGAAAGAAATGGTAAATATATATATGACTTAGTGTCAAAGGTGCGCATGCAAGGGGTTATGCACTTCAGTTGAAAATAAAACCTTGTTGAAAACTGTTTTTATTTGAAATGTCATGTTGTGTACTTGCATGAATGAATGAATATATAGTACAGATAATTTCAGCAACCAGGCTGTGGTTGATTTCAAGATACATTCATCACACACTGAAAAAGCGCTGAAAAATGACCGCCAAAAATGGACATCCATGTACTGAATGATTTTCGTCACTTTGCTGGCAAACAAATACGGTAATGGAAACAAATACGGATAGCATCAACACTCAATATTCGATCAATTGATCGTGAATGTTTGCCCTGTAGGTACGTCAGATGTGTTGTAAACTTGAACTGAAAACTTTGAACCGAAAAACGACAGCATCACTTCGGAATCACTGGAAACACCGCATGTGTTCCGATCCATGCATTTGCACTACACAGCAATACTTGGGGGGTTTTCAGCGAAGTTTTGCACGAAATCTGAAGAATATTTCCCCGATCATTTGATATTGTCGTAACATCTGACGTCCCTACAAGATATCTAATATTTTGTACAAAACAAAGAAGAAAGCAGTCTCTTTTTTATCGACAACATCCGGCACGTCACGTGACCTTTCCTGAATGCCTTCATTCTCCCGACCGCATGGTGTGTCTTTGTTCGGAAACATTGAAAGGTGTGTTGTAGTCTCCTTCAGTGGTCTGACATACATACATGAATCTGATGTAGAACATGCACTGTGCGCTTTTTCAGGAGTTTATTGAGAATATTTTCAACTTTTCCGCCAATTTGGGTGTGCAAAATGAAAGTACTGTGAAAAGTGGCATCTTCCCGCGCCGAAGATTTGAAACCCATTTTTTTGATACTTAGCCGAGCACAGCGTGAAGAATTTTATTACGACAAGGCAATATCTTGTAAATCTTACGTGCAACTGTTGATTCAGGTGATTCAATTTATCAAAATTGTCTAAGTGCATTCTTTTTGTGACTGTTTAGTGGTGTTGCTTGAATACTTTGTTAACTGAGCGAGAATGACGAAGTTCCAGTTTATTTTCTGGAAGTAATTTTCGTCCTGAAAGTTATGTCAGACGTCATGTTTGCCACACAACTGTTGTTGTAACATGATGTAAAACATGAAACTTTTAAAGTTTAATTAAGTCCAGCAGATGTTAGTAAGTATTATTAACAGCAGTTCTGAGAACTGAGTACTGATTTGTGTAGAAGTCATGGTGCATAGGTTTGACATGTTTGTACTGAGCATATGAGTATTGGGACAGTTGCTGGCTATTGGGTTAATAATTTCGGATTCATAACACTTCAAATTCATTGACATGACCAGGATATGCGGAACTGAGCATACTCCTGAGCCAAGTGGTACAGCAAGGAGGAAAACATCAAACACAGACAGTTGCAGACGGTACAGACAGAGGCTGGGCGCAGAGAATCCACATCTTGAAGAGCTGGGGGGGGGGGGGGGGGGGTCTGGACTTAATTGTTAATGTAAATTACCTTGATAAAATCAGGTCATTCTGATTTGTTTTTGTTAGACTGATCTAAGCAAGCAGAATGTTTTCTATGCTAAAAATTGGGGAAATGTTATTTTGTTGTAATACTGTTGTAATACTGATGTAATACAGAATTTTGTTTCATTTAATTTTAATGACTTTTTATTAAATGCAAACTGAGAAAAAATCTTCTCACTGTGTTTTTGCATGCACTTGTATGGCTGCTTATAGTATATTGCATGAAAGGGTGTGTTACTTGTTATATAAAAAAATGTTGAGTTATGGGTTTATGTCGCCCATCAGATATAACAATCAACATGTCACAATCATGTGTTAAATTATATGAGTGTACAAAATTTGGCACAAACATAGTAGGCGAGATGTGTACTAATAGTGTGACTTGATTTTGTGCATACTTGTGCAAAACTGAAGACACAATGAACCATGCATGTTATCTATGCGGCCTTTTATGACCCTTGTCAGCAAATATCTCCAAAAGTGCAGAAGTTTTTATCTTTTGCTTTTAAGAAATCTTTCCTAGCATTGTGCACATTCTAAAAACACAACTAGTTTCAATGTATCATCAACTTTATTTTCTACCCCCCTTGTCCTGCTTTCATGCACACCTTTTGGCACTAAGTCATATACATATTATACACATCTGCTCATCAAGTTTTCATCCAGACCTCTGCCAGAATGGACACACATGCTCTCACCTTCAAGGTCTTCAAGCAGGTGCAACAGATCCACAGCAAATCCTTCAGCTGCTTGATCCATGGCAACACGTGGGTCTTGGTCATCGCCAGCGAGGCATAGCATGTCTAAACACAGTCACAAATTCTTTGGTTTTAATTAGCGGTTGGTGTAGTCACCATAACCATGGCAACACGTGGGCCTTGGTCATCGCCAGTGAGGCATAGCATGTCTAAACACAGTCACAAATTCTTTGGTTTTAATTAGCGGTTGGTGTAGTCACCATAACCATGGCAACACGTGGGCCTTGGTCATCGCCAGTGAGGCATAGCATGTCTAAACACAGTCACAAATTCTTTGGTTTTAATTAGCGGTTGGTGTAGTCACCATAACCATGGCAACACGTGGGCCTTGGTCATCGCCAGTGAGGCATAGCATGTCTAAACACAGTCACAAATTCTTTGGTTTTATTAGCGGTTGGTGTAGTCACCATAACCATGGCAACATGTGGGCCTTGGTCATCGCCAGTGAGGCATAGCATGTCTAAACACAGTCACAAATTCTTTGGTTTTAATTAGCGGTTGGTGTAGTCACCATAACCATGGCAACACGTGGGCCTTGGTCATCGCCAGTGAGGCATAGCATGTCTAAACACAGTCACAAATTCTTTGGTTTTAATTAGCGGTTGGTGTAGTCACCATAACCATGGCAACACGTGGGCCTTGGTCATCGCCAGTGAGGCATAGCATGTCTAAACACAGTCACAAATTCTTTGGTTTTAATTAGCGGTTGGTGTAGTCACCATAACCATGGCAACACGTGGGCCTTGGTCATCGCCAGTGAGGCATAGCATGTCCAAATATTATCAACAAAATTCTCCAGTCCCTGAGCCCTAGCGCCTATATTCCATGTCCCAACACCCCTGGTCTCTAACGTCTCCAGTCCCAACACCCCTGGTCTCTAACGTCTCCAGTCCCAACACCCCTGGTCTCTAACGTCTCCAGTCCCAACACCCCTGGTCTCTAACGTCTCCAGTCCCAACACCCCTGGTCTCTAACGTCTCCAGTCCCAACACCCCTGGTCTCTAACGTCTCCAGTCCAAACACCCCTGGTCTCTAACGTCTCCAGTCCAAACACCCCTGGTCTCTAACGTCTCCAGTCCCAACACCCCTGGTCTCTAACGTCTCCAGTCCCAACACCCCTGGTCTCTAACGTCTCCAGTCCCCAACACCCCTGGTCTCTAACGTCTCCAGTCCCTAACACCCCCGGTCTCTAACGTCTCCAGTCCCAACACCCCTGGTCTCTAACTGTCTCCAGTCCCCAACACCCCTGGTCTCTAACGTCTCCAGTCCCCAACACCCCTGGTCTCTAACGTCTCCAGTCCCAACACCCCTGGTCTCTAACGTCTCCAGTCCCAACACCCCTGGTCTCTAATGTCTCCAGTCCCCAACACCCCTGGTCTCTAACGTCTCCAGTCCCCAACACCCCTATGTCCCGTCATTAAGGCACTGGACTCTAATGTTCCCAAAGTCCCCAGCCCCTGGTCTTTAACGTCTCCGGTCAACACCCCTGGTCCCGTCATTAAGCACTGGACTCTCAATGTTCTCAAACCCCATGGTGTCTAACCCTGGTCTCTAACAGCCTCTGGGTCTAACACCCTGGTCTCTAACAGCTCGGCAATTGTCTCAACACCCCTAAAAGGTGTTAACACCCTGGTCTCTAACAGCTCTGGTGTCAACACCCTGGTCTCTAACAGCTCTGGTGTAACACCCTAATCTCTAACAGCTCTGGTGTCTAACACCCTGGTCTCTAACAGCTCTGGTGTCTAACACTTCTCACAGTCTTGCCCTGGTCTCTAACAGCTCTGGTGTCTAACAACCTCTGGTTTCTACCCCCTTTAACAGCTCTGGTGTCTAACACCCTGGTCCCTAACAGCTCTGGTGTCTAACACCCTGGTCTCTAACAGCTCTGGTTGTAACACCCCTGGTCTCTAACAGCTCTGGTGTCTAACACCCTGGTCTCTAACAGCTCTGGTGTCTAACACCTGGTCTCTAACAGCTCTGGTGTCTAACACCCTGGTCTCTAACAGCTCTGGTGTCTAACACCCTGGTCTCTCACAGCTCTGGTTGTAACACCCCTAATCTCTAACAGCTCTGGTTGTAACATGCCTAATCTCTAACAGCTCTGGTGCTATTACACCTGGTCTCAACACCTCTGGTTCAACACCCCCCTAACTCTAACAGCTCTGTTTCTAACACCCGGGTCCACACCCTTTAAACCCCGGGCTCAACACCCGTATCAACACCCAGTACACCCTTGACAACCTGATTCAACACCCCTATCACAACAGTCGGTGGCTACAGCATGCCACACACAGCGTCTCAAACCCTGTCAATGCTCAACACATAAACACACAGTCCACACCCTTTACAACCTGCATCACACATCACACACACACGTCCACACCCTTTACAACCTGCATACACACCCATCACACACACATAGTCCACACCCTTTACAACCTGCATACAGCACCTCATCACACACACACAGTCCACACCCTTTACAACCTGCATACAAGCACCCCATCACACACCCCACAGTCCACACCCTTTACAACCTGCATACAACACCCCATCACACACACACAGTCCACACCCTTACAACCTGCATACAACACCCCATCACACACACACAGTCCACACCCTTTACAACCTGCATACAACACCCCATCACACACACACAGTCCACACCCTTTACAACCTGCATACAGCACCTCCATCACACACACACAGTCCACACCCTTTACAACCTGCATACAGCACCCCATCACACACACACAGTCCACACCTTTACAACCTGCATACAGCACCCATCACACACACAAGTCCACACCCTTTACAACCTGCATACAGCACCCATCACACACACACATAGTCCACACCCTTTACAACCTGCATACAGCACCCATCACACACAAAAGTCCACACCTTTACAACCTGCATACAAGCACCCATCACACACACAAGTCCACACCCTTTACAACCTGCATACAGCACCCTCATCACACACACACAGTCCACACCCTTTACAACCTGCATACAGCACCCATCACACACACATAGTCCACACCCTTTACAACCTGCATACAGCACCCTCACACACACACACAGTCCACACCCTACAACCTGATACAACACCCATCCACACACACAGTCCACACTCTTTACAACCTGCATACAGCACCCATCACACACACAGTCCACACCCTTTACAACCTGCATACAGCACCCCATCACACACACACAGTCCACACCCTTTACAACCTGCTAGCACCATCACACACACACAGTCCACCTTACAACCTCATACAGCACCCATCACACACACAAGTCCAACCCTTACAACCTGCATACAGCACCCTCACACACACACAAGTCCACACCCTTTACAACCTGCATACAACACCCCATCACACACACACAGTCCACACCCTTTACAACCTGCATACAGCACCTCATCACACACACATAGTCCACACCCTTTACAACCTGCATACAGCACTCCTACACACACACACAGTCCACACCCTTGACAACCTGCATACAACACCCCATCACACACACACAGTCCACACCCTTTACAACCTGCATACAGCACCTCATCACACACACACAGTCCACACCCTTTACAACCTGCATACAGCACCCCATCACACACACACAAGTCCACACCCTTGACAACCTGCATACAGCACCCCATCACACACACACAAGTCCACACTCTTTACAACCTGCATACAGCACCCATCACACACACACAGTCCACACCCTTGACAACCTGCATACAACACCCCATCACACACACACAGTCCACACCCTTTACAACCTGCATACAGCACCCCATCACACACACACAGTCCACACCCTTTACAACCTGCATACAGCACCTCATCACACACACATAGTCCACACCCTTTACAACCTGCATACAGCACTCCTACACACACACACAGTCCACACCCTTGACAACCTGCATACAACACCCCATCACACACACACAGTCCACACCCTTTACAACCTGCATACAGCACCTCATCACACACACATAGTCCACACCCTTTACAACCTGCATACAGCACTCCTACACACACACACAGTCCACACCTCCTTTACACAGCACCTTCCCACACATAAATGCACACACAGTCCACACCTCCTTTACACAGCACCTTCCCACACATAAATGCACACACAGTCCACACCTCTTTACAACCTGCATACAGCCCCTCATCACACACACATAGTCCACACCCTTTACAACCTGCATACAGCACTCCTACACACACACACAGTCCACACCCTTGAAAACCTGCATACAACACCCCATCACACACACACAGTCCACACCCTTTACAACTGAAACACACACATCATCACAACACTATATTGTCCACACCCTTTACAACCTGCATACAGCACTCCTACACAACACACAGTCCACACCCTCACGCATCCACCCATAACACACACAGTCCACACTCTACACGCACCCCCATAACACACACAGTCCACACCTTACAATTCCACCATCACCCCAGCCCACCCTTTACAACCAACACCCCACACACACACACACACCCTTTACAACCTGCATACACACCCACACACACAAGCCACACCCTTTAAACCGATACCACTCCTCCATCCAGGATGACCAGGAACCTGCGGATGACTGCATACAAATCTGTGGCTGTAATCATACCACAAATTACATAATTTTATATTACATATATATATAGACTGTTGGTACGTTATACTACACAACACATGGAGCATTAGAAAGTGCACGCTGTGTAAAGTGAAGGCAGTTATGCATCAAACCCACGTCCCCTCACTGTCCCCCTCTCCTCAGTGTGTGTGTGTGTGTGTGTGTGTGTGTGTGTGTGTGTGTGTGTGTGTGTGTGTGTGTTTGTGCATAATATGTGTACATTTGCATACTGTATGTCACTATGTGCGTGTGCATGAGTGCATAAGTGTATGACTATGAGAGGTTCTGTTCATTGTGTGAGCCTGAGATAGCATGCGTGCATGTGTCTGCAAACCTAAAATGGAACCAGAACTAGAAATGCACACACACACACACAAACACACACACGCACACATCTATATCTCCTATATGTATTTCAGTTTATTACCTGAAAAAGAACTTTGAAATTTACCTGGTATGAGGACAGGGGAGTAGTGGTCCCCATCCCCATCTGGTATGCAAAGCACGTGGTCCATCTCTCCCCTGCACAGATGCAGGTGTAGAGAACAATGGAAAATGGAACAGACACAGGTGTAGAGAACAATGGAGAATGGAACAGACACAGGTGTAGAGAACAATGGAGAATGGAACAGACACAGGTATAGACAACAATGGAGAATGGAACTGACACAGGTGTAAATAACAATGGAGAATGGAACAGACACAGATGTAGAGAACAATGGAGACTAGAACAGAAATTACAAGGACACATAGCAGGCTTCAGTCAAAGCAAAGACAGGCTATTCTGAGTCTGTACTGTGGCAGTTCAACACTCCAAACAAAAAGAGCAGCTATGCTCAGATGACTCATAATCACACTGAAGTGCAAAATAATTTAGTTTCACCATCATAAAAACACCAGTCACAAAAAGCATACTGTACATGACCTCTAAGATCTGTAATAACCACACACTGTTCAAACTACACTGGGGTGATAGAAAGGCAGACAAAGACAGAAAATGTGAAATAAAGCAGAGGCAGGTGATGATGCACACAATTTGCTTTCAGTATTGTTCACCTTATTTTCCGTTTTAGCCTTGATCTCTCTAGGAATCCCCGACATAATGCCTGCAAGGAACAAGTAAATTACGCATCTCATCAGACAATATTTCAAAAAGCAGCCATACAACATTATGAGCTTTCACTCTGCTAGAAGACATAACATTCAACTTCAATGTCAAGGCTGAAGTAAAGATCACCTCAAAATACTACAAAACGAAATAAACTGTTTCTGTAGAAAAACCCACCAAAAACAACAACATCCAAGACTGCATTTTGGAACACACAACTGCATTTTTTTTCAAAGCAGCACTGAACTTTGGTCAAGCATACTATAAAATTCAGCGGTCACTTGCAATATAGTTAGGTTACTATCTATTCTTGTAGCTGGACACATGGTGACATTTAAAATAATATTAATATATAACGCGCTGCTGAACTTGCACAGACTCCAGGAAACAGCTCATGGAAACCTCAGCAATGGATGAACAAACCAATGACTGCAGAGTCACCACCACTCCCTGCAGAGTAACTGTGCTGGCTTTGGAGCAAAACCAGAATAAATAAACTGTTTAAAGAAATTAAACAACACCAGAGCAAAACCAGAATAAATAAACTGTTTAAAAAAATTAAACAACACCAGAGCAAAACCAGAAAAAAATAAACTGTTTAAAGAAATTAAACAACACCAGAGCAAAAAGAATAAATAAACTGTTTAAAGAAATTAAACAACACCAGAGCAAAAACAGAATAAATAAACTGTTTAAAGAAATTAAACAACACCAGAGCAAAACCAGAATAAATAAACTGTTTAAAGAAATTAAACAACACCAGAGCAAAACCAGAATAAATAAACTGTTTAAAGAAATTAAACAAAACCTGAGCAAAACCAGAATAAATAAACTGTTTAAAGAAATTAAGCAACACCTGAGCAAAACCAGAAAAAAATAAACTGTTTAAAGAAATTAAACAACACCAGAGCAAAATTAGAATAAATAAACTGTTTAAAGAAATTAAACAACACCAGAGAAAAATCTGAATAAATAAACTGTTTGAACAACCCCAGAGCAAAATCAGAAAAAACAAACTGTTTAAACAAGATGAGAGCAAAACTAAAAAAATTAAAAAGCAAAAAAACACTGTTTAAACAACAGCAAAAAAAAGAAGAAGAAAAAAAGCCCTGAGTGAAATGGCAGCCCTGCCTGTATGGTGACTGCAGCTTTTTCCTGCTGCACTTTGCCTGCTCTGCTCTCTCTCAGAACCTTGGCCTGCTCCAGGAACTGCTCCTTCTCTTTTTTAGGATCCACGCGGCTGAACATGATGGTCTTGTGCTGTGTCACGCCCCAGGCCAGCGCAGGCAAATCATCACAGCTGACTTGCTGTCAGTGCTGATAAAAACTAGGCAAGGTGATGTGGCTCACACCCAATGACCAAGCTGTTTACTGCCACTCACACTAGCTCATGTTCTGCAAAATATAAAAATTCATGTCTTCAGCAAGTTATTCATCTAGACTGACTAGAGCTAAAGAACAATAATACAAGTTTAATACAATAACAGTATTAAAAAACAAAAACAAAACCTTTCAATTATAATGTTTTTGTCTATTTTTGTTATGATGTTTTACAGACTTACACTTAGGCTACATGTTACCCACAGTGCTGGGGAAACTTCAGAAAGATGGGTGGGGAGCATAATCTGTGATTACTCAAACCTGTAGGCATCAACTTGAACTGAAATGAACCAACTGCTTCAGTGTTTATCATTTAGGCCTAATGAGACTGGCTGCCAGGAGCAACTCTCTAAGTCCAACAATCTGCTAGTAGCCATAGTGTCCTATGACCAGTAGGTGACCAGTTGAACTGGTTCTGATCTGTTGTGCAGGTTGCATTCTTAGCCCTGCCCCACTAGGTTTCAATCTGACCACTGTCACTGTGTGATACTGCTGAGTGATGGAATGCATGATGACTTCAGTCTCATTCCAGAACTTAATGTAATTTGTTTAATCTGATTGCGGATGATATCCCTCAACCATTATCAAAGAATATATATATATATATATAGGTAGGACCAGCCTCTCTTTAGCGCTGGGTAACATGGCTGTCGCGAGGCAAATATTGCTAATTTTCAACTCGTCGTATCTGCCTTGTTTTGTGCAGTTTGTCAATAAAAACTACTGTCAGGCAAAAAACGATCTTTTTACAACCTGTTGATGCCATTATTTTGTGCGTGAATGATGTATTGTGAGTTTGGAAGAAGTTTTAATGAACACACCAAGCAGTCGGAAACCGAGCATGGTTCTGACGTCGAAAGTCAGATGAGCGAGGTCGGAAAACGGTTGCGTTCGGAAATCCGTTGGGAACTTTTACAAGAAAAACGTACAAATATGAAGTTAATATTTTTAGAAAGAGGAATTCCCGTAGATTTATCCGTTATAAAATTCGTAAAAATTCTTCATTTTCGACTGCAGCAAAAATTGAGTTGAAAAATACGTTCATTTTTACCGTAAATTTACACCAAGAAAGTTTGAATGCACCATATTCAATTTGGTATCACTGGAAAGACGAATTTTTGCTCTTTAAAATGGTGTATCGTTTGATCCGGAAGCGAGTTCTTGTAAGAGTTCCCATGCAACGGAAAGTGCAGACCCCGTAGATTTTGTTGTCTGCTCGAGTTGCGCGATTGCTAGAATCTGCGACTACATGAGCGGCGCAAAAGATGCTCACCCTGGAGAAATTGGAAAGAAACCGTGGTAAGTTTTTTATTTTAGCGATAACTGAGTTTCCAACACAACCATAACTGTATTTTTGCGCTGTTTACATCTCTTTGAATGAAATTGAAGCAAATTCGTTGTGGTCTGGTCGTAGTTTGAACAACATTAGAGTTATCTCCTCATTATTTCCTCCGAAATGCAAACTGCTGTAAAAGTAATAATTTCTTTCCCCGTAAATCCGAACTGACAAAAAACTGATGTATGGTGTATGTTCTCAACAGTGAAAAAAAAAAAGAGGAAATTTAGCAAGTGAATGATTTTTTTAAATATATTTGTTTTTCTTGTCAGGGACAATAACTCTGATTTAGCTAGCAGACGATGCAGTCACGAACCAATATGTTTTTTACAGTAGATCTGCTCATCTAGACAAAACAAAATAAAAGCAAGCCACCAGCCAAAATTAATGGTATATTGAGAGTTTGGAATTGTATTTGCTTCTGAAGAATTAATTTCTTCTTTTTCCCGCATCTTCTTTCTCTTCCACCTTTTGTGCACATGGAAGACCTGGCACACTGGCTCAAAATTACATGATTCTTTCAATCTTTGTTTTATAATAATAATTACAAGGGGGGATTTAAAAAAAGAGAAGTAATAATGGTAAGTTTTTTGTTTTTTTGTTTAACATTTTACAAGCATGATTAACAAGACAGACTATGGTAACAAGACAGAAGTAACTAAGTCAATAAGAAAGACTGAACAGGAAACAAAATGAAAGAAATAATCACACGCACACACACATACACACACACACACACACACTTCAAGAGCCACATCAAATGTGGGGGTGGGAGGGGGTGGGGGAAATAAAATAACTCAGAGAGCAACATTAAATACAGTTTTGAGCATGTCAATTTTTAAATGTCATTGAAGTGGGATCCAATTTTTGTTAGTTTCCTTAATAATCCAGGTCTTTTATCTAAGGTAGGGAAGTTTTTTGTTTTTAAATATTGTCAAATAATGGCTAGAGCGACTCCAGTTGGGGTTTTACTTCTGGGATTGTTTCAGTAGCTGAGACTGGTAGCAGTAGTCAAATACCTGAAAATTAGTTCTTGTCTGCTTCCTTTTGTTTGTACCTTTCTGATTGATTGATTTCTCAGGTTATTACTGCATGATTCACACAAAGTCAAGTAAGTGTTATTTACAACTAAACTTCAGAATTTGATGATTTAATCGGTGAGTATTAAGTGTATTTAATTGGTGAGTATTAAGTGTTAGTGTGCTGTTTATGTTGAAATAAATCTTTTTTACCTGTTTGTTTATAAATATATTTCTTTGTTAATGATTTCAGAGGATGATCAGTTTCATCATCTTGAGGAGAGAATTGGTCCTAGAAAGCGAGGACAGGCCCCAACATCTACCACGAGGCCACACTTGGACTGCAGTTTTTAACTTCATTTCCTCATTCAAACAAGTCTATATATATATCTAAAATGTGCCTAAATTTCCGTATGCTGTGCATTTTCCTTCCCTGATTAATGCTGAATTTGCAGATACCAGAACCATGGCTGTATCTCTTTCCATTCCAGAGTTTGATTTGCTTTAATGCTATTACCATCAAAGATTTGCGGGATATTTGCACCCTTTTTTCTCATGGAAACTTGCCTCTGTAGGTAAAATTTAGCTTGCACTTCTTTAGACTTGTGAATTTGTATTGTCTAATTTATGCTGAATCAGTTGATACCAGAATTATGGTTGTACCTCTTTCCATTCCCATGTTATGTTTGACCTTGTCATGGTACTGTCAAAGATTGGTGATCGGACAATGTCAAAATTAGTGATTTTTCCATTTTTGGCACTCTGCATCTCCAATATTTGAGTAAGGATGACTACTGAAAAAATTGTGTTTAGTCTATGTAGTGCAGACACTTTGTAAAACAAGTTGGGTGGATGTGTGACCAATAGCTTTTATGCTAGAGCCATACAAAAATGGCATTTTGTAAAATATGCCTAAAATGCCTAAAATGGTGACTATTTAAAGGGTGATATCTCAAAAAATATTACAGATAAATTAATGAAATTTGGCTTGTGTACTTGCAAGCTTGAAGGTTTTATTTAGAGATAGAATCCATCAGTGTTTTCAATCTACAGTCTATAGGGTTTTCAGGTGGACTACTGATCGTGACATTCTGACTTTGTATAACTGGAGCTGCTCAGGTGGACTACTGATTGTGACATTCTGACTTTGGTTGACTGGAGCTATGCAGGTGGACTACTGACTGTGACATTCTGACTTGGGTTGACTGGAGCTGCGGAGGTGGACTACTGATTGTGACATTCTGACTTTGGTTGACCGGAGCTGCTCAGGTGGACTACTGACTGTGACATTCTGACTTTGGTTGACTGGAGCTGCTCAGGTGGACTACTGACTGTGACATTCTGACTTTGGTTGACTGGAGCTGCTCAGGTGGCAGCCTAGAAGCAGCTGTGGTCATGCCTTGACAGACTCTTCTGACTGTCATCATCACACTAAGTACTGATGCACTACTATACATTACCATAGTAAGTACTGATGCCCTACCAAGTACCATCCATCATCACACTAAGAACTGACACACTACCACTGTACCAGTACAATCCATCATCTCACTAGCTTGACTAAGAACTGATGCACTACCATCCCCAGGTGCAGAAGCCCTCAACTGTCCAGCCTACTGGCTTCTTCTTCTTCTTCCATTAGAAATTTCAACAATCATCATTTTGATTATTCTGCTACTAGTAGCAGTACTAATTACTACACATTAAATGATCTCATCTGGGACCTTTGGGGCAGGGATAGCTCAGTGGTTAGAGCGCTGGACTCGTGATTGAAAGGTCGCGGGTTCGAATCCCTGCAGGAGCGGCGGGCGAATTTTCTTCTCCAGGGTCAACTTTCTGTGCTGATTCCTATTTCGTTGTCTGTTACCACATTAGCACGTAAAAGATCCTGGTCATCCTGCCAAAAGTGCAGGTGGCAGATTACAGCTAAACACGCATACACCTTACATATGTGGCTTTGCATGAAGTGACATGGTGCATGGTTGTATGGTGTACACAGAACACGCCGAGATGGCAGCAGATTCATATGTGGCATCAGGCATCAGCCATGCCAGCGTTGTAAGTACACCACTTCAGTGGATATTAAAAAACGCGCTATAAAATAAGCTAGTCACTCATGTAGAATCACATGCGAGTGCAGTGAGTCTGCTTGAGAGCGGAGAATAGTGCTATATAAAAGCAATCATCATCATCATCACCTTTAACGTGCGTGATCTCCAGGTGTGTGTACACACAAAGGTGAGAAATGCACTGGTAAGTCTGCACAGCTGTTGACTCTGAACATAATATCATATTCATAAGAAGTCCCTGACCCTGTTACACCCAGGAGTCAAACCCCAAGCTTGGCCACTGGATAAACAGTCCAGCAGCATTAGCCAAACCCAAAACTTCAACCATTTTTTGTCCAGCCCACATGTCTGGTTATGCTTCTTTCATATAGTGTCCAACTTCAACACGGTGAAGACTGACACTTTTACAGTTTTAGTGCATGCTGGGTTATTTTGTTGTTTCCATAGTCCACACAACTCTGACATGAACTACAGGAACTTGAACGTGTGTATGATGGTATGTGATCTTTTTGCAAGCGTAGGTACACATGGGGGACCTCAGTTTATAGTCTCATCCGAAGGGCTTTTGTGGCGTTTGCACAGAATTTGACTCCAGAGAAATCTCAGCCTAGCAAAGCCTAGCATGTAACGGTCATCCATCCATTTGGTGACCACACTCGATCGTGCTTAGCTTTGGCTTTCAAGAGCAAGTGCTCTTGCTCTGCACCACTTACTTTTAAAAGTTATAGTGACAATGTTGGTGATACAGCTAATAACGTCATAAAAAACTTGCACTGTGAAATATTCCTCTATCTACAAAGTTATTCACAATGTTGTGAATGAAGAAGAACTGAAACAGAGACTATGACTGGAAATCCACCCCCCCCCCCCCCCCCCCCCCCCCCCCCCCCCCATTGTTCTGGAACAATCAACAATGGAGGTTGCAACTGCCCCTCTTGAAGCGTCCCAGTCTTGGCTGTTTAAATTCACCTAGTACTCATTTTGCTTCTCTCCCAAGTCCAGTGACAGAATCATCAAAATGACGAAGGTGGCCAGTTGACGGCAGAAAAAGCGGAACCTTGGGACGAGCGAGAGTCAACAACAGAAAATGTGTTGCCAAAAATGCAGTCCAGTGATGATGACAGTTACAAAAACAAATCAATATAGTGTATCCCAACAATTTAACCACTCTGGGTCGATAATTTACTTACGAAAACAGGAACTCGTGAGATGACATTTCTGCGCATTTTCTCGTTTCCACAAAATGGACCAAAAAGTCAATAATTCTCTCTTCGTGAAATGTCACCGTTCGTGGTTGAAAATGGCGACAGGGGCGATCACTCCCAACAGTTGTACTTGGTCGTGTAAATAAACCCAACCGTGCAAGTAAGATTGACATTCACTCGTAATATTGAGGGTTTCATTCTTATTCTTCTCCATCTAAATCGTAGGTTTCTGTTTGTGTTAACCGCATATATCATGTTCAGTGAGATTTATGATACAAAGCTGATGCAGTACATAAATATTGTGATCTTTACTCACTCCCCCTCCCCCCTTCTCCGGCCAACAAGAAGTGACTCAGTGAAAGAAGAAAACCTCAACTAAAAGCAGAACAATAAGAAACCGAAAATAACGACAAAGACTAGTTAGTCGCTTGGTTCTTGGATGTCAGTGCAGTTCGAAATCAGGGAGTGTGTGTGTGTGTGTGTGTGTGTGTGTGTGTGTGTGTGTGTGTGTGTGTGTGTGTGTGTGTGTGTGTAACTAATAATAATAAAAATAATAATAATAACTTTTATATAGAGCTAGCCCCGTAAAAAATTACGAGCTCGCGGCGCTGTACGCTGTGTGTGTGAGTGCGTGTCAGTGTGTGTGTGTGCGTGTGTGTGAGAGAGAGGGGGGGGGGGGGGGGGGGGGGGAGAGAGAGAGTCATTGATAGTGTATGGTGTGCCGGGTGGTGGTGGGGGGGGGGGGGGGGGGGAGAGAGAGTCATGATGTGTGATGTGTGGTGGTGGTGGTGTGTGTGTGTGTGTGTGTTGTGTGTGTGTGTGTGGTGTGTGTGTGTGTGTGTGTGTGTGTGTGTGTGTGTGTGTGTGTGTGTGTGTGTGTGTGAAGAGGAGGAGAAGAAGAAGAAGAGAGAAAGAGAGAGAGAGAGAGTGTGTGTGTGTGTGTGTGTGTGTGGGGGGGGGGTCCTAAAACAGCTGTGTGCCACTGAGTAGGAAGAAACAAGGAAGTGCAGTTATTGTGGAAAACACACACACACACACACACACACACACACACACACACACACACACACACACACGCGCGCGCGCGCGCGCGCGCGCGCACAGAGAGAGAGAGAGAGAGAACTCGAACTCGAACTCGAAAACTTTATTTTACAAGGATTGTAGTTTAGGTTCAGTCAAAAACCTAATAACTAGTCCCTGCTAAGCTACTGATGAATAGATATCAAATTACAGGCACTGATTATTTATATACATATAGGCATGAATGAGTGAGTGAAACGTTATACACTGAGAATTTCCACACAAAACATAGCGTGCTCACAGCGCCAGATGAACACATGCCATACATCATTCAGTTACATATCATGGGCATACGATGAGCATATTATGAGCAAATGAAGCAGCAGAACAGCTGATCAGTTCATATGACTAGCATTGGAAAAGAAAATAGAAGCAATTAATGCTTATGTTATAAAGAACATTAAGGGAGAAGGGGGGGGGGGGGGGGGAGGGATTCTCACAAGCAGTCGGAAGGACTGGGCGGAGTTGTATGGGTGTATAAGATAGGTCTCAAATGACCAGTCATTGCAATGGCAATCACTCGAAAACCTCAGTCTCTCTCTCTGTCTGAGAGAGACAGAGAACTGGAACTCGAGCTCTAAAACTTTATTTTACAAGGATTGTAGTTTAGGTTCAGTCAAAAACCCGTCTAATAACTAGTTCTCGTGTAGGGGAGCGGGGTGGGGAGTAAGGGAAGCAGGTTGGAAGCATGAATGAAGAGCCACAAGTCAGAGGTTGCTATAACATAACTTTTATTTGCACCATTGTGACCAACCAGGAAACAGTGTAGGCTCTCCCCTGAATCAGATGCATAGGCAGCAGCTCGAACTATTACTGACAACCTGCTACTGCAGGGACACTGGGGGAAAGAGGACGCAGCGGTAGGTAGGTAGGTAGATAGTGTTGCTTAATGTCCTCAGATGTTAGTTGACATATTAGCGACAAGCTGAGACCAATGCTGAAGCATGGCTCAATATGGCTTTACGTCCACGGAAACCAGAAGGCTCGTTAGGACGGACAGCCCAGGATGGCCACCTTGACTCTCACACAGCTCCTGAACTATGAGGACGCGGCGGGCCCAGCGCACAAGTTTTAACACTTTAGATAATTGGGGCCATAAAACTCCCACCCAATCAAAAAAGAGAAAGGACAAGAAAGAAAGGTTAAAGGGTCATAGCCCGAAACACATACAAGACACTCGGTTATACTTGCGAAGCTACTGATGAGTAAATATAAAAATACAGGCATCATTTATATACATACAGGCATGAATGAGTGAGTGAAATTTGATACATGAGAATTTCCACACAAAACATAGCGTGTTCACAGCGCCAGATGTACACATGCATACATCACTCAGTTAAACATTATGAGCATACAACCAGTAAATAAAGCAGTAGAACATCTGATCAATTCAACACCAGTATTGAGAAAAAAAGCAGTCAATGCTTATCTTATAAAGAACAGTAAGGGAGAGGGGAGGGCGGGGAGGTGGGGGGGGGGGGGGGGGGGGGCACTCTCACAAGAAGTCGGAAGGATTGGGCGGAGAGAGAGAGAGAGAGAGAGAGAGAGAGAGAGAGAGAGAGAGAGAGAGAGAGAGAGAGAGAGAGAGAGAGAGAGAGAGAGAGAGAGAGAGATTTACCCACTTTATTGGTTCACATAGGTACACGTACCAGTTAAATTTCATGATGACAGCGTATCAAAATAAAGAACAAGACTCCGAGATCGTTTCCACGTTCAACTTATTTCACATCGGCTTTGGCTGCAGTCCTGGACACCATAAAAAACAAACCAACAACAACAAAAACACCAAAGCTCGTCGTCTCTAATTTGTTAGCCGGACATCATCAACATCAAAATCTCGTCTTCATCTAAAGGCACCGTCAGCCATTACACACATACACACACACGCGCGCGCGCGCATGGGGTCTAGTCAAACGGGGGGGTAATCAGTCGTAGGGTCGGTAATGGCCCCTTGTTTCGGTACCCCTTTAACCCCTTCACTGCCATGATGTCCCTTAAAAACCACTAATAAAAGTGCGAAATGTGAAACCCTTAAACACTGATTTTGACCGATTTTAGCTTCAGATCTCGTCTTTGGTATATTCCACCGACTAAATATTTTCACACAGTAAATACAGGTATATATCCCGTGTCTCAGTAATAATTTCATATTTTTCAAGTGTCTTAAATGCTTATAAATCGCAAAACAAGACCAATATGTCACGGCAGACTGGGCAAGAGAAATAACCGCTGTAGCCGCGTGATCGGGCGTGTTTTGGCCGAGAGTTTACTTGGAGCCGTAAAGTCAAAGGCTAATCGTGACGTCACGATAAGACTCCACTGTCATTGGCATTGTTGCTTCTACAGTTTCAGTGCACAAAACTCTGGATAAATTTGCGAAAAAAGTTGCAAATGGCAACTGGAATACGGCCATACCAGTACGAGCCAGTTGCAGATATCAATTTTGGCATCGACTGGGAGAGTTCAAGTGACGAAGAAGTGTCATGAGAATAGTGGTGGTTATGCTTGTGTTGATTGTAATAATAATAATAATGAATACTTAGAGCGCCTAACCCGCACAGGCCCTAAGCGCTTACGCGTTCTTTATAAACAGATATTGTCAAAATTCAACGCATACAACATGAATGCACACACACATGCACGCACACACACAGACTCGCACACGCACGCACGCGCGCACACACACTGACACACAGACATACACAGACACACAGACACACAGACACACATACACACACACACACACACACAGACACACACACTCACACACACACACACACACACACACACACACACACACACACACACACACACACACACACACACACACACACACACACACACACACACACACACACACACCAGTCGCATATCAAGGCAATCAGGGCAATGAGACTGAAGAAATGTTTTTTTTAAAGACAAAGGTTTTCAAGGAAGAGTTAAAAGAGCTGACAGAGGTAGAATGGCGGACAGAAACAGGGAGTTGGTTCCAGATAACTGGAGCCTGGTAAGAGAAAGAGTGCTGACCACAAGACTTTGTTCGGAAGGATGGTATTCTGAACACTCGGGTGTCTGTAGTAGAGCGGATCTGCCGGGAAGGAGTGTAAAGGTGAAGAAGTTCGTTCGATTGTAGATTGTGATGTGTACGATACTACGTGTTGTTGTGTACTTTTTAAGTGTTAATCTTTTACATATGTACATTGTCTTTGTTCTTTATGTGTGGCACCCACATTTTCCTTTGAAGGAATAAAGAATTTCTTGACTTAACTTGACATAAGAGCACAGAAGCAAAAATAACTATGCCAACGACAAACAGATGGAAAGCCAAACTAACCATAACTAGCCCCCCAATAACCCGGCCTCCATCTAGAAACACAATGGCTGTAGACTGATAGAGCAAACCGCTAATCAGGACTACCGATGACATAGCATCGGGATGTAAACAAATTCAGACGAAAAGAGAAACGCAAAACTATGGCTGGCCTAATTAGGCAAGCTAACAGCGGGTACGAATTGGCCAATAAGCAAAAGAGAGAAAAAAAGACGTATGGTGGAAGAGAAGAGAGAAAACAACAAACATTTTCTGAAAAGAAAAAGGAAGCAGGAAATGTCAGCGAGCAACATGACAAAGGCTGGATACACGTAATCTGTGTACACGATACAACCCACTTAGCAGTGACAACAACACTGCGGGGCAGCAGACGCTCACGAACTACTCCACACAAAGAAAGACTGAGCGGTCTCGTTAAACATCGAGACTACCCCCTTCACTCGTACATCGTTAATGAAAGTATACTGTTCGCAGGCACGCCCGCGCACCTTTCAGCCCGGAAACCCATTACAGGCTGTGGCAGTGAAGGGGTTAAGAGTGGTTCTGCCATCAGCCCGGAAACCCATTACAGGCTGGGGCAGTGAAGGGGTTAAGAGTGGTTCTGCCATCAGCCCGGAAACCCATTACAGGCTGGGGCAGTGAAGGGGTTAAGAGTGGTTCTGCCATCAGCCCGGAAACCCATTACAGGCTGGGGCAGTGAAGGGGTTAAGAGTGGTTCTGCCATCAGCCTGGAAACCCATTACAGGCTGGGTTCTGCCATCAGACGTCAAGCCTGCAGCTTTTCGCAGACGTAGCCTGCGATGAAGTCTTTCTCCTCACACTCCACGTCGTGCAGCTCAAACCGTCCGTCATGCGTCAGCGCCAGGCAGTTCTGTTTGCCGTACACGTTGTTGGGCTGCCCGGATGTCCAGGCGTCCGACCCCTTGTTGAACGGAAGCGGGCGGCCATCCTCCAGAACGAAGTCAAACAAACCTCCGTGGGCTTCCCGGTACCCGCCCACACGCATGTTTTGGGATGTCCCTGGACAGAAAACAACCAGGAACGTCGCCTGGATTGGTTCAGGATATTTAACGCCCAGTCACGTCCGGCTGGCATCTCTGGGCGAGGGAGAAATCATCCCATGACAAGTTAAAGTCACATTCAATCTTTCAGGGCGAGATAGAAATCATCCCACAACAAGTTAAAGTCACATTCAATCTTTCAGGGCGAGATAGAAATCATCCCACAACAAGTTAAAGTCACATTCAATCTTTCAGGGCGAGATAGAAATCATCCCACGACAAGTTAAAGTCACATTCAATCTTTCAGGGCGAGATAGAAATCATCCCACAACAAGTTAAAGTCACATTCAATCTTTCAGGGCGAGATAGAAATCATCCCATGACAAGTTAAAGTCACATTCAATCTTTCAGGGCGAGATAGAAATCATCCCACAACAAGTTAAAGTCACATTCAATCTTTCAGGGCGAGATAGAAATCATCCCATGACAAGTTAAAGTCACATTCAATCTTTCAGGGCGAGATAGAAATCATCCCACACAAGTTAAAGTCACATTCAATCTTTCAGGGCGAGATAGAAATCATCCCACGACAAGTTAAAGTCACATTCAATCTTTCAGGGCGAGATAGAAATCATCCCAGACAAGTTAAAGTCACATTCAATCTTTCAGGGCGAGATAGAAATCATCCCATGACAAGTTAAAGTCACATTCAATCTTTCAGGGCGAGATAGAAATCATCCCATGACAAGTTAAAGTCACATTCAATCTTTCAGGGCGAGATAGAAATCATCCCAAGACAAGTTAAAGTCACATTCAATCTTTCAGGGCGAGATAGAAATCATCCCACGACAAGTTAAAGTCACATTCAATCTTTCAGGGCGAGATAGAAATCATCCCACAACAAGTTAAAGTCACATTCAATCTTTCAGGGCGAGATAGAAATCATCCCATGACAAGTTAAAGTCACATTCAATCTTTCAGGGCGAGAAGAAATCATCCCACAACAAGTTAAAGTCACATTCAATCTTTCAGGGCGAGATAGAAATCATCCCACAACAAGTTAAAGTCACATTCAATCTTTCAGGGCGAGATAGAAATCATCCCACAACAAGTTAAAGTCACATTCAATCTTTCAGGGCGAGATAGAAATCATCCCACAACAAGTTAAAGTCACATTCAATCTTTCAGGGCGAGATAGAAATCATCCACAAACAAGTTAAAGTCACATTCAATCTTTCAGGGCGAGATAGAAATCATCCCACAACAAGTTAAAGTCACATTCAATCTTTCAGGGCGAGATAGAAATCATCCCACAACAAGTTAAAGTCACATTCAATCTTTCAGGGCGAGATAGAAATCATCCCATGACAAGTTAAAGTCACATTCAATCTTTCAGGGCGAGATAGAAATCATCCCATGACAAGTTAAAGTCACATTCAATCTTTCAGGGCGAGATAGAAATCATCCCACGACAAGTTAAAGTCACATTCAATCTTTCAGGGCGAGATAGAAATCATCCCACGACAAGTTAAAGTCACATTCAATCTTTCAGGGCGAGATAGAAATCATCCCACAACAAGTTAAAGTCACATTCAATCTTTCAGGGCGAGATAGAAATCATCCCACAACAAGTTAAAGTCACATTCAATCTTTCAGGGCGAGATAGAAATCATCCCACAACAAGTTAAAGTCACATTCAATCTTTCAGGGCGAGATAGAAATCATCCACAACAAGTTAAAGTCACATTCAATCTTTCAGGGCGAGATAGAAATCATCCCACAACAAGTTAAAGTCACATTCAATCTTTCAGGGCGAGATAGAAATCATCCCACAACAAGTTAAAGTCACATTCAATCTTTCAGGGCGAGATAGAAATCATCCCACAACAAGTTAAAGTCACATTCAATCTTTCAGGGCGAGATAGAAATCATCCCACGACAAGTTAAAGTCACATTCAATCTTTCAGGGCGAGATAGAAATCATCCCACGACAAGTTAAAGTCACATTCAATCTTTCAGGGCGAGATAGAAATCATCCCATGACAAGTTAAAGTCACATTCAATCTTTCAGGGCGAGATAGAAATCATCCCACGACAAGTTAAAGTCACATTCAATCTTTCAGGGCGAGATAGAAATCATCCCACGACAAGTTAAAGTCACATTCAATCTTTCAGGGCGAGATAGAAATCATCCCACGACAAGTTAAAGTCACATTCAATCTTTCAGGGCGAGATAGAAATCATCCCACAACAAGTTAAAGTCATATTCAATCTTTCAGGGCGAGATAGAAATCATCCCAACAAGTTAAAGTCACATTCAATCTTTCAGGGCGAGATAGAAATCATCCCACGACAAGTTAAAGTCACATTCAATCTTTCAGGACGAGATAGAAATCATCCCATGACAAGTTAAAGTCACATTCAATCTTTCAGGGCGAGATAGAAATCATCCCACGACAAGTTATAATTTCAGGGCATAAAATCTTCCCAACAAGTTAAAGTCCATTCAATTTAGGCAATGAATCTCCCACACAAGTTAAAGCAATCATTCAGGGCGAGATAGAAATCATCCCACAACAAGTAAAGTCACATTCAATCTTTCAGGGCGAGACAGAAATACCCAGAAATATCCATTCAAATCAGGGGAGAAGTACATCCCTCACAGGTAAAGTAATTAATCTTCCAGACAAGTTAAATCACATCAATTAAATCATTATCTTCAGGGCAAGATAGAAATCATCCCACAACAAGTTAAAGTCACATTCAATCTTTCAGGGCGAGATAGAAATCATCCCAGACAAGTTAAAGTCACATTCAATCTTTCAGGGCGAGATAGAAATCATCCCACAACAATTAAGTTATTAATTCAGGCATTCAATCATCCACGACAATTCAAATCCATCCCACTTAGCGTTAAAGACATATCAATCTTTCGGGGCGAGATAGAAATCATCCAGGCGAAGAATCATTCACAACAATAAGTCTCATTCAATCTTTCAGGGCGAGATAGAAATCATCCCACAACAAGTTAAAGTCACATTAATCTAGGGCAGACAAAATCTCCCACGGCAAGTAGACAATCTTCGGGCAGTAGAAATCCACAAGTTAAAGTCACATTCAATCTTTCAGGGCGAGAAGAAATCATCCCCAACATTACAAGTTAAGGCACATAAATCTCCCCAACAAGTTAAAGTACATTCATCTTTCAGGCAAAGAAATCATCCCACAAAGTTAAAGTCACATTCAATCTTTCAGGGCGAGATAGAAATCATCCCAACAAGTTAAATCACTCAATTTCGGGGAATAGAAATCACCCAAGTTAAAGTCACATTCAATCTTTCAGGGCGAGATAGAAAATCCCATGACAATTAACCACATTAACTTAGGGCAATGAAATCATCCCACAACAAGTTAAAGTAATCAATTCGGGCAGGAAAATCTCCCATGACAAGTTAAAGTCACATTCAATCTTTCTGGGCGAGATAGAAACTATCCAACAAGTTAAAGTCACATCAATTTTCAGGGCGAGATAGAAATCATCCCACAACAAGTTAAAGTCACATTCATCTTTCAGGGCGAGAAGAAATCATCCCAACAAGTTAAAGTCACATTCATCTTTCAGGGCGAGAAGAAACATCCCAAAACAAGTAAAGTCACATTCAATTTTCAGGGCGAGATAGAAACATCCCACAACAAGTTAAAGTCACATTCAATCTTTCAGGGCGAGATAGAAATCATCCCAACAAGTTAAAGTCACATCAATCTTTCAGGGCAAGATAGAAACATCGCACAACAAGTTAAAGACATTCATCTTTCAGGGCGAGACAGAAATCATCCCAAAACAATTAAAGTCACATTCAATCTTTCAGGGCGAGATAGAAATCATCCCACAACAAGTTAAAGTCCATTCAATCTTTCAGGGCGAGATAGAAATCATCCCACACAAGTTAAAGTCACATTCAATCTTTCACGGCGAGATAGAAATCATCCCACAACAAGTTAAAGTCACATTCATCTTTCAGGGCGAGATAGAAATCATCCCACAACAAGTTAAAGTCACATTCAATCTTTCAGGGCGAGATAGAAATCATCCCACACAAGTTAAAGTCACATTCAATCTTTCAGGGCGAGAAGAAATCATCCCACAACAAGTTAAAGTCACATTCAATCTTTCAGGGCGAGATAGAAATCATCCCACAACAAGTTAAGTCACATTCAATCTTCAGGGCGAGAAGAAATCATCCACAACAAGTTAAAGTCACATTCAATCTTTCAGGGCGAGATAGAAATCATCCCACAACAAGTTAAAGTCACATTCATCTTTCAGGGCGAGAAGAAATCATCCCACAACAAGTTAAAGTCACATTCAATCTTTCAGGGCGAGAAGAAATCATCCCAACAAGTTAAAGTCACATTCAATCTTTCAGGGCGAGATAGAAATCATCCCAGACAAGTTAAAGTCACATTCAATCTTTCAGGGCGAGATAGAAATCATCCCATGACAAGTTAAAATCACATTCAACCTTTCAGGGCGAGATAGAAATCATCCCACAACAAGTTAAAGTCACATTCAACCTTTCTGGGCGAGGGAGAAATCATCCCATGACAAGTTAAAGTCACATTCAATCTTTCTGGGCGAGATAGAAATCTTAATGGCACACGTCGACGTCTCTTAATGTCTGAAGGAGGGTTTGGAAAAGAAGAAGTCGAATGAACCGAGAAGGCGAAGGGTAGGAAGGCAGAATTTCTGGAAGTAGATAAAGTAGACGAAATAGATAAAGCAGATGAAATAGACGAAATGCGAAAGGCTATATTCAGACCTGCTGCAGGCTTTAAAAGAGCTTACCCCGTGAGGATGATGGGGACGTTAAAATCCAACGACTAACTGCCATTCTGGAGTGTATAGTATATATGTCCGTTACTCCCTGAACAAACGTTAGAGTACATTTGCATAATGGACTGGAATACTGGCGGGGGGCAGGTTGTGTGGTGGTAGGCTGTGTTTATCGCAGCCTGTGCAAAACGGACAGAACTGCGCCGGACAGTGCGCATCGTGATCAGTGTTATGACTGATTTAAAGATTGGCGCCGTTGCAAAACCGGATAAGTTTTCATTGAGAAAATCGATTGCTTTAGAACAAAGTGCAGCAATGCTGATTACTATTCACTCTGCATCGTTTAAAAAATTTACGCTCCCCCCCCCCTCTCCCCCCCCTCCCCCCCGTCTCCGCAACGAAATGTTCCAGCCAAGCCATGTAACTTGTTCATCGATGACAGAAAGAAAACGAGTCCTAGTTGTTGGAGTATGGAAAGTGAGGTTAAGAGGTGTCTCGTCTGTGCGTCCTGACTGGTTAACCGGTGCTGTCACTCAGAGTTTGGGGACCCGTTAATTGTTTTGAAAGTTTTAAATGCGTATTGCCTAATTACGACGCTGTTAGCTCGTGCCGATATGACCCTGTGCCATTGACAGGACATTACAATGCACTAATTAACTATGATCAAGTTAGTGGGAGTCACTCCTCACCAACATTCTGGGAGATAAGCATGGTCTGCAGGGCCTGTAACTTCTCCTGGCTGTCCAAGCTGATCAGTTCAGAGTTGCCGGCCTTGCATAGCTCTTTGGCCTGAGTGTAGGAGGCAGGCGTGTCGTAGTCCACGCGGAAACACCAGCCACTGCTGGGAATGCGTTGAAAACCGTCTGAAGCAGGGCACACATCTGGAACATCTGGAATGATAGTTAATTCACACAAACATACAGACGCATGGGCACACACACACACACACACACACACACACACACACACACACACACACACACACACACACACACACACACACACACACACACACACAGAGTCTGACAAACAGTCGCAGAATAGCTAGTTCTTGGATTTGAACGTCACCCAGCCAACCGCAGAGGGCCACATCAAGATGAGAGAAAAGTGGAGTCAGGATTTGGAATGAAATGAAATGAATGGACCGGGAAGGTAGACAAGATAAAGGAAGACACTTCTGGCTGTAGGTGAAGCATGCATGGCTACATTCTGACCTACTCTAGGCCTTTAAGTGAGAACCCTTGATAGCCCTGGGTTTTAAACAGCTGGGGCCTGAGTTTAATTCTGCGTCAGCAGTTCCCAGCAGCGAGGCAACGCGGAGGAAAGCAACGCCTGACAGTTGACTGACTGCCACAAGGACGATAACTATGAGCGCCATGAAGAGGCCCGTGGCCCACTCTATCCAGTGGACTGCTCTGGAACAATGGCCCACTCTATCCAGTGGACTGCTCTGGAACAATGGCCCACTCTATCCAGTGGACTGCTCTGGAACAATGGCCCACTCTATCCAATGGACTGCTCTGGAACAATGGCCCACTCTATCCAGTGGACTGCTCTGGAACAATGGCCCACTCTATCCAATGGACTGCTCTGGAACAATGGCCCACTCTATCCAGTGGACTGCTCTGGAACAATGGCCCACTCTATCCAGTGGACTGCTCTGGAACAATGGCCCACTCTATCCAATGGACTGCTCTGGAACAATGGCTCACTCTATCCACTGGATTACTCTGGAACAATGGCCCACTCTATCCACTGGATTACTCTGGAACAATGGCCCACTCTATCCAGTGGACTGCTCTGGAACAATCTGCCACATTCTCCCCAACACTCTTTTTTTATGGTATCATTTACTCAGTTTGCCCTACTCTTTCCCACACTCTTCATTCATGGTATCATTTATTCAGTCTGCCCCATTCTCTCCCACACTCTTCATTCATGGTATCATTTATTCAGTTTGCCCTACTCTCTCCCACACTCTTCTTTCATGGTATCATTTATTCAGTCTGCCCCATTCTCTCCCACACTCTTCTTTCATGGTATCATTTATTCAGTCTGCCCCATTCTCTCCCACACTCTTCTTTCATGGTATCATTTATTCAGTCTGCCCCATTCTCTCCCACACTCTTCTTTCATGGTATCATTTATTCAGTCTGCCCCATTCTCTCCCACACTCTTCATTCATGGTATCATTTATTCAGGCTGCCCTACTCTCTCCCACACTCTTCTTTCATGTTGTTAAAAGCAATCAACAGTGCATCTGCCAAGTCTTGTGAACTTGATCCCATTCCCACCACGCTTCTTTATAAAAACCTTGACATCCTCTTGCCGACCATCACGAACATCATCAACACATCTCTTACCACTGGCATTGTACCACGTGATCTGAAGACTGCCATCGTCAAACCTCTGTTGAAAAAGCTATCGCTCGACAAAAATCTTTTGAAAAACTACCGCCCCATTTCTAATCTTCCGTTTCTGTCCAAAATTCTTGAAAAAGTCGTTCTCCAAAAATTTCTCTCCAAACTCCAAGAAAACAACCTCAGCAATCCCTTTCAGTCAGCCTATCGAGCAGGACACAGCACAGAGACCGTTTTGTTTCGTGTTGTAATTGATATTCTCTCCGCTCTGGACAATAACCACATTTCTATTCTTCTTTTGTTGGATCTTTCTGAAGCTTTTGACACTATACTGGGCGTAAAACACCAACTTATTTACTTACTTACTTTTGACACTATTGACCACCAAATTCTCCTCTTCCGCCTGAACTCTGTTTTTGGCATTCAGCCTACTGCACTCCAATGGTTTCACTCATACCTCTCAGAGAGGTATCAGTCCACTTCAGTCAATAACTCGTCTTCCTCACCATCACAGCTCATGTACGGTGTGACTTAGGGCTCAGTACTGGGGCCCATTCTCTTTGTCCTGTACACTACACCTCTCTCCGATATCATAGCTAATCATTCTGTAAATCATCCGCTTTTTGTAGATGATACACAGCTCCAGATATCCGCGCCTCTCAGTGAAGATACCAACCTCACCAAAGAAATCGATGCATGTACAGATGACATAAAAACATGGACTACCGAAAATCAGCTCAATCTTAACGACGACAAAACAGAGCTCTTCTCTTTCCATTTTCATCTCATTTGAGACCTTCCACCGTTTCTCTCCCTGACTCGATTACTCTTGGCTCTCACAACACCCCCTTCCTTGATTCTGCCAGGAACCTTGGAGTCATTCTTGACTCAAACCTGTCAACGAAGAAGCACGTCACACAAATCTGTCAAACTGTTTATTTCGAGCTTAAACGCATTAGTTCAATCCGCAGGTTTCTCACTGAAGACGCAGCCAAGAATCTTGTTACTTCCTGTATCCTCTCACGGCTCAACTGTCTCCTCATGGGTACACCTAATTCTGTCATCCAACCTCTCCAGAAAATTCAAAACTTTGCTGCAAGACTCGTTCTCTTGGCACCCAGCCACCACCACTCAACGCCTCTCCTGGAAAAACTGCACTGGCTTCCTATTTCAGAACGTATTAAATATAAAATCGCTTGTATGTGTTTCAGTGCTATGAATGGTTCTGTTCCTGCTTGCCTTTCTGAACTGCTACATGTTTACACACCGTCTCATACACTACGCTCTTCTTCTGACACCCGCATGCTGTAAATCCAGCAATACAAACGCAAGAATCGTGTCTTTCGTGCTTTCTCTTGCTTTGGACCCCACATTTGGAATTCACTCCCACAAGACCTTAGACACTGCTCAACCCTGTCATCTATTAAAGCCAAACTGAAAACCTTCCTCTTCTCACAGTATTTCCACCCCAACTAATATTAATACCCAGTTTCTGCTACAGTGTGTGTGTGTGTGTGTGTGTGTGTGTGTGTGTGTGTGTGCGTGCGTGCGTGCGTGCGTGCGTGCGTGCGAGCGAGCGATCGTGCGTGCTTGTGTGTGTGTGTGTGTGTGTGTGTGTGTGTGTGTGTGTGTGTGTGTGTGTGTGTGTGTGTGTGTGTGTGTTTCCATATAATACCTTGCGTAAATTGTTTTGGTAGGACTGTGTTCTATGTGTGCATAGAAAATTGTATTTAGGTTCATATGTATCAAATGAGCGCTCAGGGCGTTGATGAGCGCACGATAAATGTACATTATTATTATTATTTATTCAGTCTGCCTTCAAGACCCACCCTTTCCCTTCTGAACACCGAATTGCGTACCTCTGCGTGCGTGCGTGCGCGTTTGTGTGTGCGTGCGTGCGTGCATGTGTGTGTGTGTTGAAAGTAGATGAGAGAAAGACGTTGAATATAATTTGGGTATAATTGTTCTCTTAATTCTGTAGACGCTTATCAAACATACTTATCGTTTCGTCTTGTGCACTTCGGGCCAACGTTAGGTGTAGGTGCTTGATAAATATTCATGACACCACGTTGCATTAGATTACATCGCATGACTGCGCATGGCGACTCACCGATCCAGGCCTGAAAGCCCTGGAGGACGACCTGCGTGGGAAGCCCCGTGCCGGCGCTTGGTCCGTGCCGCACAAGGACACACTCCTGCAGCGAGGACTCGTGAAGCCACACGGAGCACCAGGAGAAAGTGGCGCAAAGGCGACCACAGCTCAGAGGCGTCACTTCCGTCATGCGCAGTCCGATGTGTGTGGAGTTGAGGGTTCCTTGGGTCTCGTCTCCCGCCAAGCGCTTGAAGAGAAATTCCTGTGTCCCGCTGACCGCCCTGGGAAAGGACAGTCTGTTGGGGTCGGTATTCTTGCACGCGGGCTCGTGTGAGTGAGTGAGTGAGTGTGTGTGTGTGTGTGTGTGTGTGTGTGTGTGTGTGTGTGTGTGTGTGTGTGTGTGTGTGTGTGTGTGTGGTGTGTGTGTGTGTGTGTGTGTGTGTGTGTGTGTGTGTGTGTGTGTGTGTGATTGTGTATGGTGTGTGTGTGTGTGTGAGTGAGTGTGTGTGTGTGTGTGTGTGTGTGTGTGTGTGTGTGTGTGAGAGAGAGAGAGAGAGAGAGAGAGAGAGAGAGAGAGAGAGAGAGAGAGAGGTGAGGGGGGGAGGATCTTCGATTCCTGTGCTTGTTGCCACATCAGCGGGAACTTGTCCATCCAAGAACTGCCTCGTGTGTGCAGCAATTCCCAGACGATGCTATGGAAACTCCCCGGAGACTTGTACTATACAGAGGTGATTTTGTATTTTGCTCGTTTTGTTGCTGTTACTGCGGTGATTGTTGCCTTCGTCTTCTTCTTTGTCTTTTTTTGCAATTAAAAGAAGAAAAAAGAAAGAAAGAAAAGTAACGCTACCCATTTCCACCAGTGTGTGTGTGTGTGTGTGTGTGTGTGTGTGTGTGTGTGTGTGTGTGTGTGTGTGTGTGTTTCAATGTTTAAGGCATGGCTACAGCAGCCACAAGAGCAGCACTGCCCAATGCTACAAGTGTATAAGATGTTTGTGTGTTTAGTTGGGTAAGGCTATATAAGCTACAAGAACAGCGCTACCCAATCCTACCAGTGTATATGATGCTTCCAGTGTTTACCTCAGTAAGCAGCAGCAGCAGCAGTGACAACAACGAGATGTGACTGCGTAGCCTGTGAGTGGAACCCACTATTAAACACCTGGAGTTCACAATTAAGACAAAGAAAGCTGTAATAAAGGTGAACAGTGAGAGCATCGCTATGATGTCACATGGACAGTCCTCAGTGCCACGATTGCATTATGCATGTCCACCTGTAGGAGCTTTGATAGAAACCTGTATTGATTAACTGAGGGGAACCTGCTGTATCTTTTAGTATTAATTTTTTGATGATCGCTTATATAGCACTATTCTCCGCTCTATTGAGCAGTCTCACTGCGCTCGCATGTGGTTCTACATGAGTGACTAGCTTTTTATAGCGCGGTTTTTGAATATTCACCGAAATGGTGTACTTACAGCGCTGGCATGGCTGGTGCCACATGAAACTGTACAAGTTCTGTGTACACCATACAACCATGCACCATGTCATTTCATGCAAAGCCACATACGTAAGGTGTATGCGTGTTTAGCTGTAACCTGCCACCTGCACTTTTGTCAGAAAGACCGGTGTCTTTTACGTGCTACTGCGGTAACAGTGACGGGGGTGGAACGGATACCGAAATGAGTCAGCACAGAAAGTCGACCCTGGAGAAGAAAATTATCCCGCCGCTCCTGCCGGGATTCGAACCCGCGACCTTTCAGTCACGAGTCCGGCGCTCTAACCACTGAGCTGTCCCCGCCCCGCACACACTGTCCAATGATCCCGGCTATGGCGCAACTTGCCCACAAAACGCGAGGATGTGCACAGGTTTCTCTTTGCGGAATTCGTAGAGTTGTGTTAATATCTATATGGCAGAGTTTTGTTCTTGTTTTTGTTTTGAATATGAGCTCCGCAGGGCGCGGCTATTTCTGTTCGCTCTTTACCAGCGAAGAGAGAAAAAGGTTAGACCGTAACGTTGAGTACACTGGCTTCTGCCCGTAACGTTGAGCACACCGGCTTCTGCCCGCAACGTTGTGTACACTTCTGCCCGTAACGTTGAGTACACTGGCTTCTGCCCGTAACGTTGTGTACACTTCTACCCGTAACGTTGAGTACACTGGCTTCTGCCCGTAACGTTGTGTACACTTCTACCCGTAACGTTGAGTACACTGGCTTCTGCCCGTAACGTTGAGCACACCGGCTTCTGCCCGCAACGTTGTGTACACTTCTGCCCGTAACGTTGAGTACACTGGCTTCTGCCCGTAACGTTGTGTACACTTCTACCCGTAACGTTGAGTACACTGGCTTCTGCCCGTAACGTTGAGCACACCGGCTTCTGCCCGCAACGTTGTGTACACTTCTGCCCGTAACGTTGAGTACACTGGCTTCTTCCCGTAACGTCGAGTACACTTCTGCCCGTAATGTTAAGTACACTTCTTCCTTCAACGTTAAATATACTTCCTGCCCGCTATGTTAAGTACACCTCTGCCCGTGACGTTGAGTATACTTCTGCCCGTAACGTTGAGTACACTTTTGCCTGCAACGTTAAGTACACTTTTGCCTGCAACGTTAAGTACACTTCGGCCCGTAATGTTGAGTACACTTTTGCCCGTAACGTTGAGTACACTTCTGCCCGTAACGTTAAATACTTCTGCCCGCAACGCTAAGTCACAAAACTCAGGAGCTGTGTGAAAGTTGAGGTGGCTCCCGTCCCAAATAAGCCTACGGTTTCTGTGGACGTAAAGCAACACTCAACCAACGCTAAGTACACTTCTGCCCGCACCGTTAAGTACACTTTTTCCCGTAATGTTGAGTACACTTCTACCCGTAACGTGAAGTACACTTCTGTCCGGAATGTTAAGTACACGTCTGCCGGTAACGTGGAGTACACTTCTGCCCGTACCGTTAAGTACACCTCTGCCCGCAACGTCGAGTACACTTCTGCCCGTAACGTGAAGTGCACTTCTGCCCGTAACGTGAAGTACACTTTTGCCTGCATAAGTAGACTTCTGCCCACAACGTTAGGTACACGTGAGTTTTTGCTGCTTAAAGCCCGTTCTTAATTGGGCGAATGTTTCTTCGCGAACCTAGTTGGAAGTATTCGGCGAAGCTAGTTGATTCTTAATTGGGCCAACTTTTCTTCGCGAACCTAGTTGGAAGTATTCGTCGAAGCTATATTCGGGGTCCAAAAAGCTTCGCTCAACATGCTCTGGGAACATTCGCCCTATTCGACGATCATTGCCTCTGATTGGCTGAGAGCAGAGCTCTCCTGTGGATGAAGAAAAGAAAAAAAATGAAATGGATGACGGTGTCGCTAGGTTCTCCACTCGCTTCGGAGGGAATTTGTTTATTTGTTGACTTGCGGGAGGCGCAGCCTTGTCTCGGAGACCCAGAATGAGATAGTAGTTAGTTGAATTACCCTGTGAGGGATGATGAAAGTATATTGACTTGACTCGACTTTAGCCTACATTTTTGATCATGCTGTCTGCTGCGCGTCTGCCGCAAGTTCGGGCCGAAGCTTGCATCTCATTACAAGCCAGTTGAGAACGAAGTAAAGTTTGGATTGTCCGAACCATGTTCGGCGAACTAAAAGTTCAATTAAGAAACGAATCATAGTTTGTCAAACTGTCCAAAGTATGTTCGGCGAACAAACATTGGCCCAGTTAAGAACGGGCTTAACGTCCACGGAGGCAAGAAGGCCTATTAGGGACTGGGACGAGTGGGAAAAGCGGGACAGGTTTCACTCGAAACCTCGAAACAGGCGCCAACCCGGAAGACCAAGGCTGCCGTGGACCGCCGCCAGAACAACAGGATGTTAAGGCAGTGTCCGTCCGGCATTGCGCAGCGACCACCGCACCACGCAATTGCTGTCCCAACTGCTATGCAGAACAGAATCACAACGACAATGTCCATAGATCTGCCGTTGGGAAACAATGAAGCAAAAGAAGTCCAACTCTCTCTCTAGCCCAGCGCCGCCTCCCTGCTCTTTATCTCTTCTGTGCTAGCTTCTTCGTGAGAGTCCAGCTCACCTCCCTCCTCTTGATCTCTTCTGTGCTAGCTTCTTCGTGAGAGTCCAGCTCACCTCCCTCCTCTTGATCTCTTCTGTGCTAGCTTCTTCGTGAGAGTCCAGCTCACCTCCCTCCTCTTGATCTCTTCTGTGCTAGCTTCTTCGTGAGAGTCCATCTCTCCTCCCTCCTCTTGATCTCTTCTGTGCTAGCTTCTTCGTGAGAGTCCAGCTCTCCTCCCTCCTCTTGATCTCTTCTGTGCTAGCTTCTTCGTGAGAGTCCAGCTCTCCTCCCTCCTCTTGATCTCTTCTGTGCTAGCTTCTTCGTGAGAGTCCAGCTCTCCTCCCTCCTCTTTATCTCTTCTGTGCTAGCTTCTTCGTGAGAGTCCAGCTCTCCTCCCTCCTCTTGGACTCTGATTTAGGTTCGTTTCTGCCCACAACGTTAAGTACACTGCCGCGGCTTTGTTCATGGCGTCATAGGCCTGGTCAACATGGCAGCGCTCACGTCCTGATTTGGTGATCGTCAAACGAGGATTATTAACATTATATCTGACACTCTGGATCACAGGTCGACTGAAAAAGTGATGCGACTTTTTGTTGTTGTTGGTGTGTGTGTGTGTGTGTGTGTGTGTGTGTGTGTGTGTGTGTGTGTGTGTGTGTGTGTGTGTGTGTGTGTGTGTGTGTGTGTGTGTGTGAGTGAGTGAGTGAGCGAGCGAGCGAGCGTGTGTGCGTGCGTGCGTGCGTGCGTGCGTGCGTGTGTGTGTGTGTGTGTTATCAATTAAAAACCACTAGTGATGTATGTTTCTTCTCTCATCGCTGTCCTGTAACCCCAAATGCACAAGTCATTGACAAAATATAAACTTTTTCTTTCTTTAAGTTTCATATTATTTGGTCAGATGGTCACTGCTTTCATCCAAGGTGCTGACTTCATGTCATTGCTCACAAAATCCAGACAGCTAGTATTGGTGCACCTTTTGTGTTAGTAACGTGTTTCATTACTTTGCAAACAATCTGAGTCTCATGGTTATGGTGAAAAGACTAAGTCTCGTTGTTGAAAACAAAGTACCACAAATTGACATGCATTGAAAACTAAAAGATGAGGTCGGAATGATATTAGTTTTCGGAAATTGTTCCAGAATGCCGAATATCAAAATAGACAATGAACTTTTTTCCTCACTAAAACTATCATTTTCAAACAAAAAACAAACAAACAAACAAAAACAAAAATAAAACAAAAAACAAAAAGAGAAATAAAAGCTAAGCAATATATGTTCAGTCTCACGAAGATCATTAGCACATAAAAAAACAAGAACAATAACGACAACGACAACAACAACAACAACAACAAACACACACACACACACACACACACACACACACACACACACACACACACACACACACACACACACACACACATGTTGCCAAATGTAAAAATACAACTTCCTTTCATCGAAACATCCATCTAGATTATAATCTGCTGTCTTCGTCAGTGTCACATCGTATTTTCTTTCAAAATAAACTCATCAGTTTTATAGCCAGTGTGACAATTTCCATGTGCTTTTGAAACAATTTCCGCTCGACGAAATAACAGCAGAAAGCCAACCTCCAGGACGAGAAACGAGACACCTGCAGATATAGTTACAGACTCACGTGTGAAGCAAGAGAAAAGTTAAGACGAGAAGCCCGGACATTTTCATTGTGGACTCGGCTTCTGGATGTGAAAGCGGCTGTCGGCTATGTTGGTGTCGGCCCCCTCTTGTGTACCAGAACCAGACTGGATGTGAAAGCGGCTGTCGGCTATGTTGCTATGTTGTCATGACTGCAACTCGTGCGCTAAAACGCTATACATCAGAAGGAGGCGCGCAGTGTAAAAACAAAGTGTGTTGACGTATCGCTTTCGACATCTTGAAAAAGAATGCCGCCAGATTGAGTTCCGTTACTTCGACCACGTACTCACGTACTCCAGCAGACAGGCCAATAGAGTTACTTCGACCACGTACTCACGTACTCCAGCAGACAGGCCAATAGAGTTACTTCGACCACGTACTCACGTACTCCAGCAGACAGGCCAATAGAGTTACTTCGACCACGTACTCACGTACTCCAGCAGACAGGCCAATAGAGTTACTTCGACCACGTACTCACGTACTCCAACAGACAGGCCAATAGAGTTACTTCGACCACGTACTCACGTACTCCAGCAGACAGGCCAATAGAGTTACTTCGACCACGTACTCACGTACCCCAAAGCAGACAGGCCAATAGAGTTACTTCGACCACGTACTCACGTACTCCAGCAGACAGGCCAATAGAGTTACTTCGACCACGTACTCACGTACTCCAGCAGACAGGCCAATAGAGTTACTTCGACCACGTACTCACGTACTCCAGCAGACAGGCCAATAGAGTTACTTCGACCACGTACTCACGTACTCCAACAGACAGGCCAATAGAGTTACTTCGACCACGTACTCACGTACTCCAGCAGACAGGCCAATAGAGTTACTTCGACCACGTACTCACGTACTCCAGCAGACAGGCCAATAGAGTTACTTCGACCACGTACTCACGTACTCCAGCAGACAGGCCAATAGAGTTACTTCGACCACGTACTCACGTACTCCAGCAGACAGGCCAATAGAGTTACTTCGACCACGTACTCACGTACTCCAGCAGACAGGCCAATAGAGTTACTTCGACCACGTACTCACGTACTCCAGCAGACAGGCCAATAGAGTTACTTCGACCACGTACTCACGTACTCCAGCAGACAGGCCAATAGAGTTACTTCGACCACGTACTCACGTACTCCAGCAGACAGGCCAATAGAGTTACTTCGACCACGTACTCACGTACTCCAACAGACAGGCCAATAGAGTTACTTCGACCACGTACTCACGTACTCCAACAGACAGGCCAATAGAGTTACTTCGACCACGTACTCACGTACTCCAACAGACAGGCCAATAGAGTTACTTCGACCACGTACTCACGTACTCCAGCAGACAGGCCAATAGAGTTACTTCGACCACGTACTCACGTACTCCAGCAGACAGGCCAATAGAGTTACTTCGACCACGTACTCACGTACTCCAACAGACAGGCCAATAGAGTTACTTCGACCACGTACTCACGTACTCCAGCAGACAGGCCAATAGAGTTACTTCGACCACGTACTCACGTACCCCAAAGCAGACAGGCCAATAGAGTTACTTCGACCACGTACTCACGTACTCCAACGGACAGGCCAATAGAGTTACTTCGACCACGTACTCACGTACTCCAGCAGACAGGCCAATAGAGTTACTTCGACCACGTACTCACGTACTCCAGCAGACAGGCCAATAGAGTTACTTCGACCACGTACTCACGTACTCCAGCAGACAGGCCAATAGAGTTACTTCGACCACGTACTCACGTACTCCAGCAGACAGGCCAATAGAGTTACTTCGACCACGTACTCACGTACTCCAACAGACAGGCCAATAGAGTTACTTCGACCACGTACTCACGTACTCCAACAGACAGGCCAATAGAGTTACTTCGACCACGTACTCACGTACTCCAACAGACAGGCCAATAGAGTTACTTCGACCACGTACTCACGTACTCCAGCAGACAGGCCAATAGAGTTACTTCGACCACGTACTCACGTACTCCAGCAGACAGGCCAATAGAGTTACTTCGACCACGTACTCACGTACTCCAACAGACAGGCCAATAGAGTTACTTCGACCACGTACTCACGTACCCCAAAGCAGACAGGCCAATAGAGTTACTTCGACCACGTACTCACGTACTCCAACAGACAGGCCAATAGAGTTACTTCGACCACGTACTCACGTACTCCAGCAGACAGGCCAATAGAGTTACTTCGACCACGTACTCACGTACTCCAACAGACAGGCCAATAGAGTTACTTCGACCACGTACTCACGTACTCCAACAGACAGGCCAATAGAGTTACTTCGACCACGTACTCACGTACTCCAGCAGACAGGCCAATAGAGTTACTTCGACCACGTACTCACGTACTCCAACAGACAGGCCAATAGAGTTACTTCGACCACGTACTCACGTACTCCAACAGACAGGCCAATAGACTAAAACGCTGAGACCCACTCACAGGGAGCGGGGATGGCTCAGTGATTAGAGCGCCGGACTCGTGATCGAAAGGTCGCGGGTTCGAGTCCCCACATGAGCGGTGGGAAAATGTTCTTCTCCAGGGTCAACTTTCGGTGCTGACTTTCAGTATTCGCACTCTCACAAGCAGTCGGAAGGACTGGGCGGAGTTTTATGGGTGTATAAAATAGGTCTCAAATGACCAGTCATTGCAATGGCAATCACTCAGAAAGCTCAGTCTCTCTGTCTGAGAGAGACAGAGAAATGGAATTCGAGCTCTAAGACTATTTTACAAGGATTGTGGTTTAGGTTCAGTCAAAAACCCGTCTAACAACTAGTCCATGCGAA
>JABMCL010001257.1:132500-135000 GCA_018857735.1 Alviniconcha marisindica | reverse complement strand
CTGGAAACGTTGTTGTCTGCGAGCAGGGCATTTAGAGCTGTCTCCGCAGCTGTTGGTAGTCCAGCAACCGGCATTCTGAAGCGTGTAACTGATCAAACAGTTGCCAGCAGTTTCAATGTCCGCCCTGCAGGTTGCACGCCAGGTCACGTGTCCCAAGAGAGAGAGAGAGAGAGGAGAGAGAGAGAGCTCGAAAACTTCACAAAGATTGTAGTTTAGGTTCAGTCAAACCTGTTTAACAACTAGTCCTTGCTAAGCTACTGAATAATAATAATAGAGAACAAAAAACCAAAAAACAAAAGAGAGAGAGAGAGAGAGAGAGAGACAGAGAGAGACAGAGACAGAGACAGAGAGAGAGAAAAAAGGCATCATTTATTGTATACATATATGAAGCATGAGTAAATGAGTGAAAATTTATACATGAAGCATAAAACCTTCCACGCAAAAAGGTTCGTGTTCACAGCACCGAATGCACACAATCATGTATACAGTACATACATCAGTCAGAATACAACCAGCACACACACACACACACACACACACACACACACACACACACACACACACACACACACACAGAGAGAGAGAGAGAGAGAGAGAGAGAGAGAGAGAGAGAGAGAGAGAGAGAGAGAGAGAGAGAGAGAGAGAGAGAACTCGAGCTCGAAAATTTTGTTTGACAAGGATTGTAGTTCCGGTTCAGTCAAAAACCTGTCTAACAGCTAGTCCTTGCTAAGCTGCTGATGAGTAAATATAAAATTACAGGCATCGTTTATATACATAAGTATATATAGGCATGAACAAGTGAGTGAAATTCTATGCATGAGAGAGAGAGAGAGAGAGAGAGAGAGAGAGAGAGAGAGAGAGAGAGAGAGAGAGAGAGAGAGGAAGAGAGAGAGAGCATGCAAAGCAAGCAAGCTTGAGCGCGTTTGTGTAATATCTATGAACTCCCGCTCATATATATTTTTTTTTTATCAACATGCCATGTGTGTACTACGAGTCGCCTTGATCTAACCGTAATGGTTAAAAACCGATTAAAGGGCCTATAAAGGCAGTTTCGGGCCACATCATCGCTCCAAATCGTTTCAAAACAACATATAGGTCCGTACAAACGTTCGAAGAGAAGAAACAGTCTATTACTCACTTGTTTAAAACCTTTTCAGGCCTCGACTAGGTTGTAATGCGTTTATTTTGGCAAAAAGGTCGGAAAATACGGTCAACTGAATGTTTCAAAACCAGCGCCATTTTGAATGCGAGATTCCACGAGAGCTATTTTAAGCTAAAGGTCAACGGTCGGGCAGTGACGTCACAAACAGACAAGCAACCAAACGTGGAAGTCGGGTCTGTGTGAGTGTCCACAGGGCAACCGACTTGGAAAAATGTCCAGTTCAAATAATATAAAGAGGATTTCAAAACAACATATAAGGATGAAACTCCTTTTCATTAGTTGGGCCTTTGTTTATTTTCCCCTTGTTATTTCATATTTCTCGAGCCTTGTTAGGTGCGTGTCATTTTGGTCTTTTTCGTTGTGTTTACTCTAACTTTCACAAAAGGCTGGACCTCATCAGGGAGCCTGCCTTTTATTGGGTGTTTTATTTTATTTTCCCAGTTTAGCCTTGTTTTTTCATCATAATGTAACGATGAAAAAGGTTTGTTCGTTCTAGTTCAATAGACTAGCGATTTCGTGGCCTCACTGGGTTAGGGTTTGGGGTTGGGCTAGTTACCGGTTCTTGCCATTCACTGTTTTTTCTCTTGGCTTGCTCTTTTGTTTCTCGAGTTATATCGTTCATTTATGATGTACGAATGAGGGGGGTAGTCTCGATGTTTAACACGGCAAGGCAACAGACGCTCACGAGCTACCCCACGCAAAGAAAGAATGAACGGTTCGCTCATTCTTTCTTTGTGTGGGGTAGTTCGTGTGCGTCTGTTACCCTGCCGTGTTGTGGTCGGCTGAATGGATTGTATCGTGTACACGGATTACGTGTATCCAGCCTTTGTCTCGTTGCTCGCTGACATTTCTTGCCTCCTTTCTTTTCAGAAAGTGTTGTTGTTTTGTTTTTCTCTCTTTCCTCTTCTTTTCCACCATGCGTTCTTTCTTTTTCTTTTTTTATCTCTCACTTATTGGCCATTGCGTACCCGCTTGTTAGCTTGCCTGATTAGGGCAGCCATTTTGCATTTCTCTTTCGTCTGCATTTGTTTACATCCCAATGCTTTGTCTTCGGGTAGTCCTGATTAGTGATTCGCTTTATCACTTTGCAGCCTTTATTTTTCTAGATGGAAGCCAGGTTAGTGAGGGGTTAGAGTTAGGTTAGAGTTAGTTAAGATTAATGTTAGTTATGGTTAGTTTGGCTTTCCATCTGTTTCCAGTTATTTTTGCTCTGTGCTCTTATGGCTGCAACAAATGTAGTCAATGTAGTCGTCCATTCATTTGTTGCAGACAGTAGTCTATTAGACTGTTGTGATTTGGTGGTGTTTTTTTCCACCTTATGTTTGCAGGTAGGCCACC
>JABMCL010001257.1:115000-127500 GCA_018857735.1 Alviniconcha marisindica | reverse complement strand
ACAAATATAAAAAACAACAACAACAAAACGCACTACAAACACACACACACACACACACACACACACACACACACACACACACACACACACACACACACACACACACACACACACATACACACACACACACATTGACTGTAGCAGAAACTGGGTACTGATATTAGTTAGGATGGAAATACTGTGAGATTTTTACGGGAAGTTGCCATGGGTTGATGGACAGTCATGTTTGTTTCCGATTTTTTCTTTCAACTAATGGCTTCAAACGACAGTTTCACAGTTTGCATTCTGTAACTCGAAGGAAGCAAATCTGGGCACTGGAACAACTCTGTCATGCAAGTTTACCGCGGAAGGTAAGCGTTCTACCCGTGGCCGAGTAATGGTGGTTGATGTCAGTGTCCAGTCCTGACGACGTCCCTTGCTGACCACTGCCACTGTAATTAAATTAGTCTTGCGCCTGCCATGTGTGGAGGTTAGCTGCACGTGCAGCACGGATGACAAAGGCTATGCTAATATTGGCCAGGAAAGTGTGACGTGGTTACGTAGGTACCGCCAGAGTGGGTTGTGCCGATTTGACTGACAAAGGCTGAGGGTAAGAACAGGAGGGGTTATGTAGCCATCTGCAGTCGTGCCAGCTACAACTCTAGCCTATTCCAGTTCAGCGGGAATCGAAAACAACAACATCATTATTATTATTATTATTATCTAGGCACTTGCTGAGTGCCTAGCGAGGAGTCCTGAGCGCTTCACGGTGGCGACTATAGCGCTTTTCTCTGCTTCCGAGCAGACCCACTGCGCTTTAGTCGAATGTGAATGTGAATGAGTGTCGCTTTACACAGCGCGTTTTGAATATCCTCCCGAGTGGTGTACTTATAACGTGCTAACACAACGAAGCCATTTAAAATTCTACTTTTTTTTTCCAAGTTATTTTTAGTTATGATTTGTTTGTTTACTAGTACAGGACAAATGACAAGCAATAAAGAGGTAATGTTAAATTTAGTAGTAGATTTGTTTTTCGCTCTTTTGATAACATTTTAGTTACATGCATTCACTACTGAGATGTTTATTTTAGTTTGCTGTGCTTCAAGTATTCTGAGTACAGGAAAGTGTCAATGCGTGCTTAAATGAACAAAACCATCCCGCCTCTCTGGTGCATCTGCGTGTCTCTGTCACTTAGCTCACTTAGCACGAGTGAAGTATCTTTTCTTACATACACCTTTTACTTCGCTGTGGATGTCGAGACAAACATCCTTTTTGGGCCAGTATCAGCATATCTTAGTTATGTCTAATTTCAAAGCTGGCAGAATGGACAAAATCTCTCTTTCTCTCCCTCCCTCCCTCTCTCTCTCTCTCCCTCTCTCTCCCTACCTCTCTCTCTCTCTCTCTCTCTCTCTCTCTCTCTCTCTCTCTCTCCTCTCTCTCTCTCTCTCTCTCTCTCTCTCTCTCTCTCTCACAATAAATAGAAGACTTTACAGTACTGACGCGGAGCTGTTGCCATGTCGGTGATTGAAAGGGTGTTTCTTGTCTCCAAGATCCATTAAGACAATGATCTGTATGCTGCTTTACGGGCTTACAGCCGAACAGCAATTAACCATTAATCTTAACGGTAAACGTTAAATCGCTCTGTCACCATCTCCTTGTCTCTGTCTCTCTACTCCCCCTCTCCTCCCTCTCTTTTCCTGTCTCTGTCTCTCTCCCCCCCTCCTCCTTCTCTTTTCCTGTCTCTGTCTCTCTCCCCCTCTCCTCCCTCTCCTTTCCTGTCTCTGTCTCTCTACCCCCCCTCCTCCCTCTCTTTCCTGTCTCTGTCTCTCCCCCTCTCTCCTCCCTCTCTTTTCCTGTCTCTGTCTCTCTCCCCCCTCTCCTCCCTCTATTTTCCTGTCTCTGTTTTCTCTCCCCCCTCTCCTCCGCTTTTTCCTGTCTCTTCTCTCCCCCTCCTCCCTCTCTTTTCCTGTCTCTGTCTCTCTCCCCCCTCTCCTCCCTCCTCTTTTCCTGTCTCTGTCTCTCTCCCCTCTCTCCTCCTCTCTTTTCCTGTCTCTGTCTCTCTCCCCCCCTCTCCTCCCTCTTTTTCCTGTCTCTGTCTCTCTCCCCCTCCTCCCTCTCTTTTCCTGTCTCTGTCTCTCTCCCCCCTCCTCCCTCTCTTTTCCTTGTCTCTGTCTCTCTCTCCTCCCTTCCTCTCCTCTCTTTCCTGTCTCTGTCTCCTCTCTCCCCCCTCCTCCCTCTCTTTTCCTGTCTCTGTCTCTCTCCCCCTCCTCCCTCTCTTTTCCTGTCTCTGTTCTCTCTTCCCCCTCCTCCCTCCTCTTTTCCTGTCTCTGTCTCTCTCCCCCTCCTCCCTCTCTTTTCCTGTCTCTGTCTCTCTCCCCCTCCTCCTTCGTCCTGTCTCTCTCCCCCTCCTCTCTCTTTTCCTGTCTCTGTCCTCTCCCCCCTCTCCTCCCTCTCTTTTCCTGTCTCTGTCTCTCTCCCCCTCCCCCTCTCCCTCTCTTTTCCTTTCTGTCTCTCTCTCCCCCTCCTCCCCTCTTCTCCTTCTCTTTCCTCTCCTCCTGTCTCTCTTTCCCCCCTCCTCCCTCTTTTTCCTGTCTCTGTCTCTCTCCCCCCTCCTCCTCTCTTTTCCTGTCTCTGTTCTCCCCCCTCTCCCTCTCCTTTCCTGTCTCTGTTCTCTCCCCCTCCTCCCTCTCTTTTCCTGTGTCTGTCTCTCCCCTCCTCCCTCCTTTCCTGTCTCTGTCTCTCTACCCCCTCTCCTTTCCGTTCCTCTCCCTCCTTTTCCTGTGTCTGTCTCTCTACCCCCCTCTCCTTTCCGGTGTCTGTCTCTCTACCCCCCTCTCCTTTCCGGTGTCTGTCTCTCTACCCCCCTCTCCTTTCGTGTCTGTCTCTCTACCCCCCTCTCCTTTCCGGTGTCTGTCTCTCTACCCCCCTCTCCTTTCCGCTGTCTCTGTCTCTCTACCCCCCTCCTCCCTTTCCGGTGTCTGTCTCTCTTACCCCCCTCCTCCTTTCCGTGTCTGTCTCTCTACCCCCCTCTCTCTTTCCGTGTCTCGTCTCTCTACCCCCCTCTCCTTTCCGGTGTCTGTCTCTCTCCCCCCTCTCCTTTCTGGTGTCTGTCTCTCTACCCCCCCTCTCCTTTCCTGTGTCTGTCTCTCTACCCCCCTCTCCTTTCCTGGTGTCTGTCTCTCTCAACCCCCCTCTCCTTTCCGGTGTCTGTCTCTCTACCCCCCTCTCCTTTCTCGGTGTCTGTCTCTCTACCCCCTCTCCTTTCCCGGTGTCTGTCTCTCTACCCCCCTCTCCTTTCCGGTGTCTGTCTCTCTACCCCCCTCTCCTTTCCGGTGTCTGTCTCTCTAACCCCCCTCTCCTTTCCGGTGTCTGTCTCTCTACCCCCCTCTCCTTTCCGGTGTCTGTCTCTCTACCCCCCTCTCCTTTCCGGTGTCTGTCTCTCTACCCCCCTCTCCTTTCCGGTGTCTGTCTCTCTACCCCCCTCTCCTTTCCGGTGTCTGTCTCTCTACCCCCCTCTCCTTTCCGGTGTCTGTCTCTCTACCCCCTCTCCTTTCCGGTGTCTGTCTCTCTAACCCCCCTCTCCTTTCCGGTGTCTGTCTCTCTACCCCCCTCTCCTTTCCGGTGTCTGTCTCTCTAACCCCCCTCTCCTTTCCGGTGTCTGTCTCTCTACCCCCCTCTCCTTTCCGGTGTCTGTCTCTCTACCCCCCTCTCCTTTCCGGTGTCTGTCTCTCTAACCCCCCTCTCCTTTCCGGTGTCTGTCTCTCTACCCCCCTCTCCTTTCCGGTGTCTGTCTCTCTACCCCCCTCTCCTTTCCGGTGTCTGTCTCTCTACCCCCCTCTCCTTTCCGGTGTCTGCCTTCATGACAAGCCCTTTTGACTGGGCGTTACAAGCCAGTTACTTACTTATACTCTACCTGTGTCTGTTTCTCTTTCTTCACCGTCTCTGTCTTTCTTCACTGTCACTGTCTCTCCTTTTTTGTTCTCGCTGCCTCTGACTTGTCTTTCTTCTTTTTCATTGTCTCTGTCTTTCGTCACTATCTTTCTTACTGTCTCTTTCTTTGTATTTCTTCATTGTCTCTGCCTTTCTATTTCTTCACTGTCTCTGTCTCTCTCAAAGTAGTCTTTTCTTAGATAGGGATAGTGGTGTGTGGGTATAGGTGTGGGGTGTGTGGGTGTGGATGTGTGTGTGGGGGGGGGGGGGGGGGGGGGGGGGGGGGGGGGGCGTACTATTAGTTTTTATAGACGCAATTACATTTTGTCGGTTAATTATAAGGTGAATACCAACCTGCCAACGCTGCGTCAGAAATGTGTGTTAATGACATTCATTCACACAAATAGTTGTCTGGCCCTGATAAAGGTGAGTACACTGCACGTGGCGGCGCGTGCTTAGTGTAGGAGAAGAACGGACACGAATAAACAAGTCCAAGACTTTAGTCCAGGACCAGGTATTCGTTATTTTCAGATGTACCGAAGTAAACAGTTCGGCTGCCCTTGGAATATACTGGTTTTCTTAACAGCTGAAGTACGCCCTGCTGTCCCCCAATAACAAACAAACAAACAAACAGAAAACGACTCGAAGCAGTCTCACAGCGAAGGCAGGTTCTTGTTTCTCAAAAGGAGTTTGGTCAAGAACAACATGGTACTCAGAGTGTGGTCAACATTACGCTGTCTCCGTTAAGACTAGCTGGCTGTGTTGGATTTCCGAGGATGATAGTCAACGCCATCTTTGTTACAGTTTGAGTAAGCCCAGAAACAAGCTTTGTCCATCACTGGCTGCTTTGTCAATGACAGCTTTGTTCCAGTTTGAGTAAGCCCAGAAACAAGCTTTGTCCATCACTGGCTGCTTTGTCAATGACAGCTTTGTTCCAGTTTGAGTAAGCCCAGAAACAAGCTTTGTCCATCACTGGCTGCTTTGTCAATGACAGCTTTGTTCCAGTTTGAGTAAGCAAGCCCAGAAACAAGCTTTGTTCATCACTGGCTGCTTTGTCAACGCCATCTTTGTTCCAGTTTGAGTAAGCCCAGAAACAAGCTTTGTTCATCACTGGCTGCTTTGTCAACGATAGCTGTATGTTAAAACGCCTACAGTACTTACATTGCTGAGTTTCATTCGGAATTATTTTGTGTTTATTTTACCTGGTGCATGGCAAACTTGAAAGCGTTTTGGATTTAATTGATTCCCGTTACTGCTCTTCATCAGCAATATTGTAACGATCAACTCACTGGTATACAGTAACCCATCTCTCTCTCTTCACACGCAGGTGTTTGTGTGGAGGTTTTTGTGTGGAGGTTTTTGTGATCCGTATATATTTTTAAAATTAATTATTCGTGTTTCATATATATATATATAAATGCTGTCTTGTAATTTTGTACCAGTTTGACTGAATCTAAACTACAATCCTTGTAAAATAAGGTTTTTGGGTTAGAGTTCGAGTTTTCTCTCTCTCTCCCTCTCTCTCCTCTCTCTCTCTCTCTCTCTCTCTCTCTCTCTCTCTCTCTCTTCCCGGTCTCTGTCTCTCTGTCTCTGTCTGTCTGTCTGTCTCACCACAGCCACTGATAATATTGTTTACATGGACTACGTCACAGTTTGTGGGTTAATCAGGACCTGCATACCAACCTGGCAACACTGCGTCACAATCTGGGTTAATTACAACCGCTAATTACCGGGACCCGTGGTGGCCGTGTGTCTGTGGAGTGTGCAGATGGTCGTATTCCACACTTTACAGCAGTAACAGGAGCGGGCGCACCAGCCTCTGAGCAAAGCCATCCGTAGCATGGAGGTAATACGCAGCAGACTAATGATTTTTTAACGTTGGTGGAATTTATTCCGCTACGAACTGTGGCGTACCCATTTGGGGGGTGGGGGAGGGGGGAGGGGTGGGGAGGTGAGGGGGGTGGGGGGGGGAGGGTAGATCCACTTTCTACAGTACCCGTTTTTGGTTGTTTACCTTTTATTTTTAGTGCATACAAGCTGGCCTCACTTTGGGAGTATCACAGAACGGGGACGGGAGATAACCGAGATCTTTCACTGGGTCTCTGTCTGCCGAGCCTGGCAAGGTCCGACTCTAGCTTTCCGTGCTAAGCCGTGTGCCAGAGTCCCAACTGACACACAAACGGTTCAAACGGACGATGGTGTTAAGGGGAACATACAAAACGTGTGCAGATTTTCGGGGTAAGCCCCCTTTTCGAGGTTACGGTTTGGTGTGTGGTGGAATGCCTGGTGTGTCTGTAAGAATGTTGGCATGACAGTGATGTGCATGCCAAAATATACTTGCTAAGAAAACTATTTTCATATACATATTTTCAAAATATACTTGATAAAAACACTATTTTGATATACATATTTTCACAGTATATTAATTTACACCCGTTTTATATTGTCCAATTAAAATTAGCGTTCATTTTAAGAATTCGTGTATTTAGATCTTGTTTTAAAACGCTAGCAGTCATCCTTGTTTCAGATTTTTTTCTTCTCTTCTGTCAGAAATTCTGCCTGTCTAATTTCTGCCATCGCAGTTCTTTCAACTCCTTCCCCCTTCCCCGTTCAGTTTTCTTTCAATTTAAATCGCTGTGTGACATCAACAGTGACTCAGGCTTTGCTTGGTGTTTTGATGGAGTGTATTTTGCTCTGATACTACCTTCAGGGCTGATACGGCGTTAAAGACCAAGCGCTTACTTATTTCATTACCCACTCTTGGTGTTGCACCCTCAGTTTGGTGCCAGAAGCTAAACCGGAACTCAGTCTCGGTGTCAAAGTTCGATCTCTCTCGTCAACGAATGACTGCCCAACGTTGTCTGCTTCGACCAGTTTTACCGTTGATTTCTTTTTCTTTCTGAAGACTGCGAGTCGAGGGCTAATAATCAAAGGAAGATGTCAGTTGCAGAAATCTGTAACGTCTTTACTTAACCGTTGGTAATCATCGGCAGCAACAGTTCCAAGTTACAATGCCTTCATGATAGCAGTTGTTGGAAAGGAACAAGCAAAACAAGTTTACGCATCAACTGGACATGGAACTGTACGACACATATCTCCTCCAGCTGTTGATCGTGTGACGTCCTTGACTTTATGCCCGTGGGTTTGTCTCAAGCTCCTCAATACCTCCGATCTTCCGAAACGCAAGCCCCTTGAACGTGATGGGGATTTTTGCCCGCTTCTCCATCTGCTCGGTCATTTCCCTTCACTCCGGCTCGTCCAGGACAGGACATTCACCAGAGCTTTTGAAGGCGGATGTGGAACACTATCACAGGCCAATGATGACTTCCCTCTCCCCTCAGTGCGTGGACTCCCTCTCCCTCTCCCCTCAGTGCGTGGACTCCCTCTCCCCTCAGTGCGTGGACTCCGTCTCCCTCTCCCCTCAGTGCGTGGACTCAATCTCCCTCTCCCATCAGTGCGTGGACTCCCTCTCCCTGACCACTCTGTGCGTGGACTCCCTCTCCCTGTCCACTCTGTGCGTGGACTCCCTCTCCCTGACCACTCTGTGCGTGGACTCCCTGTCCCTGTCCACCATGTGCGTGGGCTCCCTCTCCCTGTCCACTCTGTGCGTGGACTCCCTCTCCCTGTCCACTCTGTGCGTGGACTCCTCTCCCTGCCACTCTGTGCGTGGCTCCCTGTCCCTGTCCACTCTGTGCGTGGACTCCCTTCCCTGTCCCTCTGTGCGTGACTCCCGTCCCTGTCCACTCTGTGCGTGGACTCCCTCTCCCTGTCCCCTCTGTGCGTGGACCTTCTCCCTCTGTGCGTGGACTCCTCTCCCTGTCCACTCTGTGCGTGGACTCCCTCTCCCTGACCACTCTGTGCGTGGACTCCCTCCTGCACTCTGTGCGTGGACTCCCTGTCCCTGTCCACTCTGTGCGTGGACTCCCTGTCCCTGTCCACTCTGTGCGTGGACTCCTGTCCCTGTCCCTCTGTGCGTGGACTCCCTGTCCCTGTCCACTCTGTGCGTGGATCCTTCTCCACTCTGTGCGTGACCTCTCCCTGACCACTCTGTGCGTGGACTCCCTGTCCCTGTCCACTCTGTGCGTGGACTCCCTCTCCCTGTCCACTCTGTGCGTGGACTCCCTCTCCCTGTCCCCTCTGTGTCTGTGCGTTAGGAGTTGTGGCAGACAGACAGCGAGACGAGGTGGCTGTCAGCGGTTAAGACAAGACTTGCAGTCCGTGGCTGACAGACACTGGCCAATTTGGTCCCGTCCCTTTCCTAACGATGCCATTGGGGTTTGCCCCCCCCCCCCCCCCCCCCCCCAGTTCTTGACATCGTCTTGGGGTTTCTCACCCCCCAACCCCACCCCTCCGCCCCCAGTTCCTGACATCGTCTTGGGGTTTCTCGCCCCCACCCAGTTCTTGACATCGTCTTGGGGTTTCTCACCCTCACCCAGTTCTTGACATCGTCTTGGGGTTTCTCACCCCCACCCAGTTCTTGACATCATCTTGGGGTTTCTCACCCTCACCCAGTTCTTGACATCGTCTTGGGGTTTCTCACCCCCACCCAGTTCCTGACATCATCTTGGGGGTTCTTTCTCCCACCCTGTTCCTGATATCGTCTTGGGGTTTCTCTCCCCCCCCCCCCCGACCCCTTAGTTCCTGAAATCGTCTTGGGGGTTCTCTCTCCCACCCAGTTCCTGACATCGTCTTGGGGTTTCTCACACCCCCCCCCCCCAATTCCTGACATCGTCTTGGGGGTTCTCTCTCCCACCCAGTTCCTGACATCGTCTTGGGGGTTCTCTCTCCCACCCAGTTCCTGATACTCGTCTTGGGGTTTCTCACTCCCACCCAGTTCCTGACATCGTCTTGGGGTTTCCCACCCCACCCAGTTCCTGACATCGTCTTGGGGGTTCTCACTCCCACCCAGTTCCTGACATCGTCTGTCTTTGTCCTTTGTGGTGTATACACTCCTGCGGACAGCCACCTTCTTCTTTTCGTTCCACTTGCTGCGAGTGAGTCTGTCATGACCGCCGCTGGTGCCTCGTGTTGTGGTCTGTGACAAGGACCTGGCCGCCCACTGCCTCCATCGGCACCTCTCGGGACGACACAGGGGACGGGAGGCGGGTGGAGGGGGAGGGGGGGGGGGGGGTAGCAAGGATCCACCCGGTAGAGAACGCACGCTGGTTCCATTCCCCGCTTGGGCTCTCCTTTCTTTTCCCAAGTTGTGGTTTATGAACACTGAGCTGACCGCCATGTGGTGCTGTGTTGACTGGCGGAATGTCGCACGGAGGTTAGAGGCTGATTCCAGCGTTCAGATGAATATAATGGACTTCATTTGATTGCAGCTGATAATGACAATTATCTCTTCATTACTGAGCCTGCTCCATTGTTGTCATGGTTTTCACCGCCACACCAAAGTCGGTGAAATTGTCCTTGTTTTCACCGCCACACCAAAGACGATGGATTTGTCCTTGCTCTCCTCGCCACACCAAATCGGGGGATTTGTCCTTGCTCCCCGCCATGCCAAAGTCGGTGGCCTATTTGTCCTTGCTCTCCCCGCCACACCAAAGTCGGTGGATTTGTTCTTGCTCTCCCCGCCACACCAAAGTCGGTGGATTTGTCCTTGCTCTCCCCGCCACACCAAAGTCGGTGGGTTTGTCCTTGCTCTCCCCGCCACACCAAAGTCGGTGGATTTGTCCTTGCTCTCCCCGCCACACCAAAGTCGGTGGGTTTGTCCTTGCTCTCCCCGCCACACCAAAGTCGGTGGATTTGTCCTTGCTCTCCCCGCCACACCAAAGTCGGTGGATTTGTCCTTGCTCTCCCAGCCACACCAAAGTCGGTGGGTGTCCCTGCTCAGACCCAAGGCAGCCATGCTCCCGCCAGCATGCCAATTATTCAGTGCTAATGCCAGCTTTCTCTGAGTAGTGATAATGACACCATTACAGCAGCCTAGTGTCGTTCTGCAAAGTGATCGTCTCTTGATAGGCTCCCTCTCTCTCTCTCTCTTTCTCTCTCTCTCCTGTTTGTTTGGCCTTCACAGATATTCCTGGCAAGTCACTCTTTTTCTGTCTCCTTCTCTCCATCTCTCTGCCTATCTCTGTCTCTGTCTGTGTCTCCCCCTCCGTCTGCGTCTGCCACCCCCCTCCCCCTCAATTATCCCCCCCCCCCCCTCTAATTTTCACACTCCCCCCTCTCTCGGTATGAAAACAGCAGACTAAAGCTACTCGACCTTTTGACTAATGTGACGGAAATGGGCCAATCTCCGGCACTGCCTAACTCTGCTGTCTGTCCCATTGCCATCATGGTTCAATTTGCGGACAGGAATGTGGGACACGCCTTGCCGGGAACAGACGATGGCGAGAGCAGACACGCCCGGAGAACAAGGCCGGGGTCGGGCTGGGTGACGACAGAACAGGACAGAACTGACGGAACTCCAACTGCAACTGGAGAACTGACTTTGCAGGGACTGTAGTTTAGCTTCTATCAGAACTGTCTAACAAACAGTCCTTGCCGCTAAGCTAGTGAGCTGTAAACATGACTGAGCATCATTTAGATACATATCATAGCGTGACATTTCAACGAAAATGTATGTATTGAGCATCAAAGAACGGACGAAGAGAGAGAGAGAGAGAGAGAGAGAGAGAGAGAGAGAGAGAGAGAGAGAGAGAGAGAGAGAGAGAGAGAGAGAGAGAGAGAGAGACAGACAGACAGACAGACAGACAGACAGAGACAGAGAGAGACAGAGAGAGACAGAGAGACAGAGACAGACAGACAGACAGCAGACAGACAGACAGACAGACAGACACTGAGAGAGAGAGAGAGAGAGAGAGAGAGAGAGAGAGAGAGAGAGAGAGGAGAGAGAGAGAGAGAGGAACTAGAGAGAGAGAAATAGAGAGAGAGAGAGAGAGAGAGAGAGAGAGAGAGAGAGAGAGAGACAGACAGACAGACAGACAGACAGACAGACAGACAGACAGACAGACAGAGACTGGTTGACTGACTGATCTTTAAAACTGAAGGATAAATATTTTAGGCAAAAGCTTAGTCTTACAATCTGTCCGTACTATAAAAAAGAAAAGAAAAAAGAGCAACAGCACACACACACACACACACACACACACACACACACACACACACACACACACACACACACACACACACACACACACACACACACACACACACACACACACACACACACACACACACACACACACACACACACACACACACACACACACACACACACACGCGCGCGCGAACGCACGCACGCACACAGAGTGCACAATACAAGCGTGGTAAAATTAGAGCTCTGCACGCAATAACCCAACTTGAGGGAGCTGCAGAGTTCGCTGTCGGGACAGCATTGAACAGTACAGACCAACACACCGTAAACAAGCAGCTAACGTGGGCTGGGTGGTGAGAATTGAATGTAATCACAAGCACATGCAGCGGTCCAGTGAGGCAGTGACCTGTGTCTGCTCAAAGACTGAAGCACCGGGAGAGAGGCGAGAGGAACAAGACGAAGCAACAGTTTTGTATGTTTAAACCGGCCCGCCTTTCTCTAACAGAGAGAGAGAGAGAGAGAGAGAGAGAGAGAGAGAGAGAGAGAGAGAGAGAGAGAGAGAGAGAGAGAGAGAGAGAGAGATGAATGAATGATGAATGAATAACTTTATTTTACGAGTGTAGTGGAGAAGAATCGAGGTCTTTTTGCATCCAGCCCTCGCCCATGAGGGAAACTACTATTAACTAAGGATACAATGAACTACAGTATGTTGAGTACATGTACATTCATACAAACCATGTTGAAATGGACACCAGTAAACCGAGAAACAAGTCGATAATGATCTTTTTTTTTTTTTTTAGATATATACATATAAAAATTTGCTTGATCCGGGGCAAACACATACACGCGCACACACACATAAGATTAAGAACATGTTTATCATCGAAAACTAAATGCACATAGAGCACAGACACACAAAATGTATGGGCTGCCTGAAGCAGTACAACACAGGTTGGAGCAGCACTGGATATATATATATATATATATATATATATATATATATATATATATATATATATATATATATATATGATTATGGTTTCACGTAACATCTAAGAGAGATAACATATGAAGCATAAGACGCTTTTTAAACACTGAAGGACTGACTGGAAGCCTCAATTCGCTGGGCAATGAGTTCCAGAGAGCAGGACCAGAATAAACCAGGCTCGACTTGACTAAATCTATCCTTGGTATTGGCACATTTAGCTTCCTTGATGAATTCCTCGAACTTTGATTAATCAATAATTTTGTTGATAGATAAATCGGTGCCCTACCCGATACAATTTTGTGCACAAAACGCGCTTTGTTACTCATTAACCTAGAAGATAGCGGGAGAATTTGAGAGAGAGAGAGAGAGAGAGAGAGAGAGAGAGAGAGAGAGAGAGAGAGAGAGAGAGAGAGAGAGAGAGAGAGAGAGAGAGAGAGAGAGCGCACGCACACACACACACACACACACACACACACACACACACACACACACACGGGGGGGGGGGGAAATGCATATGGTATGAAAGTGTTGACAGTGTTGTTGATTTCAACCCCCCCC
>JABMCL010001257.1:105000-107500 GCA_018857735.1 Alviniconcha marisindica | reverse complement strand
GGGCTTTGTGGAGCACGGCTTGAGGAGACCAGTGCCTTTAGAGACTTGCACACACTGAAGTGCAGTGTCAGAGCTCAGGAGCTGTGTGAAAGTCAGAGTGGCCGTCCCTAATAAGCCCTATGGTTTCTGCGGAGGTAGCGCACGATGACGGAAGAAGTGCAGTGTCAGTGCGGTTGACAGGAGCGGTCAGCCCGAGGTCAGCTAGTGCTGGCGGTTTCTGTCATCTTGCGGGTGGAAAATTTGTTTTCACTTTTCTCTTCCTTCCGTCGGTTTTGTCGTGCTCGGGTGCTCGCGACGAGGTGCCCTCACCGTGCGCTTCACGGCTGGGGTACCGCACGGTCTGTTTACACGCTCCCTTGACTCCCACCCCACTCTCTCACCCTCTCTGTTCGGCTCTGTCTCTTCCAGTCTTGGGGGTACCGGACCGAGTCTCAATCTACACGCTCCCTTGACTCCCACCCCGTCTCCCATCCTCTCTGTTCGGGTCTCTGTCTCTTTCCAGCCTTTGTCGAGACTGACCATCTGCATCTCAGTCTCTGTCTGCCTGCTTACCTCTCCTTCTTTTCAAAATCAACCCCCCCCTGCTTACCTTCCTCTCCCTGTCTGTCCCTGCCCCCATTCTCTGTCTCCCTACCTGTCTGTCTGCTCTGCCTTTCCATGTCTCTGTCGACTTTAGAACCCCCCCCCCCCCCCTTCACTCCCCCCCCCCCCCCCCCCCCCCCGCTGTTTCTCAGCCTTCTGTCTATCTGTTTCTCTATTCCCCCTAACACATAATATTCCCAGTGACTGTCTAGACTGCCCTTGTAAGTACGCTTGTGTACGTGTATGCGTGCATGTGTGTGTGTGTGTGTGGGGTGTGTGTGTGTGTGTGTATGTGTGTGTGTGTGTGTGTGTGTGTATGTGTGTGTGTCTGTTTCTTCTTCTCCCCCCCCCCCCCCCCCCTCTCCGTGTGTGCATGTCTCTCTGTCAGTGTCAATGTCTATATTACCCCCTTTCTATCTCTGTCTGTGCCTACCCCCCTCCCAAACCTCTCTGCCTATTTCCCTGTGAACCCGACAGACTTGGAGCCCTTTGCAATCACCCCGAGCCCGTAGAACGTGGTTGTTTCTTACGCTGGCTAATGTAGCAGTTCATCTAGCCGTTTGCTGCTTCACACACCCCCTCCTTTCCGTCAGACCTGCTTCAACGGCCTGTGTTGGACACTTGGCAAATGCCAACAGGCCAACTCCAATATTACCGAGACATTCTGTGCCAGGAGAGCCCCCCCCCCCCCCCCCCCCCCCCCCCCCCCCCCCACCCATCACCCGGACGGGCGCTGAGAGTTACCGCCCTCATAACTTACCGAATGCTTAGCTGCAAAGACTACTACATCAAATTATAATGGTCTTTGCTGTCCTGTGACTGATTGCGTGAAGAATGCGTGCTTGTGGTGTCTGAGTGAAAAAATCAAAGCGGGAAGAGACTGAAATGCGGCATAATTATGACGCGTCTTCTTTCTGACGTCACTTTGTGGTCTGTGTGGTGTTCCTTTTGTACCTCTGTGAAGACGACACTTTGTGGTCTGTGTGGTGTTCCTTTTGTACCTCTGTGAAGACGACACTTTGTGGTCTGTGTGGTGTTCCTTTTGTACCTCTGTGAAGACGTCACTTTGTGGTCTGTGTGGTGTTCCTTTTGTACCTCTGTGAAGACGTCACTTTGTGGTCTGTGTGGTGTTCCTTTTGTACCTCTGTGAAGACGACACTTTGTGGTCTGTGTGGTGTTCCTTTTGTACCTCTGTGAAGACGAAATGCTGTTGGAGCCAGTCGATAAAAAACCTGATCGATCCAAGGGCAGTGGCTGAAGTGTGTAAATACATAAGTACACTCTTCCCTTGATTTCTAGATCAATCGCTCACTTAATTTCTTTGTCCGTTTCTTACTTTCAGCAGCGATGATAAAATTGTCGAGTCCTCGGTCAGTTGTACATGTCAGGCCGGCTGTTTTTCCCGCCCACCCCCCGCAACAGGACTGCCACTCCGCCCTCCACACACACACCTCCCAGTCTTGTATCTTCGACCCCATTCTAATCCTTCTTCTTCTCTTGTCTGCGCTAGCCATCAGGGCGAGCGCTAAGAGGGTGTCACGTGCAGTTAGCATTGGGACTTGCTCGCTGCATTGCACACTCCATGTGCGTGCCCTCACGGCTTAAGACAGCCACAGGCTTCAGTAGTTACTGCTCCAGATTTGAGGGGGAGAGGAGTGTGTTTGGCGGAATGATCTAATTCAAGGGTTGGTCGGACTTTTCGAGGGAGGTAACTGTTGGGTTCCAAAAACTTTTTGCGCCCTTGCTCCCTGCTGTCGCATTTAACCTGTGAAACTGGCCCAGTGGGAATAACAGTCACGGCTGCTGGTCTGTCAAACTGGCCTAGAAGAGCTAGGCAACCACCGCCTCATCGGACGATGGCTGCGACTGGCTGAATGTTGCTTGATGCTGTTTCAGGTCGTTCCAAGCGTAAACGAGT
>JABMCL010001257.1:82500-102500 GCA_018857735.1 Alviniconcha marisindica | reverse complement strand
CTCCCAAAGAAAATCCCCAAATGGGGCAAGAAAACCAACAGACACACCCCAGAGTAACGCGGTTTTCCTTGCGCTGACCGACCCATATTTACCCGGAAAGCTCCCACGAGAAAAGAAAAAAGCGGGAAAAGGGTTTGGGGGGGGGGGGGGGGGGGGGGGGGGGGGGTTCAAGATCTGAGAGAAAAACAAAAACCAAAACAAAAAACAGAATATACTACAACAAAATCCCAAACGATGATCAAAAAAAAAAATCGAATGCACACAACAAAAGAGGGGGTTGGGGGGGGGCGGGGGGGGTTTTTGAAAGTTGTTAAAGTTCAAAACGGTTTCTTTTGGAACTTGTTCATTGTTCAGAACTGTGTGTCGTTTGTAACGTCTGTTCATTGTTCAGAACTGTGTGTCGTTTGTAACGTCTGTTCATTGTTCAGAACTGTGTGTCGTTTGTAACGTCTGTTCATTGTTCAGAACTGTGTGTCGTTTGTAACGTCTGTTCATTGTTCAGAACTGTGTGTCGTTTGTAACTCTGTTCATTGTTCAGAACTGTGTGTCGTTTGTCACGTCTGTTCATTATTCAGAACTGTGTGTCGTTTGTAACGTCTGTTCATTGTTCAGAACTGTGTGTCGTTTGTCACATCTGTTCATTGTTCAGAACTGTGTGTCGTTTGTCACGTCTGTTCATTGTTCAGAACTGTGTGTCGTTTGTCACGTCTGTCACTCACAAAGGCACGTTGGCGGCGTACCGGTTCTGCTGCTGTCACGTGGCATGTCGGGCTGTGATTGTCACTCTCTAGGCTCCACTGCCGCCCCTTTAAGGCACCTCCAGGCGATGCAGGCTTTGAGGACGACCGACCCTCACCGCGAACAAGACCCAAGCTGCAGCGTAATGGTCCTCTGCCTGCTGCACTTGCAGCACAGCTAATCCCACAGACCGCCCGGATTTAAGGCTGTCCCTGCAGCACGAAGGGAAATAACTCACTTTGTAGAAAGCTCACGTGCTGATGAGTAATGACGTGAGGAAAGAAACAGCTGCTATGTCATCAGAGTGCTATGGCATCAGAGTGCTTGGTCATCAGAGTGCTTTGTATCAGAGTGAAATGTCATCACAGTGCAATGTCATCAGAATGTGTTTTATCAGAGTGCATTGTCATCAGAGTGCCATGATTCAGAGTGCAATGTTATCGAGTGCTTTGCCATCAGAGTGCTATGATTCAGAGTGCAATGCCATCAGAGTGCTATGATTCAGAGTGCAATGCCGTCAGAGTGCTATGATTCAGAGTGCAATGCCATCAGAGTGCTATGATTCAGAGTGCAATGCCGTCAGAGTGCTATGATTCAGAGTGCAATGCCGTCAGAGTGCTATGATTCAGAGTGCAATGCCGTCAGAGTGCTATGGTTCAGAGTGCAATGCCATCAGAGTGCTATAATAATAATAAAGAAGATTTCTAGAGCGCCCATCTACCACACAAGGTGTCAGCACAGGGCGCTTTACAATAACACTAACCACACACACACACACACACACACCACACACACACACACACACACACATCACACACACACACACACACATCACACACACACACACACACACACACACACACACACACACATAGCCATCGGAGTGCTATGCATCAGATCGTTTGTTTTCTCCGCCCTGCCCTATGGATGAGACAGCTGGACCCTGACGGTTGCGACAGAGAAGGTTCAAGCCTTGGAAATGCTGTGTTTCTGAAGACCTGTCCGAGTCGGGGTGACGGACCACAGGTCCAACCGTCCCGCTCCACTCCAGATGGCCGCGCGTGCGGGACCACAGGGCCTCCCCTGCACACAGTTCAGTGGGGAAACAAACGCCAAGCATCGGTTTGCTACAGTTTGTAAGCAGAGGGACCTCGGTTCGAATCCGCTTCGCCTCTCCTTTCTCTTCAAAAAGGTTGTGGTTTATGGACAATGTCTTGTGACTTTATCCCTCACAATTAATAAAACGTTTAAATGGCTCTCATCGCCGCCCATCTTAATCCAGAAGTCATTCTGGTGGTGACGGTGTAGCGATAGGTATACAATCTCCCCCTTCCCATATCTCCCCGTCCCTAATAAGCCATATGGTTTCAGTGGACGTCAAGCACCATGTGTACTGCTACATACTTCAGCCGGGATGGAGGGGGCCGAGGCTAACAGGGTGAGGAGGAACCTGACGTGTTTACTGGCCACCTGCAGTACCTGTATTTCTTCAGCGTACCCATCTATCTTCCCGGCAGCAACGCGGTTACCCAGTCCTACTGATATAATCGTGTGATTTTTTGTCAGTGTTTACCTGGGTAAGGCCACAGCAGCTGCCACAACAGCAGCGCTACCCAGTCCTACCAGTATCTGTGACGTTTCAGTGTTTAGGTAAGGCTACAACAGCCACAACAGCAGCGATACCCAGTCCTACCAGTGTGTATGGATTTTTCAGTGTTTAACTGTGTAACCTACATACAACAGCTGCAAGAGTAGCGCTACCTAGTCCTACCTGTGTCTGTGATGTTTTAGTATTTACCGATTTGATTGACTGAGATATTGACTGATTGTAATAAATGGGGAATATTGATTAATCTGCCAAGACTGACAGTCGGTGTAACTTCCCCTACTCTTCTGCCCCTACCCAACCTCTTCCAACTGTCTATAGGGATCGTTCACGTGCGTAGTCAGAAACGCACAAGTCCGACTCGTTTTTGTCCTCACTCAAGGAGCTGCATAATTGGTATGTTAATGACTCCCGTTCTCAGCGTTCCTCCGAAAACACGATACACATGATGCGTATGCTCAGATCCACAGTAAGTGTGCCGTGCATACTTTCGGTCGCCATTATTGACGCTTCTCTGTTATCTGAAGTAAAACTGTCGGCTTTGTTTGAGAAGAGTATAGCGGCAGCTAGAGGGCTGTATTGCTAATCGGACACGTGAACTACGTGCACTGTCTGGTCCACGCCCCCCCCCCCCCCCCCCCTCCCCCGCCAGTCCCGGACCGCTTGACCGTCAGGTGAGGCGGGAGTGAAGTGGAAAAATGACCAGCTGCGCCCGCTTTCTTCCACAACGGAAATCATTTCCGCGGCGGTGTCGGGGCGGTTTGACAACAATAGCCGACAGTAGGGCAGACCGCTGGGGGCTCGGTGACGGCTGCTTTGTGAGGGGTGATGGATCGGGGGGGGGGGGGGGGGGGGGGGGGGGGTAATCATGTAGTAAATCTGCTTTTATGTGAGGTGACAGTGAGAGTGTACCCCCCCCCCTCCATACACACACCCTCCGCCTCTTCGCTGTTTTCTGTTATTACTTTTCCCTTCCCCCTTCCCCGCCCCTCTCTCTCAGTCTCCCAGTCTGTCCGTCTACAGTGTGTGTGTGTGTGTGTGTGTGTGTTACTCTTTTTCTTTTTGTCTCACCCTCATCTCTCTGTCTGTCTCTCTGTCATAGTGTCTGTCGATCTCTGCGACTCTCGGCCTGACTCCTCTATGTCTGTCTCTCCCCCCCCCCCCCTCTCTCACAAACATATTTCCTTGTCTCTCCAGCAGGGAAAGGGAGTGCCTTTGTACCATGGGAACTGTGTCCATTCTAAACACAGGAAACCTGAGTTTCTGCATGCATAGCACAGCGAGAAAGTCCTGAAACATCATTACTACAGTTACTGACAAGTAATCCCTGGGGTTGTACGTACTTCCCAGCCTTTACAAACACGGTTAGGGGGGGGGGGGGGGGGGGGGGGGGTACTGTGCGAAGGCGCGCTGACAATCGCTGATACACAACCAGGCATTTCCTGGACTCTGACATCACTCAGGCGTCAGGCGTCAAAACACAGGTATTTCCGTCAGCCTTCAAGGCCTATTTTCTTGCTTCCAACTGACCAAGCACTGTCGTAATGGGTGACACTAACCCAGCAGCAATCTACCTGGAGTGCTTTCTTCCTGCCTCTCGCGGGGGAAATCCGATTTAGCCGATGGGAAGATGATGATGACCGCTGCTCTTCAGCTGTCCCTGACCTGACTGATGGCGCCGGTGTGTGAGTGTAGCGGAAGTTTTGTTCCTGAATGCCGCCAAGGCCTTAATTGCTAATACACTCTGGTCACTGCAAGTGTGTGTGTGTGTGTGTGTGTGTGTGTGTGTGTGTGTGTGTGTGTGTGTGTGTGAATGTGTTTGTCAGTGTGTGTGTGTGTGTGTGGTGTGTGTGTGTGTGTGTGTGTGTGTGTGTGCCTCTGTGTGTGTGCCTGTGTGTGTGTGTGTGTGTGTGTGTGTGTGTGTGTGTGTGTGCGCGTGTGTGTGAATGCTCTAAGGCCTATTCTGTCATGCTTTCCTGTTATCTGTAAGCACATCCTTTTTTTTTACGGAAAGGACTAGCACGCATGATGTAGGCGTCAAAACGGGACATTTTTGTTTTTGTGACGTTTGACAAATGTTCAGTTAATAATGAAACACCAAGAAGAGTGATTATCACGACGACAGAATAGCTGATTCTGATCGCAAATTAAAAAACAAATCCTCATACTCATTATTAGCTGCAGCAGCAGCATCGTCATCATCAACATCATTAACAGGAAAAACGGTTGTAGAAAGAATATATCATTCTCTCTTTGTGTCTGTCTGTCTTTCTGTATCTATTTCTTTCTGTCTCTCCCACTCTCTGTATCTCTCTCCACTAACATTCTAATCGTATTCTCCCTCTCTCTCCTAACATCGTCATCTCTCCTCACTCATCTCTCCCTATTATCATCTCTTCCCACTCTCATCGCCATCGTATTCTTTCCATCTGTCTGTTTGTCTGCCCCCCCCCCCCCCATCCGTCCCCATGTACCTCCCAGGGATGACGGTGCCACAGCGGATGAAGAGCTGTACCTCCCATGGATGACGGTGCCACAGCGGATGAAGAGCTGTACCTCCCATGGATGACGGTGCCACAGCGGATGAAGAGCTGTACCTCCCATGGATGACGGTGCCACAGCGGATGAAGAGCTGTACCTCCCATGGATGACGGTGCCACAGCGGATGAAGGGCTGTACCTCCCATGGATGACGGTGCCACAGAGGATGAAGGGCTGTACCTCCCATGGATGACGGTGCCACAGCGGATGAAGGGCCGCTAAGCGCCTCGAGCCCCGCGCTCAGACAGCGGTCATCGCCAGCTGCCCCTCACTGGACACTGAGGCCCTCTGCCGTCACACGCTTCCGACTCTCACCGGTCACTCAGCTGCCGCCGCTGACCGCCCAGTGTCCGGCTGATGGTCACTATACACCTCTGAGGGGCTGGGGCGTTTATTGTCAGCAGACACTTTGCGGAGGAGGGAAGGTAGGGTGGGGCAAATCGATTTAATGCATCGCACACTTAGAGGAACAGGGAGGGTAGGGTGGGGCAAACCGGTTTAAGTTAGAGCGTGCTCCTCTTAGGTGCCCGGTTTGGCCAAGCGGTAAGGCGTTAGGCTGGTAAACAGAAGGTAAACAGAAGGTAAACAGAAGGTGCCTCAGTTCGTTTCCGCTTCGGCTGCCCTTTCGGTTTGTGGTCTGTGGACACGGTCTTGTGACTTTGTCCCTCACAATTAATGAAACATTAAAACGGCTCCCATTGCTGCTCATCTTAATGCAGAAGTCATACTGGTGGTGACAGTGTAGCGACAGGTATATAATCTCCCTCTCCCCCTTCCTTCCTGCCCCCCCTCCCCCCTTCTCCCCGTCCCTAATAAGCCTCGTGGTTTCTGTGGCCGTTAAGCACCATGTTTACTTAATCTTTGATCGCCTTATGGTTCATTCTCTGAGTGCCTAGGTCGAGTTCGAATTTAAACAGTCAAAAAGCAGAACCACAAAACCACACCTTTGGAGATGTTTTTCTTGCAGTGGCTAATGGACAATGTTTGAGTCATGGTCGTATTAGCCTGGGCACGCTAATGTTTATGGACGACGACGTTTGATTGAAACCTGATGGCGAAAAATGAATTTACGACCTTCATTTCAAAATCCGCTTTTGTTCGAGAACTGCCTGGCTAACTGACCATGGGTTGCGGGCTGCCAGTCACCCGGGCAGCGTCAGCCAATCACAAGCTGCCAGTCACCCGAGCAGCGTCAGCCAATCACAAGCTGTCAGTCACCCGGGCAGCGTCAGCCAATCACAAGCTGCCAGTCACCCGAGCAGCGTCAGCCAATCACAAGCTGTCAGTCACCCGGGCAGCGTCAGCCAATCACAAGCTGCCAGTCACCCGAGCAGCGTCAGCCAATCACAAGCTGTCAGTCACCCGGGCAGCGTCAGCCAATCACAAGCTGCCAGTCACCCGAGCAGCGTCAGCCAATCACAAGCTGTCAGTCACCCGGGCAGCGTCAGCCAATCACAAGCTGGAAGAATTGTAAAGCCTGGCAACGAAGCGAAAGCCTGCAGGCTGATTCCAGACAACACCCTCAACACAGGCTGATTCCAGACAACACCCTCAACACAGGCTGATTCCAGACAACACCCTCAACACAGGCTGATTCCAGACAACACCCTCAACACAGGCTGATTCCAGACAACACCCCCAACACAGGCTGATTCCAGACAACACCCTCAACACAGGCTGATTCCAGACAACACCCTCAACACAGGCTGATTCTAAACAACACCCTCAACACAGGCTGATTCCAAACAACACCCCCAACACAGGCTGATTCCAGACAACACCCTCAACACAGGCTGATTCCAAACAACACCCCCAACACAGGCTGATTCCAGACAACACCCTCAGCACAGGCTGATTCCAGACAACACCCGCAAAACGAGCAGTGGCGCCCGTTGTTTCCTGACAAGAGATGGGAGCTGCAATCAACTGAGGTCAGTTATTCCTGTGTATGCTGGAACCTGCCTCAAACCACCGTGTGTTCCAACACGGTAGTACCATATGGTGTTCAGCTGTAAACAGAAATAAAGATAATCCAAATGATAATAATGGCCACTCCCAGATAAACAAGAAGAAAAACAGCATCAGCAATAGCAGTAAGACCAACTGTACCCCCCCCCCCCCCCCCCCCCACCACTAGTTTAGGCTATCTCTGACTTCTGAATAATAACAAGTTCTCAACTATAACACTTTGGTAACAATAACAAGTTCTCAACTATATCACTTTCTTAACAATAACAAGTTCTCAGCTATATCACTTTCTTAACAATAGTAAGTTCTCAACTATAACACTCTCTTAATAATAAAATCTCAACAATTTCTGAATATTCACAAGTTCTGAACAATAACAACAACAATTGCAATATAAACAACAACATGAACAACACAACCTCCATAACCCCGTCCTCTCCCCCATTTCTTTTTCTTGATGCAAATCATTTGCGTGCAGGAATCACATAGGAAAAAATTACTTGCCTATCAATTACTTTGATTGAATCCCAAACAGTCTTGTCAGTATGGTGCGCCGAGTCTACAGATCAGATTACCGTTCTTTGTTTGTTCCTGTCTCCACCACTGAAGCCTATGACAGCTAGTCGATGCTGGCTCCTCGGGCAAGGGACATCAGTCAGTGCTTTCTCCGCTAAGGGGAGATCAGCTAGCCAGAGTTGAGGAGCAGAACGCATGACCTTGCTCGGGAGGAGTAGAGTGCCCATTGAATGTTCGGTTCTGTCCTAGAGATTGCTATATCAGAGCAATTGCTTTTTCTCCAAGAACCACTAAGGATGAATCAACTTGAAATCAAATACATCAGCCACGCTTTTTAAAGAAACCGAATAGCCGTCACAAAATATGTTGTTTTCATGCGGAAACAGATCAAAATAAAAACTAAAACTGAGGATTTGGTTTTTAATTTGTTCCTTGGGTTAACATCGCTTTAGAAGGGACACGCACGTCTCTTTCCGCACGCAACCCAGGCCGCCTCGACCTGCCGCACGCCGTGACAGACGTCCCGCTGATCGTCACCCACCACAGCGGACAACACTTATCGCTGATCGTCACCCACCACACAGCGGACAACACTTATCGCTGATCGTCACCCACCACACAGCGGACAACACTTATCGCTGATCGTCACCCACCACACAGCGGACAACACTTATCGCTGATCGTCACCCACCACACAGCGGACAACACTTATCGCTGATCGTCACCCACCACAGCGGACAACACTTATCGCTGATCGTCACCCACCACAGCGGACAACACTTATCGCTGATCGTCACCCACCACAGCGGACAACACTTATCGCTGATCGTCACCCACCACACAGCGGACAACACTTGTCGCTGATCGTCACCCACCACACAGCGGACAACACTTATCGCTGATCGTCACCCACCACACAGCGGACAACACTTATCGCTGATCGTCACCCACCACACAGCGGACAACACTTATCGCTGATTCGTCACCCACCACCCCAGCGGACAACACTTATCGCTGATCGTCACCCACCCACAGCGGACAACACTTATCGCTGATCGTCACCCACCACACAGCGGACAACACTTATCGCTGATCGTCACCCACCACACAGCGGACAACACTTATCGCTGATCGTCACCCACCACACAGCGGACAACACTTATCGCTGATCGTCACCCACCACACAGCGGACAACACTTATCGCTGATCGTCACCCACCACAGCGGACAACACTTATCGCTGATCGTCACCCACCACAGCGGACAACACTTATCGCTGATCGTCACCCACCACAGCGGACAACACTTATCGCTGATCGTCACCCACCCACAGCGGACAACACTTATCGCTGATCGTCACCCACCACACAGCGGACAACACTTATCGCTGATCGTCACCCACCACACAGCGGACAACACTTATCGCTGATCGTCACCCACCACACAGCGGACAACACTTATCGCTGATCGTCACCCACCACACAGCGGACAACACTTATCGCTGATCGTCACCCACCACACAGCGGACAACACTTATCGCTGATCGTCACCCACCACACAGCGGACAACACTTATCGCTGATCGTCACCCACCACACAGCGGACAACACTTATCGCTGATCGTCACCCACCACACAGCGGACAACACTTATCGCTGATCGTCACCCACCCACAGCGGACAACACTTATCGCTGATCGTCACCCACCACACAGCGGACAACACTTATCGCTGATCGTCACCCACCACACAGCGGACAACACTTATCGCTGATCGTCACCCACCCACAGCGGACAACACTTATCGCTGATCGTCACCCACCACACAGCGGACAACACTTATCGCTGATCGTCACCCACCACACAGCGGACAACACTTATCGCTGATCGTCACCCACCACACAGCGGACAACACTTATCGCTGATCGTCACCCACCACACAGCGGACAACACTTATCGCTGATCGTCACCCACCACACAGCGGACAACACTTATCGCTGATCGTCACCCACCACACAGCGGACAACACTTATCGCTGATCGTCACCCACCACACAGCGGACAACACTTATCGCTGATCGTCACCCACCACACAGCGGACAACACTTATCGCTGATCGTCACCCACCACACAGCGGACAACACTTATCGCTGATCGTCACCCACCACACAGCGGACAACACTTATCGCTGATCGTCACCCACCCACAGCGGACAACACTTATCGCTGATCGTCACCCACCACACAGCGGACAACACTTATCGCTGATCGTCACCCACCACACAGCGGACAACACTTATCGCTGATCGTCACCCACCACACAGCGGACAACACTTATCGACAGAGAACGATGTCCAAACAGCCTTATCGTCTGGGACACCTAAACGGTGTGAGGGTAAATGGCGTAACACCCCCTCTCTGCCAGCTCTCCAAGAAGGCAGAAAGCGACAGCGGCTGCTCTTCCTGTACAAGGTAGTCACTGGACATTCCCGGCTGTACCGGCAGAGGACTACATACGTCACTTCCGTCAGGAACAAGAGGCCTATCAGTCAGGCCAACGACCATCAAGGACTCCAAGAACCAGGACATTGTAGCGCAGTTTGCAACAAATGATGATGATGATGAAGTGATGCTTTATGTCCTCAGATGTCAGTTGACATATTAAGTTGTGACCAATGCCGAAGCACGGTGCAATAAATCTTTACGTCCACGGAAACCAGAAGGCTCGTTAGGACGGACAGTCCAGGACGTCCACCTCGACTCTCGCACAGCTCCTGAACCATGTTGCAACAAACAACTTGCACTGCTTTAAGTAGAACTCGGCAAGACAGACGTGTACAAAAACCAGATTCTTCCCCAGGATTGCGAGAAACTGCAACAAGCTGCAAGAACCCACAGTCTCTGGCGAGTCGATTGACTGTGAGAGACTGCAACATGCTGCAAGAATCCACAGTCTCTGGCGAGTCGACTGACGAACTTACAGACCTCCTCTCCACTCATGACCAGAACTGAAGAGAGAACAGACTGTTTCTAGCCTCTCTTTTTTAACATCTTACTTTTTCAGGATAATTTGTGCTCACCCCATTTCTTCCTGTTGATGTACATGTTAGATATGGTCCTGTCACTGACAATGTCAACGTATCCAATCAAGATCAAGAACTGAGGATAGCAGGAGACCGGCCATCTCCTTGCTTGTGGCACACAGACAGCTAAAGCCAGCAGGTAAGTAAACATGGTGCTTAACGTCCACAGAAACCACAAGGCTTGTTAGGGACGGGGAGAATGGAGGTGGGGGGGGGGGGGGGGGGGGGGGGGGGAGAGGGAGATTATAATTTATGCCTATCGCTACACTGTCACCACCAGAATGACTTTTGCATTAAGATGGGCAGCAATGAGGGCCATTTTAATGTTTCATTAATTGTGAAGGACAAAGTAACAAGATAGTGTTCACAGGTCACAACCTTTGAAGTCAAAGGAGAGCCGAAGCAGATTCGAACCGAGGTCCCTCTGCTTACCAGCCTACCGCCTTACCATTAGGCCAAACCGGCTCACGAGCCAGCAGGGCGAGGGGAGTGGGGGGGGGGGGGATAGAGGGGAGGGGGAGGAGAAATGACTCGACATCAAAGTCCGGTAAAGGGAGAGCAGCCTGTCTGTCAGGACAGGCAAGCTGGTCAGGGCTTATGCCAATCTGCCTGTGTGAGTGATGGCTGGTCCCACACTGTCCACTAGCCCTGTGTGAGTGATGGCTGGTCCCACACTGTCCACTAGCCCTGTGTGAGTGATGGCTGGTCCCACACTGTCCACTAGCCCTGTGTGAGTGATGACTGGTCCCACACTGTCCACTTGCCCTGTGTGAGTGATGGCTGGTCCCACACTGTCCACTAGCCCTGTGTGAGTGATGACTGGTCCCACACTGTCCACTTGCCCTGTGTGAGTGATGGCTGGTCCCACACTGTCCACTAGCTCTGTGTGAGTGATGGCTGGTCCCACACTGTCCACTTGCCCTGTGTGAGTGATGGCTGGTCCCACACTGTCCACTAGCTCTGTGTGAGTGATGGCTGGTCCCACACTGTCCACTTGCCCTGTGTGAGTGATGGCTGGTCCCACACTGTCCACTAGCTCTGTGTGAGATATGACTGGTCCCACACTGTCCACTTGCCCTGTGTGAGATATGACTGGTCCCACACTGTCCACTTGCCCTGTGTGAGTGATGACTGGTCCCACACTGTCCACTAGCCCTGTGTGGACCTTTGGTCATCTGGGCGGCAGCGGAAGGAGGCGGTGTGAGCCGAAGTGCAGCCTGAAGCAGCGAAAAGAATAATAATACAGAGAAAGAAGACAGACACACACTACCGACCAACAGACCGACATAGAGAAACCGACAGACACCGACATAAAAATAGACAGACAGACAGGCAGACAGACCGACAGACACACACACACACACACATAAACACACACACACACACACATACACACACACACACACACACACACACACACACACACACACACACACACACACACACACACACACACACACACACACACAACACACACACACACACATACACACACACACACACACACACACACACACACGCACACACGCACACACGCACGCACGCACGCACGCACGCACGCACGCACGCACGCACGGAGAGAGAGAGAGGCGGGGCGGGGCGGGGTTGGGGGGTTGGGGGGTTGGGGGTAGGGCATCAGCCTAAAACGCCACCAGCAAAACACATGAATTCGGGGACAACTCATCTGTGCTCTTACCTCACCGCTTATAACACAGACTTTAATGAGCTCACGTGATAGCTCTATTTTGCTGCATGCTTTTGCACGAGTTGTGTCATTGTGGAGGTTAGCTGTGCCTGTTACCAAGTCACCACCCACAGAGCTGATGGAGACAAAGGGATGGAGAACTCGTGTCCCGACCAGCTAGAGTATTGGAGCAGTTTCCTTTCCCTGTCATTAGGCTAAGGAGATAAATTACAGTTGACCCAAATGGATCGGAGTAACCTACGAACTTGAACTGAAACCGAACACACGGAGTGGGGGCGGGGGGGGGGGGGGGGGGGGGGGGAGGAGGGGGGAGATACGTTTGTGTGCAGCATCAATTCAACAAGTTTATACACTGGCAATACAAAATCACTTCCTCAGTACACACACACACACACACACACACACACAGAGGCACCCTCGCACGCGCGCACGTACACACACACACACACACACACACACACACACACACACACACACACACACACACACACACCACCACCACCACCACTGACACCATCATCACCACCACCAACAACACCAACAGCAAACAAACATTGTGTGAGCTTTTGAAAAACAATGCTTGTGTGAGAGGTATCGGCGTGAAACTTCGAATCGATTTCAAGCATCTGTCCTCCATCTTTACTGACGTCACACAGCTGAGTGTCATGACCTTACGAACTGATTTGACTTCAGATGCAACCAGTCACCTGTCACAAAAACATCATGACCATACGAACTGAGCTTGACCTCTGATACAACCAGTCACCTGTCACAAAGACGTCATGACCATACGAACTGAGCTTGACCTCTGATACAACCAGTCACCTGTCACAAAGACGTCATGACCATACGAACTGAGCTTGACCTCTGATACAACCAGTCACCTGTCACAAAGACGTCATGACCATACGAACTGAGCTTGGCCTCTGATACAACCAGTCACCTGTCACAAAGACGTCATGACCATACGAACTGAGCTTGGCCTCTGATACAACCAGTCACCTGTCACAAAGACGTCATGACCATACGAACTGAGCTTGACCTCTGATACAACCAGTCACCTGTCACAAAGACGTCATGACCATACGAACTGAGCTTGACCTCTGATACAACCAGTCACCTGTCACAAAGACGTCATGACCATACGAACTGAGCTTGACCTCTGATACAACCAGTCACCTGTCACAAAGACGTCATGACCATACGAACTGAGCTTGACCTCTGATACAACCAGTCACCTGTCACAAAAACTTCAAACAATGACACCTTAAGACTGCCTCTTTTGTTCTTTTTCAGCGTTCGTTGTGCAACAACCCGCCCTAGAGCAAGCAGAGGAACAAAAAAGATCCATGTTATCAGCTGCAGGTGTTGTACTTAGTTATCAGCTGCAGGTGTTGCACTTAGTTATCAGCTGCAGGTGTTGCACTCAGTTATCAGCTGCAGGTGTTGCACTCAGTTATCAGCTGCAAGTGTTGCACATAGATATCAGCTGCAGGTGTTGCACTCAGATACCAGCTGCAGGTGTTGCACTTAGATATCAGCTGCAGGTGTTGCACTTAGTTATCACAGCGTTACTTTGGCTGGGAAGCAGGTTTACTGCAACAAATTCAACGTTGCGGCGCAAGCTGCAAAAGCGACACGTAACGTCAAAGCCCCAGATTTGCTGTGACCGTCAAACGTGACGGTGTTCCTCAATGAAACCGAACCCGACTCGCCACCGCTGACAAGTATGTGCCAACGTGTTTAACCCCCGCTTGAAGGGAAAGGTCGTGAAACTAATCACGCAAAACCTTTGAGGCGGGACTGCAAAATAATGGCGCTTTCTTCGATCAACGTCAAATTGATCTTCGGGGGCTTCTTCCCTTTGGCTGCAGGGCGGAATCGGGCTTTGGTCCACGGGCGGGTTTAACCCGTCGACGTAGCTTCTCTCTCTAAAGCGCTATTTTGGGTCGCCGCAATAACATTTTGGTGAAGAGCGGATTGATCAGCGGGGCTACTTTGTTTCGCGGAAGGATCGAATGGCCGTGGCGAGAGTGCAGGCGGGGTGCTGAGTGGTTTGGTCTGGCCATAGTACCTTGGTGAATGGATGCTGTCTTTACAACCGTTTGTTATGTTTCCCTGGTGGTCTGCCCTCTCCCGGGATGCTAATGCCGCTAATGCCTCTGAGCTGTGTTTGTTTTCCTCAACATCCACCACCACACCCTCCCCCCGCACCTCTCACGTTTGGCTATCATGAACGCAGAAATCAAGGTCCTCTCTTGACCTAACGCTATCAACGGTTCTCTGTTTTTCGCTGGGAGTAGGTAAGAATATAGCTTCACTTGCTCCGCTTGCTGCCGGGATTTCTGCCTTTCCACTTTCTGTCTCTATAATATATATCACAGTTCATCCAACTTCATTCCTCCAGTCCTCTTCAAAGGTAAAACAGCAAAACTCCACCACCCGAAAGCTAAGCAGATGAAATATCATGCCTAGCATCGTTTGTTAGTGTGTTGTCTGCCTCTTTGTTATTATTATTATTGAAAAGGGGGTTTTCAGTGAAAATGTGCGCATGTTTTAAGAGGCTGATTTTTTAAAATCTTTTTTTAATTCAGCTCAGTCCATCCAGTTCAGTTCAAGATGGTATATGTGCGCTCAGGAAAGAATATAATTATTATATGATCCATCATGTCTGTCAGACGTTTACCCAATGCACACACACACACACACACACACACACACACACACACACACACACACACACACACACACACATACAACACACACCACACACCACACACACACACACACACACACCACACACACACACACACACACACACCACACACACACACACACACACACACACACACACACACACACACATACACACTACACCACACCACACACACACACACACACACACACACACACACACACACCACACAAACACACACACACACGCACACCACACCACGCACACACGCATGCACTCACACACGCACACACAAACAAACAACCCACCCCTACCTGTTCTCTGAAGCTGTTAGCACGAGCCCGAGGGCAGAGCCATTACTACAGATAATTGAGCCATAGTAATTGAGCCATTACTACAGATAATTGAGCCATAGTAATTGAGCCATTACTACAGATAATTGATCCATAGTTATTGAGCCATTACTACAGATAATTGAGCCATAGTCATTGAGCCATTACTACAGATAATTGAGCCATTTTGTTCCCCTGCTTGTTTTGGGGCAGCATTCCTGCACGTTCCGCCTGTTCCGTTCCGGGGTTTGTCCCCACCGGCCACGTCATCACAACGGCCAGACAGGTTTACTATTTGCTGTGGAAGAGCAAGTGAGGGTATGTGTGGTGATGAGTCAAAGACAAGTTCACGCGCCAAGCATCGCTTTCCGGCACCCTTCCTCAAAAGTCTGCCGTAACTGGTCACGCTACTGAAGGGACACCTACTTATCACCGCACCAAAATCGTACCACGCTGCCAGTGACCTCCGTGAAGGGTGCACTTTGAAAAGGTTGAGTACTAAGCCTGCAGACAACGTGGAAGCACGCACGTGCACATCGAGTCCAATCGCTCCGGGTAAAAGAAAACTGTTCCGTCTCGATTCCAACGATTTGGGCTTTATTGTTCTGGCGTAAACATCTAGCCATCACAACAATGCCCCGTACCTCTAATGAAGGAATAAGAGCGACCACGACGATAACAACAACGACCGCTATCACACAGACAGACAGACAGACACACACACACACACACACACACACACACACACACACACACACACACACACACACACCACACACACACACACACACATTCTTACTACTGCAAATATACGAAAATAAGAATAATTATTTTTGCCAAGTAGAACATACGTATTGGTGCCAAGATCTGAAGTCAGTCTGTAATTTGTCACTTGCTCTTGACGAGCAAAAGTCATGAATATTCATTGAAAATTTCGCTTCATTGCGGTACGGCATTTAGGTTTTAGTTAATTATATTATCAATTCCTTGTTGGAATGAATGATTGATGGATTGATTGGATGACTGACTGATGGATTGATTACGAAGTAATCGAGTGGTTAACTCATTCAGTGGTTAACTTCACTGTGGTACTCCTGATATAAATATCAAGCTAAATCAACTTGGAAGGTCACTGTAAAACACAAGTCGTGAATAATTAATTACTATAACGTATTTTATGAAGCACAAAATCTTGACCGTAGAGACTAACCTAAGAGCGTACACGCACACACACTACATCACAAGTAAACTTCCATATGTCACATACCACTTTATGCTGCAAGAGGACTGGGGGAAATAAAGTTGAATGAACCACGAAGGCTGAAATAAGAAACATAATTTCTGGCAGCTGGTGAAGCATGCAAGACTATTGTCTGACCTAGTGCTGGCTTTAAAAGAGAAAACGTTTGATGGCTCTGGAAGAACTCTTTGATAGCTTTGGAACAGCTCTTTGAAGGCTCCCCGGCCCCTCACCCCCCCCCACCCCCCCCCCCCCCCCCCCCCCCCCCCCCGCCCAAAGTTTATTTTTTTAAAAATGAAAAAAATGTCTGTAGCAAATCAACGAAACCGACGTAAAATTAGGATGACAAAGCAGTCAAGGTCTAGAATATCAGAACAGAGGAACCTTCATATCTGCGACCGTGGCGCCGCACGTCGGGGAACAGCGCCAGTGAAAGCGAAAGCTTCAGCCTTCTGAGTCCTCCTGCTTCCACTGAACTGGCTTTGAACCTCCACGCTGTTCACGTCGGCTGCAGACAGAAGTGACTGCACCACGGGTTCACGTATCGCACGGGAACGCCATACAGCCCTGGGTTCTCCACCACGCCTTCTCACCCCCTACATCCGGGCTCTGACGAACACGCAAGCGTTCTGTGTGACGGCGTCACGGTTACTGACACGCCGTCTGCGACCAAAACACGTGCACACTGTCTGTGAGGATGATATTCATCCGAGAGCGTTTGATTTGAGATGCAGACACACCTCGTTACTGCTGAGGCAACTCCGCGTGGTGTTTTCTTTATGGGCAACAGCACAGAAAGGGTTAACGACAACAGGGCCGTGGACCTCGGACGGCTGGAGAAAAACATATCTTTGGTTAGCCCGTCTTCTGTGCCTTCTTGAAATAACACATCTGTGAAGGATCACCTCGTGATTTTAGCGACAACCAGTCATTTTATTCCTTTGATCGTGTTCTTGTAAAATAATTGTCTCTTTGTCCGTTTGTTGCTTGAAAAAGGCCAATCGCCGAAAACTTGCAACTTTATTATTCTGTCACACTAAAGAAAGTGTTCTTTTGAACCTGTGTGTATTGGAGTCATCTTTTGGTTTCAGTATAATTATACACCCAGTTGTATGAGTTATACTTGTTGCTGATCGCTGTTCTCCGCTCTCGAGCAGACTCACTTAACATTTTTCCGCCAGTTGATTCACACGTTCCGTTGGCGTTAGGCCAATCTGGGTCTTTGCTAGCACGTGCAACAAGACAGGGTAGTACATGTACAGGACGCGAAACAGCGACAGGGCGGTCCCCGTGCTGGAGTAAGTGATGCGTTTCTTTTGGCGAACGACATTGCCAGACACTGCCGCGGTGAGGTGTATTAGATAACACCGCAAAGCCTCTCAGCCAGATACTTTTATTCAGCTAAATGTATCTTAGAGCTGGTGAAGGACCACATGCGCCCCACCCCGTCTTCTAGAAGTTTCCAGAGAGTAATAATAATAATATATTTTAATTAGCGTCACAACAACAATTTCTGAGTCCTTGGAACAGCTTCATGGTTCCATTGTTCGACCATCATTCTAGCTCCTGTATTTCAGTGTGGCTGTTCCATTGCTGTCTCTGTGTGCACCTCTCTCCTGCAGGCGATCCATGGTGTGAAGTTCTTGGCTTTGTCTGTGCCCCTCTCTAGGCGATCCATGGTGTGAAGTTCTTGGCTTTGTCTGTGCCTCTCTCCTCCAGGCGACCGATGGTGTGAAGTTCTTGGCTTTGTCTGTGCCTCTCTCCTCCAGGCGACCGATGGTGTGAAGTTCTTGGCCTCTCTCCTCCAGGCGACCGATGGTGTGAAGTTCTTGGCCTCTCTCCTCCAGGCGACCGATGGTGTGAAGTTCTTGGCCTCTCTCCTCCAGGCGACCGATGGTGTGAAGTTCTTGGCCTCTCTCCTCCAGGCGATCCGTGGTGTGGTGTCCTTCCTTTTGTTCGGGTAATAACGGCACCAGTCACTTGCTCAGTCGATTCATGTCAGTCCAGGACAAGTAGACAGACAGGCAGACGGGTACAAGGCAGGCAGGCAGGCAGGTAGGGAGGCAGACAGGTAGGCGAACAGGTAGACAGGCAGGCTGACATGCAATACAGAGGCTGACAGACAGGCAGGCAGGCAACACGGACAGGTAGACAGGTAGGCAAGTAGGCAGGCAGACAGACAGACAGACAGGCAGGCAGGGAGGCAGACAGACAGACAGACAGACAGGCAGACGGGCAGGCAGGCAGGTTGGCAGGCGGGCAGGCAACACAGGCAGGCAAGTAGGCAAGTAGGCAGGCATGCATGCATGCAGGCAGGCAGGCAGGCAGACAGACAGGCAGGCAGGCAGACAGACAGACAGACAGACAGGCAGGCAGACAGGCAGGCAGGTAGGCAAGTAGGCAAGTAGGCAGACAGGCAGGCAGGCAGACAGACAGAGAGACAGGTAGGCAGACAGACAGACAGAGAGACAGGTAGGCAGGCAGACCGACCGACAGACATACAGACAGAGAGACAGGTAGGCAGGCAGACAGGCAGGCAAACAGGCAGGCAGGCAGGTAGCCAAGTAAATTAGCTGCTATGCTCAGGCAAATGTAGTAATGAGTAAAGAGGCGGACAAAGAAACAGAAAGAAGACAGAAACTGTCAGCAGAAATTGTCTGTACAGCTCTCGAAAGCACATCCCAGATGTTGACCGTAGTAAAGCAGCAACAACAACAACAACTAGAGAAAAACCCAGTTCTTTTCCTAACATTAATGATTTCATTTGTTTTCTTTTCCCATTCCCACTCTGTCCTCTTTCTTTTCTCAGTCTGTGCTTTGTTTCTCGTGGCCTGCATCTGCAAGGAAGGGTGGGGGGGGGGGGGGGGGGGGGGGGGGGCTGATGAGGTCAGGGTCACGTGAGACGTATTAACCAATCTCAATGCGTCATCGGAACTCTAGGAATAAGAAAATTTGTTTTTCGGTCGATATTTCATCTCAATGGCTAGGGTTTTATTTGAGACCCAAAGCAGCACGGCGTTTCACAGTCAGGGGCTAAAATCCAAATCAATGGAGTAAATGCTCTGACGTCAAGAGACTTACTGTAACGAACTCAGGTTTTTGTAAGAGAAGTAAGTTATTCACAAAGGGAAAAAATACGCTCGAGAAACTTGACCTCAGCCTGAAATTTCTCATCGGAAGAGAATCTGGAACATTATCTACACTGCGATTAAATGTGTCTACGCTTGGAACGTTGCATTAACGTCAATGCCGGGTATTTGTGTCCCTCCGCTGTATTCCATGCTACCCGGGGTTATTTAAGCTCGCTACGCCTTGTGGGATTTCCTCCAGTAAACTATTTTTCTGCGCGAAGCAACAGCGTGTGGGGTCAGTGTACAATTGCATATAGCGGGTGACCCGCGGACAACGTTACAACAACAACTGAACGGACCGCACAACATTGTGTTGTTGTACAGCTTTAAAGATGCCTTCACTGTGAGTGCGGGTGCAAAGAACCAGTATCAACACAAGTGAGGGATTTTCTTTGTACCAGATTTGTTTAGCAGTTGGCCAGAAAGCTGCGTCATCCGTCTAGGTCCTGCCGC
>JABMCL010001257.1:65000-80000 GCA_018857735.1 Alviniconcha marisindica | reverse complement strand
ATCGAACCCGTAACTGGACGGGAGGCCAACGGTTACCCATCAATATACAAATCAATGGTATACAAGGGTACAAAATGTACAAAAATTAACAAACATTTTCATACAAAGCATGGCAAAAACACACGCACGCAAGATCGCACACGCACATAAGAATAGGAATAATTTTGCTTTAACGTCCACAGAGGCGAGATGGCCTATTAGGTAAACTTTATATACCAATCATCATGTAAACGTTATACACCAATCATCATGTAAACTTTATATACCAATCATCATGTAAACGTTATACACCAATCATCATGTAAACGTTATACACCAGTCATCATGTCAGCTTTATACACCAATCATTATGTAAAGTTTATACACCAATCATCATGTAAACCAGTCATCAAGAGACGATTTTAACAGCCAGCCTGTCGAGCAGCCTTTTCATTCTCTGTAAGCCAGGATTCAAACCTGCATCGGTCTAATTGGCTTGAACATAAAAACAACTGTAGACGCACAGCCAATATTTCACCAATTGCAACCGTGGACGGATTGAGCGAAAAGTGTTTATTTGTACAAGAGGCCAGTTGGACAGGCTAGCTGCTTGTATTGACAGAAATGGAATCTTTGGAGGGGCCTGGAGGTGAGATGGTACGGGCCGACAGATCTCTCATCGGCCAACAACCTCTGTCACACAGACAGCTGTGTTCTCCAGGACCATACAATCTATACCCACCTCGCATAGCAAGGCAGCCCAGAGGTGATCGTTGGAAGAGTAAGTGACTCCTTTAGTTCCATCGAAATTGTTCCCAGGTCTGTCAGCGCCTGAAGGAGCGTGAACAGGACAAGCAGAGCGAGCACAGGAAGACGGCAAAGGAGGAGGAGGAGGAGGAGGAAGAAGAAGAAGAAAAAGAAGAAGAAAAAGGATGATGATGATGAAGAAAATAATATAATAAAGCTGGAGGAAAAGGAATAACAGAAGAAGAAGGGGAAAAAGAGTCAGTGAGAATGCGTACTAAATAGGAATAGACTTCACATGATGAGGACTGTTTTACCAATTATTTTTCCTTTCCTACTACTTTTGCACCACCACCCTCACACACACACACACACACACACACACACACACCTCCGCAGTTTCCTCAAGTTACAGCACAAAGAAGACGCCGAACACTCTCGACTTGAGCGATACGATCCTCGCCCTGTAAAAACAGTACGTTTCGAAAGTTTCACGATTACCTTCTTTTTTCGTTTTTTTCTTCTTCATTTTTTTTTTCATACAGCAGATGCGATCCATTTCCCTCCGATCTTGGATTCCACAGAATAGGCGTACGTGGCAAATCCATCACGGCGGTGATTCTCTGCTTGTCTGCCAGAGCAGGTCAGAGAAGCCGGGTTTTATCGTACACGTGTACCTGCACAAGGCAGCAGGGCAGTAGATAGGTATGAAGCCTACAGTAGCTGCATGGTGTCAAGACGCTCTGTGTGTTTAAAATAGCCATTTTATTATTTGCAGATGCAAAGCAGACGTACGTTACCACTTGTAATCTTTATTTGCGTGACGTTCTAGTATGAGCAGCTCTGTCCCTTGATCACTGTAAAAATCTTGGCGGAATATTTTTTTAACATATACTCGCATGCTTGTTTTGCACAAGTATACATGTTTGTTTGTTTTTGTTTTGTTTGTTTGTTTTGTTTGTTTGTTTGTTTGTTTGTTTGTGTTGTGTGTGTGTGTGTGTGTGTGTGTGTGTGTGTGTGTGTGTGTGTGTGTGTGTGTGTGTGTGTAGTGTTTGGTAATGGACGATTTTATTGATATGTAGGACATCAAATTAACCAGTTTGTCTCAGTCTTCTCTCTCTCTCTTCCTTAAACACACGTGAAACAGAATCGATACAGACAGACGGACAGACGGGCGGACAGCCAGAAGACTGGAGGCTTGTGTTGCTCTGACGCGGTCACTGACCCAACACTCTCATGGCGCTCTACAACTAAGACACTGACTAGAGTAATTATTGCTAACGTAAGGTGGAGGTGATGGATGTAAAATGACCCAGTAATCAAGTTGCCTGGCCGCACTGTGACCCGGCAAGCAGCACGGTGATGATGATGATGAAGTGATGCTTTATGTCCTCAGATGTCAGTTGACATATTAGGGACAAGTTGTGACCAATGCCGAAGCACGGTGCAATAATTCTTTACGTCCACGGAAACCAGAAGGCTCGTTAGGACGGACAGTCCAGGACGTCCACCTCGACTCTCACACAGCTCCTGAACCAGCGAGCAGCACGGTCGTCAGAGGGCAGATTTATAATGCCGCCACGTGAACACGAGCATCTCGCTCCCTCTGACGGTCGGTCTGCTGCCGCAGGCAAAGGGAAATTACTCTCCCAGATTTATTGTGGACCAGGAAACTCGACACTGCTAATAAGGCTGATTGTCCTATCAATTTACCTTCTGCAGTCCGTCCAAAACGTCACTGTCTGATTCACTGCAAACGAGCCTCGTGCGTCTGTGGTCGTACATACTGACTTTACTCGTGTGTGCTGGTATAATAAATAACCTGTACTGGTATAATAAATAACCTGTGCTGGTATAATAAATAACCTATACTGACGTTGCTGAACGTGAGGTTGAATGGGCGACAGGATGTAACCTCTGCTGCATCACACCCGTTGTTTGTCTGGTTGTGCTGCACAGATCTGACGTTTGTGTGTAGTTGTGCTGCACAGATCTGACGTTTGTGTGTAGTTGTGCTGCACAGATCTGACGTTTGTGTGTGGTTGTGCTGCACAGATCTGACGTTTGTGTGTGGTTGTGTTTCACAGATCTGACGTTTGTGTGTAGTTGTGCTGCACAGATCTGACGTTTGTGTGTGGTTGTGTTTCACAGATCTGACGTTTGTGTGTGGTTGTGTTTCACAGATCTGACGTTTGTGTGTGGTTGTGCTGCACAGATATGACGTTTGTGTGTGGTTGTGTTTCACAGATCTGACATTTGTGTGTGGTGTGTGTGTGTGTTGTGTGTGTGTGTGTGTGTGTGTGTGTGTGTGTGTGAGATTGTACTGTTACATTGTGTGTGTGATTGTACTGTGACATTGTGTGTGTGATTGTGCTGTGACATTGTGTGTGTGATTGTACTGTGACGTTGTGTGTGTGATTGTACTGTGACGTTGTGTGTGTGGTTGTACTGTGACGTTGTGTGTGTGTGGCTGTACTGTGATATTGTGTGTGTGGTTGCACTGTGACATTGTGTGTGTGGTTGTACTGTGACGTTGTGTGTGTGGTTGTACTCTGATGTTGTGTGTGTGTAGTTGTACTCTGACGTTGCGTGTGTGTGTGTGGTTGTACTGTGAGGCTGCGTGTGTGGTTGTACTTTGACGTTGTGTGTGTGGTTGTACTTTGACGTTGTGTGTGTGGTAGTACTGTGAGGCCGTGTGTGTAGTTGTACTTTGACGTTGTGTGTGTGGTTGTACTGTGAGGTTGTGTGTGTGGTTGTACTGTGACGTTGCGTGTGTATGTGGTTGTACTGTGACGTTGTGTGTGTGTGTGGTTGTACTCTGACGTTGCGTGTGTGGTGGTACTTTGAGTGCCATGACAGATCCAAATGGGAAAATGTCATTTTGAAAATTAGCCAAACATGGAAGCGCCATAGAAACGTTATGTACACGGCGACATGTTTATTTGAACAGCTCAGCGAGTGAAGCCATGGACCTGTATATATACAGGTCCATGTGTGGAGCGGCAAGAGTGGTGAGCCGGTGTGGCCCAGCGGTAAGGCGTTAGGCTGGTAAGCAGAAAGACCTCGGTTCGAATCTGCTTCAGCTCTCCTTTTACTTCAAAAGTTGTCACCACCAGAATGACTTCTCTATTAACGTGGGCAGTGATGAGAGCCATTTTAATGTTTCATAACTGTGAGGGACAAAGTCACAAGACCGTGTCCACAACACGGTCTTGTGACTTTGTCCCTCACAGTTATGAAACATTAAAATGGCTCTCATCACTGCCCACCTTAATAGAGAAGTCATTCTGGTGGTGACAGTGTAGCGACAGGTACATAATCTCCCTCTCCCCCCACCTCCATACCCCCCCTCTTCTCCCCGTCCCTAATAAGCCTTATGGCTTCTGTTGACGTTAAGCGCCATGTTTACTTAGTGCGGCTGGATAGCACGCTGTTTGGAGCTGTCGCTGCTCTCTAGCTGTCCTGCGTGGGAGGACAAAAGACGCCCGTTAGAAAGAAACTCCTCCAATTATCCGAGTAGTTCTCTCTGCCATTTCGACATCATGACATCGTAGTTCCGTCACAGACCGTGACCCGATTTCACGCTACGTACCTGTGTAAAAACATCGTGACCCGATTTCACGCTACGTACCTGTGGAAAAACATCGTGACCCGATTTCACGCTACGTACCTGTGGAAAAACATCGTGACCCGATTTTACGCTACGCACCTGGGGCGCTACGTACCTGTGGAAAAACATCGTGACCCGATTTTACGTTACGTACCTGTGGAAAAACATCGTGACCCGATTTCACGCTACGTACCTGTGGCGCTACGTACCTGTGGAAAACATCGTGACCCGATTTCATGCTACGTACCTGTGGAAAAACATCGTGACCTGATTCATACTACCTACCTGTAGAAAAACATCGTGACCCGATTTCACGCTACGTACCTGTAGAAAATCATCGTGACCCGATTTCATGCTACATACCTGTAGAAAAACAAACCCTACACGGCTGTAAGCTATTTCTGTTTTTAAACTTTTCCTGGTATTCCATCCACTCCACATGCTTTCTCACTTTTGAGTGTTTTAATTGTTTCTTCTGTTGTTATGGGTCGGTCAGTAACTTCGCAGTAGTCTTCTTGGTTGGTAGTCAGTCTGTCTGCTTGTACTGAGTTGGTTACCGTATCAGTTGGTCGTGGGGCTTGAACTAGTATCTCAAACTGTTTGTGACAACTATCTAAACTAGAGATTTTCTTAAACGTTTACGCATAACATTCCAAAACGCAATGCTGTCTTCTGAGTTTTCTGTTAGAACTCTAACCTGCTCCTCTCGGAATATAGCCCTTTTATCTTTGTGTAGTTGTTTGTTGATTCTTTCTAAACTGGCAGCATAATATATAATATCCTGTCCTCCGAACAAAGGGGTGTGTGTGTGGGGGGGGGGGGGGGGGGGGGGGGGGGGGGGGGGGGGAACCCAGTTTACAACCTTACCGAGGAATCATTTGTGTGGCAATAGAGTAGCGACAGATATAGTCTCTCCCCCCTGCCCCCCTAGCCCCTCCCCCCCCCCCCCCCGGTCTGAGTTGAAACGGGTCTGTTTGGCAGGCACTGCGGGGCCCAGTCTCGGGCCCACCCCCGCTGCAGGACGTGGCCAAAGTGGGCAGTGGTTCAGGCTGAAGGTAATGCCGCCATCGCTCATTTCCTTCAAAGCACTGCACCGCCCTGTCGACGTTTTTGTACAGAACAAATCTTCTAAGACAGCCACTTTCTATAATGAAAAATATATATAAAAAACTGATTGCCCTTGACGTGTTTAGAAATGCGTTAGCTTCTTTGCCCCTCGGCACGCCAAGTCTACGAAGAAAGGTCAAAAAGCAAATCAAGAACAATCTTCTAAAACTGGATCCTCTTTTGAAAACTGATGCTGGTCCACACAGCGAATCAAGAATTAATGATTGAAACTGGATCTGTTGTGGGGAAGGGGTGGGGGGTGGGGGTGGGGGATAATTTGCAGGGGCGAAAGAAGCAGTACTGAAGTTTGCTGCCTACGCGAGTTGTTTTGTCACCCAAAATGGAACAACACTCGGTACGTTTGATTGAGACAACACAAGAACGTATACTTTGGGGGACAAATCTGCCTCTTAGTTTTACAAAGGAAAAACCGAAAGAGAGACAGTTAATTATTTTTGCAATGAAATTGAAAAATGTGAACAGATTATTATACAAAAAAAAAATACAAAAAAAAAAAAAAAGTGTTTGCGTAACGTCTCCATGGCTGAACTCGAAGGTTTTTGTTTTGTTTTGAACCTTTTGAAACATGATCGAATTCCAATTGTCCTACGCCTTCTTGTGCAGAACTGTCTTTATTGTGGTTATTTTACTATCAAAGATGGTTCATTTATTGGCAAAGAAACATTAAATACGCATGCATGTATGCCTGCGTGCATGTGTGTGTGTGTGTGTGTGTGTGTGTGTGTGAGAGAGAGAGAGAGAGAGAGAGAGAGAGAGAGAGAGAGAGAGAGAGAGAGAGAGAGAGAGAGAGAGAGAGAGAGAGAAGATAATACTTTATTACACAAGGAAAAAGGTTTAAGAACGAGTCGGCTTTTTGCAAATCTGTCCCTGATGACAAACACAGCAACACTCAATACATCAAACAAGAGAGAGAGAGAGAAAAGAGAGAGAGAGAGAGAGAGAGAGAGAGAGAGAGAGAGAGAGAGAGGGGGAGAGAGAGAACTCGAACTCGAAAACTTTATTTCCAAGGATTGTAGTTTAGGTTCATTTAGACCTGTCTAACAACTAGTCCTTGCTAAACTACTGCATCAACAACAATGGAAAACAATTATATGAAAACAAAAACAAAAACGAACAAAAAACTAAATTACAACTCGTTAATATTTAAACATGATAAACAATATACAAACCAATAAAATATAATACTACCCTATTAATAGTAATAAAAATACAGGAACAATAACATCATTGAAAATACTTTGAGAGAGCGAGAGAACTCGAACTCGAACTCGAAAACCTTATTTTCCAAGGATTGTAGTTTAGGTTCATTTAGACCTTTTAACAATAGTCCTTGCTAAACTACCGAATAAGTGAAAAATGGAGAAACAATTATAAAAACTAAACTAAAATGTTTTACAAACTCGATTAATATTTATACAGGATAAACAATATATAAACAAATAAAATATAATACTACCACTATTAATAGTAATAAACATACAGGAACAGCAAAAAAATTGAAAATACCTTGAAATGACAATGAATAAATAAGATGTATACATAGCAAAAATGGTGTTGACATATCTCGCAATTATTTGTAAATCATGAAAAACATAACATGGCTCAGTGGTACGGGGGGGTTTTGCGGGGTGGGGGGGGGGGGGGGGATCAGAAGGGGGGAAAAGAAAAAGAGGGGAAAAAAAGAAGAAAAAAAAAAGAAAAGAAAAAAAGAAGAAGAAAAAAAGCATGTACATCAGATCATAAATCACAGTAGGCAATGCTGCATTCACTCACTCACTCACACACACACACACACACACACACACACACACACACACACACACACACACACACACACACACACACACACACACACACACACAGCGCGGTAGCAACAGTAAATCACTTTTCAGTGATGTGATAAACGATGATACCGGCATCTGTATAGCAAGCACTGGTCTACAGAATAAAATTAGGGGGATTGGTGTTGGGGGGGGTCATAAGCTGTCTTATACGGTTGTGTTAAGGTGCTCACGGAGGTTTCTCTTGAAGGAGCTGAGTGAGTGACATGATCTGAGGTGCACTGGAAGACTATTTCAAAACAGGGCACCAGAAAAGGCCATGCTTGTTTTGAATAAATCTATTCTTGGCTTTGGTAACTGAAGGTAGTTGTTTCTGGAGCTAGAGTGAGGAGCTTTGTACAAGCTAGATATGTACACTGGCGCATTGTTGGTTAGTGCCCTATACAACAACAAAAACACCATTGTTGTAGTCCAGTTTTTTTGTGAAGGCTCAATATTCCTATCTTACTCAGTTTCTGGTCAGTGGTTAGATTTTTATCTGGAAGGATTAGCTTTCCGGCTCTCCTTAGCAGAGAATTTAATCATTTTTTGAGAGCATCACTACAGCCGCCCCACACTACGGATGCGTAGTCAATGTGGGATTTAATGTGGGCTTTGAAGAAAAGCTTTAAAGTATCAGTGTCAACAATGTACTTTAGCTTAGATAGAAGGAAGACACGCTTAGAGAGTGTTTTGCACAGTGTGTCAGTATGTGTATCCCACCGAAGTTTGTTGTCTATAATTATTCCTAAAAGTCGGTGTTCTGCCACTTGTTCAACTTTCACTCCGTATAGTAACAGATCAAGCGATAAAGGTAACAGCTGATGCTTCTGCCTTGTAGCGATTGTCATAGAGTGGGTTTTCTTTGGATTGATGACCATATAAATTATTGTCGCACCAACATGAGACCTGGCTTTCCTGTAAGGTGTGTTCTACCTGCATAATATCTTTTCCGGATGTGTGGAGTGTTGTGTCATCTGCTAACATGTCACAAGCAACAGAAATATTCGTTACATGCAATGGTAGGTCATTGATAAAATACTAAACAGAATAGGCCCTAGGACAGATCCTTGTGGTACCCCAAACTTTACAGAGCCTTCAGAAGAATATGAGCCATGGAGGAAAAACACGTTGCGTTCTGCCTTCAAGATACGATTTGAAAAACGGTAGAAAACTTGAATTTTGAAGGTATCATCCAAGCTTGTACATCATGATATTGTGATCCATAAGGTCAAATGCCTTTTTCAGGTCTAGGAATATCACGCCAGACCCCTCAGATCTGTTCATCGCTGTCAACCAAGAATGTGTAAGCCGTACTAAGGCGGTATTGCAAGAGTGTTTACATCGTAAACCAGACTGGAAGGGATGAATGAGTAGGTGTTTTTCCAAATAATCATTTAACTGCACATGCACATGCTTATCGAGGAGTTTGGACAGGACAGATAACAGTGATATTGGTCTGTAGTCAGTCAAATTTGTCTTGTCGCGAGTTTTTGACAATGGGATCACTTTTGCTTTCTTAAACTCAGATGGATAATGTTTTTTCTCGATGCATAGATTAAAAATGTAAGTAAGTGAGTCTATTATGCAAGGCAATCACAATTTAAGTAAGTGGTTACTAATGCCATCGGGTCCAGACGACTTTTTGTTATCCAGTTTGGATATATATTTACCGAGTTCTGGAATGGAAATATATGGGATGACAAATGGCTCCTGCCTTCGTGTTTTTCACTCACAAAATTCATGTAGAATATTTGAGCATTCAGAGTCATATACATCATCCGATCGTGGTTTTGCCAAACATTCTGCCACAGAAAGGAAGTGATTATTGAATTTATCAGCCGTTAGGTTCTTTGGGATATCGGCAGAATGAGACTGGCTCCCTTTCGTGAATGTATTTAGAGCACGCCATACAGTCGAAATATTTTTTATCTCGCTCAGTGAGTTTCTGGAAATAGTCCTTTTTTTTCTTTTCTCACCTGATTTTTTATTTTATTTCTTAGCTTCTTATATTCTGAAAAAGATTTTTCTTTCTTTAGTTTGTCTCGCTCTGCCATTAGCTGCATTACATCTTTGTTAAGCCAGGGTGGTAATTTGGGATGTTTGACGCGCTTGTGCTTCAGTGACGCGTGTCTGTTGATTACACTGAGGTACACACTGTACCACACTGTACCACACCGACAAAGCTTCTTCAGGGTCAGTATAATTCAGGACCGAAATAAAAGGGGGCACAATTCAGGTCAGCACAAAAAAGCTGTTTTATTAAAGTGCTTGAACGATCTAAATGATATAAGAGAATGGGTTTTGGGGTTTACATTTTGGAAGTTTAACAGATTTCGTACAGGAGATGGGACAATGGTCACTGATGCTTAGGTCAGATACACTGGCATCTAGTGAAGGCATCTGGGTGGTTTGTATATATATGGTCAATCAGTGTGGCAGATGTCGGTGTAATTCTTGTTGGTGACTCTATAAGTTGGGTTAGGCCCAGCAGTGTAATAGTAAAGTCCCAAGAGGAGTGTAGCTTCAGCAAATCAATATTAAAATCTCCTAATAAAAGAATGTCGGCATGAGGTTTTACAGCGCGGAGATTGTCTGTCATCTGTACAAAGTCATCGAACCACTCATAACAAACTGAAGGGTTTCTATACAAAAAGCATACAAAAAGAGATGGGGCGTTTGCATTCGGTTTTAGATCGAGCCAAATACATTCCACACAGTCACTTTCAAGGTCATGACGTCTATATGTGATGTCTGCTATGGAGTCATGTATGTAGACTGCAATACCAGTCTGGCCAATGGCAGTTGAGTTTTTTCTTTGTATGCGATAGTCTGGGATATTGACATCCTGGTCAGAAATTCTGAAGTCTAGTCTTGATTCCGTAACACCAAACAGATTGTAGCTCGGTGCTGACTGGTTAAGGAATACACTTAAATCAGGGACCTTATTGTGCAGATGGTATACATTTGGATGACCAACACGCAACATAACAATGAAACAGTGGATGTAAAGAAAACGTTAAAACTACACAAATAAATCAAATAACACGCAATTCCGAAACAAAGAGAAAGGATGAAAAGCAGCAAGAGATTAAACGCTACAAATTACTAATGGAATATTTAACCTGAACAATCCGCGTGCAAAGTCCACCTGGTTGGATAAGTTTAGGCTAAAAGAAATCCCCGAATGTCACACAAATTGTGTAACTATTAACAAAATGTTGGGCACTGGTTACACACAGCGGGCACTGACAGTAACAAGTGTCAGCACACACGATCAGAACAAATGCTGGTTACTCGGCAATTACAACAGTGTCCGGTTGCAATTCAACGTACAAACTAACGAGCGGAGGAGCCTACGACGCTTGATCACACGCTAAGATAACATGGATCAAAAATAGCTGGGGGTGTCTGCAACAGACGCTGCTGGGGAAAGTGTGGAGTCCAGGGGTGGTAAGGGTTAAAGTTCCAGGAAGTCTGGAAGGGGAAGGGAGGCAGTGTCGGCGGCAAGGGTGGACCGCCAGAGTGCCGCCACTGGAGGAATGGCGGGAATGCGGGCGGTGGCGTGTGGTGCGGATCAGCACCGTGGCCAAAACCGTCACGAGGCTGGGGCTGGTGGTTGTCCTGATGGTCTTGCAGCCGCGGCGCTGCGTCCGTTTTTCTTTGCGAGTCTTGCACTCGAAGGTCTTGCCGTTGTGACATGGTATGTGACACTGGCAGAGAAGCCGATCCTCTTCTCAGCTGGTCAAGTCCCCCGCCCCTCGCCACAACACTGTAGAGCCTGGCGTGTTCCCTCACAGAATGCCGCTGTCTCTCCTTCGGGATGGGCGAGCGGCCGCCCCGACTCCGAGAGAGGAAGGCAGTGATGCTTCCCAGGAGGGTCGCCAGTCCTCGCTGATTCAGATGCACCTCGTTGGTATTAGGCGATTCAGGTGGGGTTGTTAACTCCCTTGACCTTTGCCCGGCATCGCTTAAGTCCCTTGGCTACTTTTGCTTCCGGTGCGTACTTTCTTCACAATGGAAGGCGGTGACAGCGAATTTGTGAATTTTACACTGCCAACTTTAAAGGCATTTTTGGAGGCCCGTAAGTCTAATGTGTCTGGCAATAAGCAATAACTTGTTGCTCGTGCAATAGGATGCCCCAAAACCCATTTTTCTACGAACTCGCGATCTTCTGGGGCAGCAAAAAAAACGACGCAAAGACACCTTTTTTCCACCCTCCATCCCCTTGTCACAGTAATTTTTGCAACTGCAACAGTATTGGCATTTGTACTGCTTCGCAGTTCTAGGTTCAACTTCCACTGTTATACACAGCGTGAAGCAACGCCTACTCAGAAATCGGCCCGGAAGTGCGCTGCGACCTCTCGCGACATCTTACGCAAAAGATTACAAAGCGCATTCACTCTAGCAAAGCAGCTTGGCTGAATCGCCCAACAGAGGCTGGGCTGTTTCTGGAGGGACCGACTCGAGTCTCCGAGGAGCGGATGGTGCAGTAGCGCAAAGCCACAAGAGGAGCACATGTCTTTCAACATTTTGTTTGCCTCCTGTGTGGCATGCGTATGCCCACTTCTCTTGGGAGAGAGAGAGAGAGAGAGAGAGAGAGAGAGAGAGAGAGAGAGAGAGAGAGAGAGAGAGACAGACAGACAGACAGACAGACAGACAGACAGACAGGGCAGAGTTAGAGAGAGAGACAGACACAGAGAGAGACAGACAGAGAGTTAGAAAGAGAGAGACAGACACAGAGAGAGAGAGACAGACAGACAGAGTTAGAGAGAGACAGACAGACACACAGAGAGACAGACACACAGAGAGACAGACAGACAGAGTTAGAGAGAGAGAGACAGACACACAGAGAGACAGACAGACAGACAGAGTTAGAGAGAGAGAGACAGACACAGAGAGAGACAGACAAGCAGAGGCAGGAAGAGCACGAGTCGGCTCTTTTGCAAATCTGTCCCTGTTGACAAACTCAGCAACACTTAATACATCAAACAAGAGAGAGAGAGAGAGACAGAGAGACAGAGAGACAGACAGAGACAGAGACAAAGACACAAAGAGACAGAGAGACACAGAGAGACACAGAGAGAGACAGAGACATAGACAGACAGAGATAGAGAGACAGACAGACAGAGACAGACAGAGCTAGAAGACAGTATATTCATACGCCGAAGTGCGTGCATGCGCACTGACGTCAGGCTGAGACGAGCGCGTGCCGTGTGCGTTGCACAGAGAACTGACGTCAAACTCTCCTTGATGCGAGGTGCCTCTCCCTGCAAATGAAGGCAGACAAAAACACCGCGCCTGTCGTGCTGCCGGCACTTTTCTCCTCTCCTCCCCTCCCCATCCGGCACCCCACGGCTTAGTTCCCCTCTCGTCACGTGATCAGTTACCGCTCATTTACATACTGTACTGATCCAACGCTCCCATTGGTCGTCACAAGCAATGACCAAAAAGAGGCAATTTTCATTTGAATTCTGTCGGTTTGGGGAGTGCTCTTGGGTTTGTGAAGCAACCAGTGAGACCAGACAGTCATCACCGGATAGAAACACTGTTGTCCAATTCGTATTTGTCACAGTTTCGTTCAAGCACAGTTAGAAAGCGGAATCTGTAAAAAGGGAAAGCATAGTTCTCTCAGTCTCTTAATAGTAGTACTGTAGCAATGGCAGATATGTCAGTCGGCCTAGGTTCTAAAATATGTGGCGTTGAGAAATAAAGTTTAATCATGACAGGTCTATCAGCCGATTCCAGTCTCACAGTCTTCGTCTCTCAGACATTCTCTTTCTGTCACTCTCGGTTTCTGTTCACTATTGTCCATTCTCTCTGTGTCTCACTCAGTCTCTTTCCCTGTTTCTTGGTCGGCCTTTTTCTGCCTCCCAGTCGCTCTCTCTATCTAGCTCAGTCTCTCCCTTTTCCTTTCTCCGTCTGTTTTTGCCTTTGATTCTTTCTCTCTGTCTGTCTGTCTCTCCGTCTGTTTCTGCCTTTGATTCTCTCTTTCTCTGTCTGTCTCGCCGTTTCCGTCTTTCTGTTTCTCCCTGTCTCTCTGTTTCGCTTTCTATCTGTCTGTCTCAGTCTCTCCCTTTCCCTCTCTATGTCTCTCTCTGCCTTCAACTGTTTCTGTCTCTCTGTCCCCCACCCCCTCTAAGCTACATAAATCCTGACCCTCACACCACATCTGTGTCTCCACCCCCTCTAAGCTGCATAAATCCTGACCCTCACACCACATCTGTGTCTCCACTGACCCCCTCTAAGCTGCATAAATCCTGACCCTCACACCACATCTGTGTCTCCACCCCCTCTAAGCTGCATAAATCCTGACCCTCACACCACATCTGTGTCTCCACTGACCCCCTCTAAGCTGCATAAATCCTGACCCTCACACCACATCTGTGTCTCCACCCCCTCTAAGCTGCATAAATCCTGACCCTCACACCACATCTGTGTCTCCACTGACCCCCTCTAAGCTGCATAAATCCTGACCTTCACACCACATCTGTGTCTCCACTGACCCCCTCTAAGCTGCATAAATCCTGACCCTCACACCACATCTGTGTCTCCACTGACCCCCTCTAAGCTGCATAAATCCTGACCCTCACACCACATCTGTGTCTCCACCCCCTCTAAGCTGCATAAATCCTGACCCTCACACCACATCTGTGTCTCCACCCCCTCTAAGCTACATAAATCCTGACCCTCACACCACATCTGTGTCTCCACCCCCTCTAAGCTGCATAAATCCTGACCCTCACACCACATCTGTGTCTCCACCCCCTCTAAGCTGCATAAATCCTGACCCTCACACCACATCTGTGTCTCCACTGACCCCCTCTAAGCTGCATAAATCCTGACCCTCACACCACATCTGTGTCTCCACCCCCTCTAAGCTGCATAAATCCTGACCCTCACACCACATCTGTGTCTCCACCCCCTCTAAGCTACATAAATCCTGACCCTCACACCACATCTGTGTCTCCACCCCCTCTAAGCTGCATAAATCCTGACCCTCACACCACATCTGTGTCTCCACTGACCCCCTCTAAGCTGCATAAATCCTGACCCTCACACCACATCTGTGTCTCCACCCCCTCTAAGCTGCATAAATCCTGACCCTCACACCACATCTGTGTCTCCACTGACCCCCTCTAAGCTGCATAAATCCTGACCCTCACACCACATCTGTGTCTCCACCCCCTCTAAGCTGCATAAATCCTGACCCTCACACCACATCTGTGTCCCCTCCATCAGCTGCCGATAAAGCCAACCGTTTGCAGCCTGGCATTAGCTGCATCGTGCCTAAGGTATACACAGACATTTTCATTTTGCCAGCATTGCTTGTGGGAACATTACACCGTCACACATCGGATTCTGCAGCAGCCAAATGGACCCAGTCGGCACACGCCATCCTCTGCATCCGGTGCATAAGAAACGTTCTAGCAGAGACAGGCGGTCAAAGCAACCGGCACCCCGGCAGGATCCCAGGTGTCAAGTCAAGTCAAGTCAAGTCAAGTCAAGTTGATGTACCTTAATCATCCCTCACAAGGCAACTCAGCTAACTACTAAAGGCTCATTGAGTTAAAAACAACTTGTAAAAAGAACACCAGAGCAAGGTGAAAAGCATTTAAATTGATGATGATAATAAACAGACATACAAACATCCCTCTTGCCCACCTCCCCCGGACACACACACACACACACACACACACACACACACACACACACACA
>JABMCL010001257.1:30000-50000 GCA_018857735.1 Alviniconcha marisindica | reverse complement strand
CAAACGAAAAGCGGAAGAATCGTTGTTAAGTACATGCAGAATTCTCGACAGCGGGGCAAGCATGGAAAGCTCTATTCTAGCCTAGTCCAAGCTTTAAATAAAAAGGAAGAAGAAGCTTAGAAGAGAGAACTGCAGTGTTTTGGTATATTCCAGTATGTATCGTTTTAGTTTCGGTGTTTGCAGAACTCACCGTTGATGAAGATCAACGTGTAGACCAGCTTGTGCCACTGTGTAATGTTTTGCCAGTGTCGAATTCTTCAGTATCATCCAGCACACCAGTCGTGTTCAGTAACTCGTATATTACTCTTGCTAAATACCTTGAAAAAGAAGGTATCGCAAATTTAATGCTTTCTATTACGTCCAAATTCATAGAACACTAAATATCCACAAAATATGACACGCGTTTGTAAAGTAGGTTATCTGTTAAACACATACTACTTGAATGGCCTATTACTATAGAGTTATTTAAAAAAAATGGATATGACCTTAATGCTTGCAACAACGTAAGAGATATTTTGTATAATACTGATATTATCAATATTATTGTAAAAAACTCATTATTCATAGTCCTGTGGGTAAGTTAGTATAATAATATATGGTGTGTGTGTGTGTGTGTGTGTGTGTGTGTGTGTGTGTGTGTGTGTGTGTGTGTGTGTGTGTGTGTGTCTGTGTGTGTCTGTGTTATTGTTGTTGTTGTTGTTGTCTAATATCACCTCTATGTGAACAGACATAAAATAAAACATTGATTGATTGACTGATCCGTGTTCAGTAGTGTTGCTGGCCTGTTGGCTCTGCACACACACCAACAAGGACTTTCGGTAGTTCTCGATTCCCCCATTTTTATGCGTCCACGGTACCCACCGTGGGGCCATAGCCGCCACCTTACCCCTCAAACAACAACAACAACAGCAAAGTGTTTATGCCGACTTCATCATCTCTCTGCCCGCAAGAGACAGGTTTTCGTGGCTTGACGAGAGTTGTTCATAGCGACTTCATCGCCGCGCTCTGTCCACAGCGCTTGTCACAGTCTCCCTCTTCTCTCTCACTGCGGACTATCACTCTTCTCTCTCAGTGCGGACTATCCCTCTTCTCTCTCAGTGCGGACTATCACTCTTCTCTCTCAGTGCGGACTATCACTCTTCTCTCTCAGTGCGGACTATCACTCTGTCCACAGCGCTTGTCACAGTCTCCCTCTTCTCTCTCAGTGCGGACTATCACTCTGCCCACAGCGCTTGTCACAGTCTCCCTCTTCTCTCTCAGTGCGGACTATCACTCTTCTCTCTCAGTGCGGACTATCCCTCTGTCCACAGCGCTTGTCACAGTCTCCCTCTTCTCTCTCAGTGCGGACTATCCCTCTGTCCACAGCGCTTGTCACAGTCTCCCTCTTCTCTCTCAGTGCGGACTATCACTCTGTCCACAGCGCTTGTCACAGTCTCCCTCTTCTCTCTCAGTGCGGACTATCACTCTGTCCACAGCGCTTGTAACAGTCTCCCTCTTCTCTCTCAGTGCGGACTATCACTCTTCTCTCTCAGTGCGGACTATCCCTCTTCTCTCTCAATGCGGACTATCCCTCTTCTCTCTCAGTGCGGACTATCCCTCTGTCCACAGCGCTTGTCACAGTCTCCCTCTTCTCTCTCAGTGCGGACTATCACTCTTCCCACAGCGCTTGTCACAGTCTCCCTCTTCTCTCTCAATGCGGACTATCACTCTGTCCACAGCGCTTGTCACAGTCTCCCTCTTCTCTCTCAGTGCGGACTATCACTCTTCTCTCTCAATGCGGACTATCCCTCTTCTCTCTCAGTGCGGACTATCCCTCTTCTCTCTCAGTGCGGACTATCCCTCTTCTCTCTCAGTGCGGACTATCCCTCTTCTCTCTCAATGCGGACTATCCCTCTTCTCTCTCAGTGCGGACTATCCCTCTTCTCTCTCAGTGCGGACTATCCCTCTTCCCACAGCGCTTGTAACAGTCTCCCTCTTCTCTCTCAGTGCGGACTATCACTCTTCTCTCTCAGTGCGGACTATCACTCTTCTCTCTCAATGCGGACTATCCCTCTTCCCTCTCAATGCGGACTATCCCTCTTCTCTCTCAGTGCGGACTATCCTCTTCTCTCTCAGTGCGGACTATCACTTCCTTCGGACATCTCCTCTTTCAGTGCGGACTATCCCTCTTCTCTCAGGCGGACTATCCCTCTTCTCTCTCAGTGCGGACTATCACTCTTCTCTCTCAGTGCGGACTATCCCTCTTCTCTCTCAGTGCGGACTATCACTCTTCTCTCCGCGACTTCCCTCTTCTCTCTCATGCGGACTATCACTCTTCTCTCTCAGTGCGGACTATCCCTCTTCTCTCTCAGTGCGGACTATCACTCTTCTCTCTCATGCGGACTATCACTCTTCTCTCTCATGCGGACTATCACTCTTCTCTCTCATGCGGACTATCACTCTTCTCTCTCAGTGCGGACTATCACTCTTCTCTCTCAGTGCGGACTATCACTCTTCTCTCTCAGTGCGGACTATCACTCTTCTCTCTCAATGCGGACTATCACTCTTCTCTCTCAGTGCGGACTATCACTCTTCTCTCTCATGCGGACTATCCCTCTTCTCTCTCAGTGCGGACTATCACTCTTCTCTCTCAGTGCGGACTATCCCTCTTCTCTCTCAGTGCGGACTATCACTCTTCTCTCTCAATGCGGACTATCCCTCTTCTCTCTCAATGCGGACTATCACTCTTCTCTCTCAATGCGGACTATCCCTCTTCTCTCTCAATGCGGACTATCCTCCCTCTTCTCTCTCAATGCAGACTATCACTCTTCTCTCTCAGTGCGGACTATCACTCTTCTCTCTCAATGCGGACTATCACTCTTCTCTCTCAGTGCGGACTATCACTCTTCTCTCTCAATGCGGACTATCACTCTTCTCTCTCAGTGCGGACTATCCCTCTTCTCTCTCAGTGCGGACTATCCCTCTTCTCTCTCAGTGCGGACTATCACTCTTCTCTCTCAGTGCGGACTATCCCTCTTCTCTCTCAATGCGGACTATCTCTTCTCTCTCAATGCGGACTATCACTCTTCTCTCTCAATGCGGACTATCCCTCTTCTCTCTCAATGCGGACTCTCAATGCGGACTATCCCTCTTCTCTCTCAATGCGGACTATCCCTCTTCTCTCTCAATGCGGACTATCCCTCTTCTCTCTCAGTGCGGACTATCCCTCTTCTCTCTCAGTGCGGACTATCACTCTTCTCTCTCAATGCGGACTATCACTCTTCTCTCTCAATGCGGACTATCACTCTTCTCTCTCAGTGCGGACTATCCCTCTTCTCTCTCAGTGCGGACTATCCCTCTTCTCTCTCAATGCGGACTATCCCTCTTCTCTCTCAATGCGGACTATCCCTCTTCTCTCTCAATGCGGACTATCCCTCTTCTCTCTCAGTGCGGACTATCCCTCTTCTCTCTCAGTGCGGACTATCACTCTTCTCTCTCAATGCGGACTATCCCTCTTCTCTCTCAATGCGGACTATCACTCTTCTCTCTCAATGCGGACTATCACTCTTCTCTCTCAGTGCGGACTATCCCTCTTCTCTCTCAGTGCGGACTATCCCTCTTCTCTCTCAATGCGGACTATCCCTCTTCTCTCTCAATGCGGACTATCCCTCTTCTCTCTCAATGCGGACTATCACTCTTCTCTCTCAATGCGGACTATCACTCTTCTCGCGCAAAAACAGCCAATCAAATGCAATTTGCGGCGAGAAATTGAATCCGACGCGGATACCATTAGACGACGGAAGGGATTTTCTCTGCTCCAGGAGTTTGAGCGAGATTCAATAATGATATTTTGACACGCCACAATGCTATTGCCCCATCCCGCCGGCCCATCCATTTCCCTCACGTTTGGCGCCGCGAGATTGCAGGCAGCCGGTCCACCGTCGGCACAGGGCCACCGCTGAATGAAGAGAAGAGGAACGTTTAAAGGAGACGGCTTCCCCTTCATTCGCCACTCCAACTATTCAGCTCTGCGGACAGAATTTAATTTGTTGCGCTCACTACCTCCCTCCTTAGCAGAATTGCTTTCACTAAAAGTCACGTCACGTAATAGTATCCCATAAGAATTAATGTCCGTAAACTCAGGTCACGTAACAGCATTCCAAAGAATTACTGTCCCTAAGGTCATGTCACGTAACAGTATCCCACAAGAATTCCTGTCCCTAAAGTCACGTCATGTAATAGTATCCCACAAGATTTACTGTCCCTAAGAGTCACGTAATAGTATGTCCCTAAAAGTCACGTCACGTAATAGTATCCCATATGAATTACTGTCCCTAAAGTCATGTCTCGTTCTAGTATGTCACTAAAAGTCACGTCAGGTAATAGTATCCCACACGTACTACTGTCCCTGAAGTCATGTCACGTAATGGTTTCCCACACGTACTACTGTCCCTAAAGTCATGTCACGTAATGGTTTACCACACGTACTACTGTCTCTAAAGTCATGTCACGTAATGGTTTCCCACACGAATTACTGTCCCTAAAGTCATGTCACGTAATGGTTTCCCACACGAATTACTGTCCCTAAAGTCATGTCACGTAATGGTTTCCCACACGAATTACTGTCCCTAAAGTCATGTCACGTAATGGTTTCCCACACGAATTACTGTCCCTAAAGTCATGTCACGTAATGGTTTCCCACACGAATTACTGTCCCTAAAGTCATGTCACGTAATGGTTTCCCACAGAACTGTCCCTAAAGTCATGTCACGTAATGGTTTCCCAAAGAACTGTCCCTAAAGTCATGTCACGTAATGGTTTCCCGCACGAATTAATGTCCCTAAAAAGTCATGTCACGTAACGGTATCCCACAAGAATTACTGTCACAAAAAGGCATGTCCTGTAATATTATCCCATCAGAATTATTTTCATTGACAGTTATTTGAGGTAACAGCAATCTGCCAGATTTGATTCCTGCCAGTTGGGTGACGTCGAAGCATCATGCCATGTTGCTTTCGCTGACAGTTATTTGTGTGTGTGTGTGTGTGTGTGTGTGTGTGTGTGTGTGTGTGTGTGTGTGTGTGTGTGTGTGTGTGTGTGTGTGTGGCTGGGGTGGTGTGAGTGTTGTGTGCGTGGTGTGTGCGTGCATTCATGTTGTATGCATTGAATTTTGACAAATGTGTATTTGTAAAGAACGTGTAAGCGCTTAGGGCCTGTGCGGGTTAGGCGCTCTAAGTATTCATTATTATTATTATTATATACCAGGTTTCCTTTCGCTAACAGTTATTTGGGGTAGCAGCTTTATATATACCAGGTTTATTTTCGCTGGTAGTTATTTAGGGTAGCAGCTTTATATATACTAGGTTTACTTTCGCTGACAGTTATTTATACCGGATTTTCTTTCACTAACAGGTATGTGACGTAGCGACTTTATATCAGCTTTACTTTCATTGACAGTTATGTGACGTAACAATTTTACGTCCGATTTACTGTCATTTACAGTTATGTGGCCTAGCAACTTTATACCAGAATGAGATTTACTTTTACTAACACTTATGTGATGTAGCAACGTTATATCAGATTTGCTTTTACTAAGAGTGAGAGGGGAGGGAGAGAGGAGGGAGGGAATGTGGGTGAGTTATACAGGATTGACAAGGGAGGGAGGGAGAGAGAGGAGGAGAGGAGCAGGAGAGGAGAGAGAGAGAGAGAGAGAGAGAGAGAGAGAGAGAGAGAGAGAGAGAACTGGGGGAACCCAAAACGACAAACTACTGACAGCACAGCAATAGGCCTCAAGACCTGTTCCTCACAGACGACCTGGGATGACAGTGCCGGTAACGTCTTCAAAGGATTTTCTGATCGATGCTATCGGGGAACCCCAGCGTCAGCGTCAGTCAATAAAAAGGCGATGTTTCCACGCTGCTCAAGTGAGCCACTTTGGCCTAGCGGTAAGGCTGGTAAGCAGAAGATCCTCGGTTCGAATCCAGTTCGGCTTTCCTCTCTCTTCACAAGTTGTGGTCTGTGGAGACTTTCTTGTGAATTTGCCCCTCACAATTAATGAAACATTAAAATGGCTCTCATCGCTGTCCACTTTAAGTCCGTTCTTAACTGGGCGAATGTTTGTTCGCCTGATTCGTTTCTTAATTGAACTTTTAGTTCGCCGAACATGGTTCGGACAGTCCAAACTTTACTTCGTTCTCAACTGGCTTGTAATGAGATGCAAGCTTCGGCCCGAACTTGCGGCAGACGCGCAGCGGACAGCATGATCGAAAATGTAGGCTAAAGTCAAGTCAAGTCAATATACTTTCATCATCCCTCACAGGGTAATTCAACTAACTACTATCTCATTCTGGGTCTCCGAGACAAGGCTGCGTCTCCCGCAAGTCAACAAATAAACAAATTCCCTCCGAAGCGAGTGAAGAACCTAGCGACACCGTCATCCATTTTTATTTTTTCTTCATCCACAGGAGAGCTCTGCTCTCAGCCAATCAGAGGCAATGATCGTCGAATAGGGCGAATGTTCTCAGAACATGTTGAGCGAAGCTTTTTGGACCCGAATATAGCTTCGACGAATACTTCCAATTAGGTTCGCGAAGAAAAGTTCGCCCAATTAAGAACCAAATAGGTTCGCCGAATACTTCCAACTAGGTTCGCGAAGAAACATTCGCCCAATTAAGAACGGGCTTTAATGCAGGAGTCATTCTGGTGCTGACAGTGTAGCCATAGGCACATAATTTCCCTCCTCTCCCACCTCCATACCCCCCCACTCCCCGTCCCTAATAAGCCTTGTGGTTTGTGTGGACGATTTCTTTTTTTCTTCTTTTTTTGCGGGGGGGGGGGGGGGGGGGGGGGGGAGGGAGTGTCAAAGTGCGAAATGAGTAAATCAGTCGGTGCAGGCAGAAGGTGCCAAGTGCCAAGACGGGGCGACTGTTTAGACTAGCCGGCCACTTGGGAGGGACAAAGGAAAAGGGGCCGGGGAAGGGTGTAGCGATGGCTCGACGGGCAGTGGGAAGGTCGGGTCAACGTAACTCATAAATTAGCCTCTAGGACAGCAGATGCGCCATATCTTAGTGGAAGAATAGGAGAGGTAGTTCCAGACATTCTGGACAGGAATCCCTGTTTAAAATAATTCAATAAATTGAAGAACTGCCGTTTGTCTTGGAACATAACCTGACTGCATGCTAAGTAGTGTGAGCACATTATTATTACGTTTGATGGTATATGGTTTTGTTGTATATCGAAATGGAATTGGAGTGATGAATATTCAATTAGCGGAAGAATACAAGAATGCGGAGAAGGGGGAAAAGGAGCGTGGGTTTCGGGGAGTCGGAGCCGGGGCCCGAGAGAAGAGGGATGCAGTAAATGAGGACTGAATATGAGCATGAAGCCGAGGAGGAGGGATTAAAGAGGACATGAGACAAGAGGATCCTTGTGATGTACATGCAAAGACTGAGAAAGCAAAGGTCAATGGACCGGCGAAGAAGAGACTGCGAGGTGCGATTCAGTAATTCCGAATCTGTGTGAGATGAACCGGCCCGGCTGTGGTACACCACCACCACTGACTGTCACCGCCACGGACTCCACCACAGGACTGCGGCCTCTAATACGAGTGCCACGAGCTCCCCAGACGTCGCGTCGTCAAGACTGTGATGACATGGACTGTGTGCATTGGAGTGCGTGTGTGTGATGAGTGAACAGCCTGGCCAGGTTTGTGGAATATTATTTACTTAGTAGCACCCGGGTTTACGTTAATGGTATACAGTAGTGTAGCGGTTGTCAAAGTTACAATAGTGAACTGAATGAAATATCATGGATATGATATGCCTATGATGTTGCGTGAGAGAGAGCGAGTCCGTGAGTGGATCACCCAGAGCGCATGTGTGAGAGCATGCCGTGTGTGATTGCGCTGGGACTGCATGCACGTATGTGTGAATGAGGGGTGCCCGTTGTTATTAGTAACAAAACAATAACATCGAACAGCAAGGACAGAAGTTTCCCCGACACGTGACAGGGAGGAATGAGAGGAGGGGATAAACAGAAGATGGGCGGAAGCCAGTGAAGAAAAGAAAAATTGCCGCCTTTGTTTTTATTATCATCAATAGTGGTAGTATTGTATGATAATTCATTATATGATGTATGCGTGTGTGTGACCGGGCTTGGTACTCAGTAGCAGCACTTAGCATTACGGCTTGTTCTTGGAGTGGAATTGGTGTTGCATGGCTTTGGCAGTGACGATCAATGAATGGACCAACACCAAGAGATACTGACCGAGCTTTTACTTGGCGAAGAAAGAATTCTGTCATATGTCTGAAGGGGGACTGGCAGACAGAGGCAGCAACACTGCACAGCAAGCTGTGCGGAACCAGCTGTACGGGACAAATAAGCTGTACGGACCAAGCTGTACGGGACAAATAAGCTGTGCGGAACCAGCTGTACGGGACAAATAAGCTGTACGGACCTAGCTGTACGGGACAAATAAGCTGTGCGGAACCAGCTGTACGGAACAAATAAGCTGTACGGAACAGATAAGCTGTACGAACCAAGCTGTACGGGACAAGCTGTACAGGACAAATAAGTTGTACAGAACAAATAAGCTGTACGGAACAAGCTATATGGGACAAGTAAGCTGTACAGGACCAGGTGTACGGGACCAGGAGTACGGGACTAGGCGTACGGGACCAGGTGTACGGAACTAGGAGTACGGGACCAGGTGTACGGGACCAGGTGTACGGGACCAGGTGTACGGACCAGGTGTACGGAACTAGGTGTACGGGACAAGGTGTACGGGACCAGGTGTACGGGACCAGGTGTACGGAACTAGGAGTACGGGACCAGGTGTACGGGACCAGGAGTACGGGACCAGGAGTACAGGACCAGGTGTACGGGACCAGGTGTACGGGACCAGGTGTACTGGACCAGGTGTACAGGACCAGGTGTACGGGACCAGGTGTACAGGACGGGTGTACGGGACCAGGTGTACAGGACCAGGTGTACAGGACCAGAGATGGCCTGCAAAGGCCCACCAACACCATCGTTAGGACTTTGATACAGTGTGCATTTTGACGAAGGCTGGATGGTGTGTGTGTGTGTGTGTGTGTGTGTGTGTGTGTGTGTGTGTGTGTGTGTGTGTGTGTGTGTGTGTGTGGAGCTGGGTGGGGGGCTTGGAGGGGGGTTATAGGTAAGCATTATGTAATGCATTTGTTCTTTTTTGAATATTTCTGCTCCTGATACATATGTACATTATTTTTCTTGCAGAGTGTTAGTTTGTATATATATCGTTCAGCATTTATATATATACTTCAGCAGTTCATAGTTTATGTCTGTAATATCATTCAGCATATATATATATATGTATGTATGTATGTGTATGTATATCTATATCTCTATATATATATACACACACACACACTTGAGCATTTACATAGATGTAGTTATTGTTCAGCGTTTGTCCCGAACTGTGTGATTCTCGGTTGACCAACGCCCGTGGCCTGAATTTCCTTTACCCTCTCTTTCTTTATAAACACGACAGAAACAGCTTAAAAAGCATGCACATTGTGTGAACAGCCACTACCACTGATCAAAAGCATGCAACTTTGTGTGAACACCCCACTCCACCACTGATGAACAAGCATGCCTTGTGTGAACACCCCACTCCGCCACTGATCGAACACACGCAGTTTAGGACACGTGTTTATATCAGTGGAAACGCCATCGTTCCAAACAGAGCCCAACAGAAGTCAGCAACGTTTCACTGACACCCCACTCCCCACTTGATCGCTCGTAAGACAGCATCATTGTCCCCCCCCACTCCCCGCCCTGATCGAAACACGAACTTACCGCCCCCACTCCACCCTCCACCACTCTGCTTTCAGTCCTCCCCCACTCAACACGACACACACACGCAACTGATCCTTCACGTCCCCACCCCCTCCACCACAGACACCACAACTAATTATAGCCCCCCTGCACACACAACACGAACACACACACCCCACCACAACTGATCACAAAGCGTGTTCCCCCCTCCACACACACACAAACTGAATCTTCAACAGTCCCCCCCCTCCACACACACACACACAAACTGAATCTGTCAACAGTTCCCCCCCCCCCCCTCCACACACCACACACACACAACTGAATCTTCAACACCACCCCTCCACACACACACACACACAAACTGAATCCTTCAACAGTCCCCACCCCCTCCACCACACACACACACACAAACTGAATCCTTCAACCGCTCCACCCCCCTCAACACACACACAAACTGAATCCTCAACAGTCCCACCCCCCTCCACACACACACACACCACACAAACTGAATCCTTCAACAGTCCCACCCCCCTCAACACACACACAAACTGAATCTTAACACCACCCCCCCCCCCTCGCTCCACACACACACACACACACAACTGAATCCTTCAACAGTCCCACCCCCTCCACACACACAAACTAATCTTCAACAGTCCCCCCCCCCCTCCAACACACACACACAAACTGAATCCTTCAACAGTCCCACCCCCTCCACACACACAACTGAATCCTTCAATGTCCCCCCCCCCCCTCCACACACACACAAACTGAATCCTTCAACAGTCCCCCCCCACAACACCCCCCTCCACACACACACAACACTGAATCCTTCACATCACACCCACCACCACCCCACACCCCAAACACCCACCACACCCCCCCCTCGAATCCTTCAACAGTCACCCCCCCTCCCTCCACCACACACACCAAACGAATCCTTCACATCCCCCCCCATCACCACCACTCCTCGCCCCCCCCCCTCCCCCCCCCCCCCCCCCCCCCCGTCACCCCGAGCTTCAGTCGCACTAGCACTCCACGGTGGCCGCGTCGAAAGCTGTGAAATCAATGAAGTGACGAAAGTCCAAACATCTTGTCCCAAAAGGGATGAGTCCAGGCGGGCAGCTCCAGCAGCAAGAGCTGACCCAACAAAGCGCCGGAAACGGCCATGAAAATGTCGATGGCGCCACTCCGCGGAGCTTGCTGTCCCGGCCAGCTGCCAGAAGGAAGGCCGTCAGGACAGGAAATGGCTTCATAAGGCGCGTCGCTGGCAGGTTGCTGCAAGTAATGTCGCTGGCCCTGTTGGCGGAACAGTTCCAAACACGGCTAATGGCCTGCAAAGCTGGCGCTGGAGAGAGGTACTCGGGGCGGAGCAGAAAGAGAAGAAGAAGAAGAGAAGCAAAAGAAAAAGAAGAAAAAAAGAAAAAAAGCTGTGGACAGTTTCCAGAACTGAGCTCACCCGAATGTTCTGTGCAACACCCGAATGTTCTGTGAAAAAAAGAAGAAAAAAAGAAGCTGTGGACAGTTTCCAGAACTGCGCTCACCCGAATGTTCTGTGCAACACCCGAATGTTCTGTTGCACAGAACATTCGGGTGAGCGCAGTTCTGGAAACTATCCACAGCTTCTTCCACAGAACATTCGGGTGAGCGCTGTTCTGGAAACTGTCCACAGCTTCTTTTTTTCTTTTTTCTTTTTTGTACTGACGGTTTGTCAGTTGTAAAACTTACCTGAAACATTTGGATACAGCTTTGTCAACACAGTCAAATCCATTCATCCATTCTCTGTTTCATTAAGCACGTTCACTGCTCGTCGTCAACGTACGCCGTGGCACCACTAGCACACAAACCGCTAGGCAAACAGGCGGCCAGGAACTGCAACGGACATTTAAGTTCTGGCAACATGTTCCCGACTGTCTGCCCAAAACAGCGGGTCAACGCCGGGAAGTACTGTGGCACAGTGTGACAAGCCTTGTCAGGGTGATGAGTGACTGTAGGAGGAAGAGGCCACCTGGTACATTTATCATGCGCTCATCAACGCCCTGAGCGCTCACATGATAACCTACATATGATAGTCTATACACATGTAGAGCATAGTCCTACCAAAACAATTTACATAAAGTAACGCACTACAAACACACACACACACACACACACACACACACACACACACACACACACACACACACACACACACACACACTGACTGTAGCAGAAACTGGGTACTGATATTAGTTAGGATAGAAATACTGTGAGAAGAGGAAGGTTTTCAGTTTGGCTTTAAAAGATGACAGGGTTGAGCAGTGTCTAAGGTCTTGTGGGAGTGAATTCCAAATGTGGGGTCCAAAGCAAGAGAAGGTGCGGAAGCCATGAGTCTTGCAGACTGCGGAAGACGCGGGACTGGTTCATGTTATCGGTGAAATACCCGCCCCCCCCCCCCCCTCCCCATTCATAGCACAAAGGATGGCCTAATGAAGACAGACGTGTAATCGGTGTAATTGGTGTAATACCCCCCCCCCCCTCCTTCATAGCACAAAGGATGGCCCAATGAGGACAGACGTGTAATCGGTGTAATACCCCCCCCCCCCCCCCCCCACTCCCCATTCATAGCACAAAGGATGGCCTAGTGAAGGCAGACGACGGTTACAACTAATGTAGTCAGCTACAGCAGCTGCGACGGAGCAGCGGGGACACCAAACACGACATAAACAACAACAACAACAACAACAACAACAGCAATGGCGACATCAGCGGCAGTAAGACCCCACCCCCATCAGTCAAAGCCACATCGATCAGTAAGCAGTAACAGTTAGGCCTGCATGCTGCCACAAGGAAACTGCTTGTATTTAAACCCTGCTGACTCCACTCCTCTGTTATATGGTTTCTGTGGACGTTAAGCACCATGTGTACTTACTTACTTACTCCTCTGTTATACGGTTTCTGTGGACGTTAAGCACCATGTGTACTTACTTACTTACTTACTTACTTACTTACTTTACTTACTTACTTACTTACTTATTCCTCTGTATCGGCCCGCGACGAGGAGTTGATCGGATAATCGGTCAAAGTCGGCATCGGCCGGGGCAGCTATCGCCGTGTTTCGTCATCTGAGTGGCTTCGTTGCCGGCTTGTCTCGGGTATTGCCGACAAGGCGGCCGTCCGGGGAAAGCCGACATCGTGACCAGTGACCAGTGACCATCGTGACCAGTGACCAGTGACCATCGTGACCAGTGACCAGTGACCAGGTGTGAACCGTGACAAAGTAGGTCCTCACTCACAGACACACTGGTGGAACGGAACGTGCGCGCGCATATACGAGCGCGAGCGTGTGTGCGTGTTGGTTAAACAAACAAACAAAAATATTAATGAAAGCATACCAACATACTGTAACACAATATTGGGGAGGGAGGGGGGGGGGGGGGGCGTGTGCCTGTTTGTTTAAATCGAATTTAAAATGTTTGATTAATTTGCTACAGCTGGTCATTTTTTGACACTATGAGCTCTGTTAGGCAAGTTGACTTTACTTTCAGTGTAGAAGCTAACTTAACCACTCTTTCACGTCGTGGCTGTTCAACAGTTGTTGTTAGACTGTGTCACACCGAGTCTCCGGGGAGGCAGTGGTGGGGACCGAGATCCCGGGAGGTGGGGGGGGAAATACGGTCGTACATCAGAATGATTGTGCATTAAGATGGACACTATCTACCTACTCTTCACCACACAATGATTCTGCATTAAGATGGGAGACTATACCTAACTCTACTCTGTCACCACCACAATGATTCTGCATTAAGATGGGAGACTATACCTGACTCCGCTCTGTCACCATCAGAATGATTGTGCATTAAGATGGGACACTATCTAACTCTACTCTGTCACCACCACAATGATTCTGCATTAAGATGGGAGACTATACCTAACTCTACTCTGTCACCACCAGAATGATTCTGCATTAAGATGGGAGACTGTACCTAACGCTACACTGTCACCACCCGATTCCCGCGTTAAGATGGGCAGCGATGAGAGCCAGTTTAATGTTTCATTAATTTCGAGGGGCAAAGCCAGCAGACATTTTCCATAAACACAACCACTAAAGAGCCAGCAGCCCAAGCAGACTCCAACCGACCGTCGTCTGCCTACCAGCCTAGCGCCTTACCGCCTGGCCCACCAGTTCACTGGCTATCCCACCAGCTCACTGGCTATCCGGCCATCGACTTCGTGTTCTCTTTTGTTCAGGACAAGTGCGGCCCTTCGAACGATAAGATTAAGAGGGATGACGGCCTTGTCAACCCTGTCGTCTGACGTAAACTGAGTTAACTTCTTTTTTTGTCTGCACGTGATACTCGGTTAAAGCAATCGCTCGGACAATTGTTGTTACTGGTTTCCGCTAATCTGTAACGGGGGGGGGGGGGTGAGAAAAGAGAGACTGTGTGAGTGTGTGTGTGTGTGTGTGTGTGTGTGTGTGAGAGAGAGAGAGAGAGAGAGAGAGAGAGAGAGAGAGAGAGAGAGAGAGAGAGAGAGTGTGTGTGTGTGTGTGTGTGTGTGTGTGTGTGTGTGTCTGTGTGTGTGTAAGTTGCGTGCAAGTAGGCATGCGTTTTATTTTGCAAAGGAAATAAATTAAGTAAATCCCCAAAGTGTAGTAGACACGAGAGAAGCACTAAATACGATTTAAAAAGAAATAATAAGAACAATTCATTCTTGCCATTTCGTGTGACCACCGTGAAGAAAGAAACAAATAAAAAACAAAACAAACAAAAAACCCTCAAAAAGCAACTGGGATGCTACTGTTTTACAGTGAGAAGAGAAAATCAAAAGGAAAGCTGTTGGTCGCAGAGACTTCACCAATGCCAACACCCACATGGACACTGTTCAGTCACCATTCAATACAAACACGTCTTTCTTTTGAAACCAGCCTTCAGACGTAAGCCATAGTCTAGACACCAGCCTACGTGAAATGGCCTCCCCTCTTACACCCCTCCTCCCCCAAACACACACACACACACATACACACACACACCCCTCCCCTTAGAAAACGGTAGAGATTTCACTTTTTTCCTCCGCGTCATTTCGCCACGTTCTACCCAGGCAAACACGCAGAGAGCGAATACCGCTGACTCCAGCATTTCTTTCCGACCTACTTTTACGGCTTCAGTTATCATTTCGGGACTGAAAATGGCCCGAGGTTCTGCTGTGTCTAATATAGAATCATTGGGTGAACTCTGCAGCCGTCGAGCTGCTGGAATCAAAGATTCGCACGCGCACGCGTGTGTGTATAGAGGAGTGGAGGTGGGGGTTGGTTTGCTGTGTCTGTAACAGCAGAAGTGGAACCGAGTTGTGAGTTGTCTGTAAAACCGGCCTTCTCCGCTCTTATCGGATACGCCCCCCCCCCCCCCCCCCCCCCCCCCCCCTCCCCCAACCTTCACTTTCTAGCTCCCAGGTAGGGAGATAACCGTCAATGCACGCAGCTGGTGTCAAGACTGCGGAACAGCGAAGAAAACGATTTGGTCCAACGTCACGTATGCTGAGGGAGCTGTGACGTTTCAGCTGACACAACGTCACGGACCAGCTCAGTACGCTGAGGGAGCTGTGACGTTTCAGCTGACACAACGTCACGGACCAGCTCAGTACGCTGAGGGAGCTGTGACGTTTCAGCTGACACAACGTCACGGACCAGCTCAGTACGCTGATGGAGCTGTGACGTTTCAGCTGACACAACGTCACGGACCAGCTCAGTACGCTGAGGGAGCTGTGACGTTTCAGCGCGCTGCAAGGGTGGCAGAATCGCGCCGAAATAAACAAACAACAACAAACAAAGCCAAAATAAACAAAACAACAACAATCAATCCGAAATAAACAAACAACAACAAACAAAGCCAAAATAAACAAAACAACCACAATCAATCCGAAATAAACAAACAACAACAAACAAAGCCAAAATAAACAAAACAACAACAATCAATCCGAAATAAACAAACAACAACAAACAAAGCCAAAATAAAACAACAACAATCAATCCGAAATAAACAAACAACAACAAACAAAGCCAAAATAAACAAAACAACAACAATCAATCCAAAACAAACAAACAACAACAAACAAAGCCAAAATAAACAAACAACAAGAAAAAAGCCGAAATAAAACAACAATAACAACACAAATAAAACAACAACAAAAACCAGACAACATACACCAGGGAGAACAGCGGAGAAAGTTAGTTATTCATTGGATTTTAATGCCGAAATAACTCAGAATCTGTGTTTCTGTTTCTGTCTCTGTCTCTCTCTGTCTCTGTTTCTCTGTCTCTGTCTCTGTCTCTCTCTCTCTGTCTGTTCTGTCTCTGTCTGTCTGTGTCTGTCTGCCTGTCTCTGTCTGTCTGTCTGTCTGTCTGTCTGTCTGTCTGTCTCTCTCTCTCTCTCTCTCTCTCTCTCTCTCTCTCTCTCTCTCTCTCTCTCTCTCTCTCTCTCTCTCTCAGGCTGTATACCGCGCGTTCTGTCGGGGGGAAGTGGCTGCGATCTGTTTGCAGTGTGCTGCGCAGATCAGAGACAGCAGAATAACCGACACCTCACAAAGCAGCAAACCTATGAGAAGAAAGCAGACTTAGAAGAAGAAGAAGAAGAAGAAGAAGAAGAAGGAGAAGAAGAAAGAAAGAAAAATAGAAAAGGAAAAGAAGAAAGTAAGTAAAAGAAGGAAAAGACACTAAAGAAAAAAGGAAAGAAAGAACTTGAAGAGGAAGAGAGAGGAAGAGAAGAAGAAGAAGAAGAAGAAGAAGAAGAAGAAGAAGAAGAAGAAAGGAAAAGGAAAAAAGAAAGGAAGAAAAACAAGAAGACATTCAAGGAAAAAGAAGGAAAGAAAGAAAGAACCTGAAGAGAAAGGGGGGGGAAGGGGGGGGGGGAGAGGAGAAGAAAAGAAGAAGAAAAAAAAACCCGAGAAAAGGAGAAGAAAGAAAAAAGATAGAAAGAAAGGAAGAAAGACAGAAAGAAAGGAAGAAAGACAGACAGGAAGAAAGGAGAAGATGAAGAAAGAAGTCAAGACTAAGGAGCAGCACGAGACGCCCCCTGGCGGCGTGAAGCATGAGCAGAAGAAAGAGGTGGCGGCGAGCACCCGGTGACATCCAGCGGAAACTGTGTCAACAAGAGGCCGCCACGGACCTCGGTGTGGGTGCCGATCCACGAGGTCAACGATTGTTTGCCTGGCAACACTTCACTGACCAGCCGACCGCAGTGCACCTCCGGGCCGGCTGACAGGGAGCACTGGTCAGGAAGTGTGATCAGCGTGGTCAGTTAGGACACCCAGTGACCGGCTCGGCCGGGGCTCAGTGGGTGACAGTCGGTGCGCTGTGACCGAGCGGACCTGTCACCAGGGCTGGAGGACCAGGGTTCGATCCTCGTAAGGAGCGGTCAGTTGTCACCTCTCTTACGTCATACGGGTTTCCGGGCTGGCTGTCAGGGGTTTCTCCAACTACTCCGGTTTGCTCCTCCCTCTCTTTGGCAAAGGTCCATTGACCTGGACAATCCATTCCGATGTAACGTGGTAACATAAAGACAAGCATGCTTGTCTCATTATCTGTCCGCGTCTCTTACTATCTGCGGTCTCGTTCTTTGTGATCCGCTGATGAAAAGCTCAAATCCCGAAAATCAGCCTTAAAGCGTTTGTTCAGCGTTCCGAGGCGTGGACAGACTTGCTGTCTGGAACTCGCTGCCTGCTGATCTGAGAAACACTCCCTCGCTGCCTGCTGGTCCGAGAAACACTCCCTCGCTGCCTGCTGGTCTGAGAAACACTCCCTCACTTGCCTGTTTTACATCTCAGCTCAAAACTCACCTGTTCCGTCTAGCTTTCAACTAATCTCTTTATGTACCGATTACTACAAAAATCTAGCAGCCTGCTCTTTCAAATAATAGGTGACGTGTCTGTATATTTGTCGTTGATTGTAGAAGGAAGCATATGGATAGAGAGAGAGGTGGGGAGGGGGGGCAGGTGAGAGAGAGGCAAGAGGTTGGTGGGGGGGGGGGGAAGAGACTCAAGGGAGGGAGTTTTTGAGAGAGTATTGGTCATTTACTAATTGTAATGCATGTTTCAGTGGGTGTTGGGGGACTAATTGGTGCATGTGTGTGTGTTGTTGTGTGTGTGTGTGTGTGTGTGTGTGTGTGTGTGTGTGTGTGTGTGTGTGTGTGTGTGTAGTTATTACTAGCTAGGTGATTGTGTTTATGGCAGAATACTATACTCATAGTTGTGTTTGTTGAGATGTATGTAAATGTGGTTTTTGTCAAGTTGGTTAAGTTTAAGTAGTGTTGGAGAATGGCGCTTTATAAGAACCATCTGTGATGATGATGATTATTAATGGAAACTGGGGCATGCAGCAATAGCGCCTCACTGAAGCAGGGCCCATTGGCCGCAGCTTCCAATTAGCCCTACGGCGCTTTGAATTCATTCTGCGATGTTTTTGTCTAGAGGTTTTTATGCGCCACAGTGAGTCTCATCAGCGTTGACAGGACCTTCTTGTCTCTAGCCACAACGTCAGGATTACAGCCAAGCGTTTCTTGTCTTTAGTCCCGTGCCATTCTGTCTGGAACTCACTGCCACCACACATTAGAAATGCTGCAAACATCAATACATTAGAAATGCTGCAAACATCAGTACTTTCAGGTCCGTTCCGAAGAACATCTCTTCAATGTCCGTGTTAAAATAAATAAGCGTTAGTTTGAATCTTTTTGTGTTTGGATCTTCAATTTGTGTCAATACAACAAACTCAGCCCTGTTCCAGTTTATGTATGTCTATGTTGTGCTTGCGTGTAGTTGGTGCGTGCGTGCGTGCGTGCGTGCGTGCGTGTGCGTGTGTATGTGTGTGTGTGTGTGTGTGTGTGTGTGTGTGTGTGGTGTGTGTGTGTGTGTGTGTGTGTGTGTGCGCGCGCGCGCACGTTCCCATCATATTCTTTGTAAAGCGCTCTGCTTTACTGAAGAAGTGATCGTTATTATTCTTATTACAATTATCAGGTCAGTATTACTTTCAGCAATAGTAGTGTTCACATAACAAACTTCAGCGTGAGACTTTGGGGCGATTTCGTAGAGAGATGCGCGGAGATCGTACTGTGCTTCACTAGTGTATAGAGAGATGCGCGGAGATCGTACTGTGCTTCACTAGTGTATAGAGAGATGCGCGGAGATCGTACTGTGCTTCACTAGTGTATAGTTATAACGAACTGCGGCAGAGTTTGGAGAAGAGGTGCCAGGAAGCGAGGTTTGGAGTGCGGCTTGCTGTCTGGTGGTCAGTCAGGTCACCCCGGTACTGGACAGTGCTGCTGGTGGTCAGTCAGGTCACCTTGGTACTGAACAGTGCAGTCAGGTGGTCAGTCAGGTCACCCGGTACTGAGACAGTGCGTCGGTGGTCAGTCAGGTCACCCCGGTACTAGACAGTGCTTCTGGTGGTCAGTCAGGTCACCCCGGTACTGGACAGTGCTATCTGGTGGTCAGTCAGGTCACCCCGGTACTGGACAGTGCTGTCTGGTGGTCAGTCAGGTCACCCCGGTACTGGACAGTGCTATCTGGTGGTCAGTCAGGTCACCTTGGTACTGAACAGGGCAGTTAGGTGGTCAGTCAGGTCACCTTGGTACTGGACAGTGCTGCCTGGTGGTCAGTCAGGTCACCTTGGTACTGAACAGTGCAGTCAGCTGGTCAGTCAGGTCACCTTGGTACTGAACAGTGCAGTCAGGTGGTCAGTCAGGTCACCCCGGTACTAGACAGTGCTGTCTGGTGGTCAGTCAGGTCACCCCGGTACTGGACAGTGCTATCTGGTGGTCAGTCAGGTCACCCCGGTACTGGACAGTGCTGTCTGGTGGTCAGTCAGGTCACCCCGGTACTGGACAGTGCTATCTGGTGGTCAGTCAGGTCATCTTGGTACTGGACAGTGCTGCCTGGTGGTCAGTCAGGTCACCTTGGTACTGGACAGTGCTGCCTGGTGGTCAGTCAGGTCACCTTGGTACTGAACAGTGCAGTCAGCTGGTCAGTCAGGTCACCTTGGTACTGAACAGTGCAGTCAGGTGGTCAGTCAGGTCACCCCGGTACTGGACAGTGCTGTCTGGTGGTCAGTCATGTCACCCCGGTACTGGACAGTGCTATCTGGTGGTCAGTCAGGTCACCCCGGTACTGGACAGTGCTATCTGGTGGTCAGTCAGGTCACTTTGGTACTGGACAGTGCTGCCTGGTGGTCAGTCAGG
>JABMCL010001257.1:0-25000 GCA_018857735.1 Alviniconcha marisindica | reverse complement strand
TCATGTCACTGTAGCATATTCGTCCTCTCACTGAGTGTGGTCATGTCACTGTAGAGTATTCGTCCTCTCACTGAGTGTGGTCATGTCACTGTAAAGTATTCGTCCTCTCACTGAGTGTGGTCATGTCACTGTAGAGTATTCGTCCTCTCAACTGAGTGTGGTCATGTCACTGTAGCGTATTCGTCCTCTCAATGAGTGTGGTCATGTCACTGTAGCAGTATTCGTCCTCTCACTGAGTGTGGTCATGTCACTGTAACGTATTCGTCCTCTCACTGAGTGTTGTCATGTCACTGTAAGTATTCGTCCTCTCATGAGTGTGGTCATGTCACTGTAATCGTATTCGTCCTCTCAACTGAGTGTGGTCATGTCACTGTAGCTATTCGTCCTCTCACTGAGTGTGGTCATGTCACTGTAGCATATTCGTCCTCTCACTGAGTGTGGTCATGTCACTGTAACATATTCGTCCTCTCACTGAGTGTGGTCATGTCACTGTAGAGTATTCGTCCTCTCACTGAGTGTGGTCATGTCACTGTAGAGTATTCGTCCTCTCACTGAGTGTGGTCATGTCACTGTAACATATTCGTCCTCTCACTGAGTGTGGTCATGTCACTGTAACATATTCGTCCTCTCACTGAGTGTGGTCATGTCACTGTAACGTATTCGTCCTCTCACTGAGTGTGGTCATGTCACTGTAACGTATTCGTCCTCTCACTGAGTGTGGTCATGTCACTGTAGAGTATTCGTTCTCTCACTGAGTGTGGTCATGTCACTGTAGAGTATTCGTCCTCTCACTGAGTGTGGTCATGTCACTGTAGAGTATTCGTCCTCTCACTGAGTGTGGTCATGTCACTGTAGAGTATTCGTCCTCTCACTGAGTGTGTGTCATGTCACTGTAGAGTATTCGTCCTCTCACTGAGTGTGGTCATGTCACTGTAGCGTATTCGTCCTCTCACTGAGTGTGGTCATGTCACTGTAGAGTATTCGTCCTCTCAATGAGTGTGGTCATGTCACTGTAGAGTATTCGTCCTCTCACTGAGTGTGGTCATGTCACTGTAGCATATTCGTCCTCTCACTGAGTGTGGTCATGTCACTGTAGAGTATTCGTCCTCTCACTGAGTGTGGTCATGCCACTGTAGAGTATTCGTCCTCTCAATGAGTGTGGTCATGTCACTGTAACGTATTCGTCCTCTCACTGAGTGTGGTCATGTCACTGTAGAGTATTCGTCCTCTCACTGAGTGTGGTCATGTCACTGTAGAGTATTCGTCCTCTCACTGAGTGTGGTCATGTCACTGTAGCGTATTCGTCCTCTCACTGAGTGTGGTCATGTCACTGTAGAGTATTCGTCCTCTCAATGAGTGTGGTCATGTCACTGTAGAATATTCGTCCTCTCACTGAGTGTGGTCATGTCACTGTAGAGTATTCGTCCTCTCAATGAGTGTGGTCATGTCACTGTAGAGTATTCGTCCTCTCACTGAGTGTGGTCATGTCACTGTAACGTATTCGTCCTCTCACTGAGTGTGGTCATGTCACTGTAGAGTATTCGTCCTCTCACTGAGTGTGGTCATGCCACTGTAGAGTATTCGTCCTCTCAATGAGTGTGGTCATGTCACTGTAGAGTATTCGTCCTCTCACTTTTTCCATCGCCAGACCAGTCGGTCGTTGTCTGTGCCGGCAGTGAACCGAGTAGACTTCTGCTTCTGTCAGGATAGTGTGCACTAAGGTTATTCCGTTACCAGTATGCCTTTGTGTGTCCGTGTCCTTCATCCGGTCCCACAGTTAGGTTATTCCGTTACCAGTATGCCGTTGTGTGTCCGTGTCCCTTCCTCCGGTCCCGCAGTTAGACAGGGGCACAGAGGGACAGAGGCTGGCGGACGCAGAAAGTAGGAAAGGAGACGGTGGCTGGTTGGGCAAAGTATAGAGTAGGCTACTGCGGTGTCCTTACTGATGTATTGTGCTGTCGTGAAGTGCACTGCGGTCTCCTTACTGATGTATTGTGCTGTCGTGAAGTGCACTGCAGTCTCCTTACTGATGTATTGTCGTGTAGTGCACTGCAGTCTCCTCACTGATGTATTGTCGTGTAGTGCACTGCAGTGTCTTTACTGATGTATTGTGCTGTCGTGTAGTGCATTGCAGACTCCTTACTGATGTATTGTCGTGTAGGGCACTGCGGTGTCTTTACTGATGTAGCGTGTAGTGCACTGCGGTGTCTTTACTGATGTACTGTGTAGTGCACTGCAGTGTCTTTACTGATGTATTGTGCTGTCGTGTAGTGCACTGCAGTCTCCTTACTGATGTATTGTCGTGTAGGGCACTGCAGTGTCTTTACTGATGTATTGTGTAATGCACTGCGGTGTCTTTACTGATGTACTGTGTAGTGCACTGCGGTGTCTTTACTGATGTATTGTCGTGTAGGGCACTGCAGTGTCTTTACTGATGTACTGTGTAGTGCACTGCAGTGTCTTTACTGATGTACTGTGTAGTGCACTGCAGTGTCTTTACTGATGTACTGTGTAGTGCACTGCAGTGTCTTTACTGATGTACTGTGTAGTGCACTGCAGTGTCTTTACTGATGTACTGTGTAGTGCACTGCGGTGTCTTTACTGATGTACTGTGTAGTGCACTGCAGTGTCTTTACTGATGTACTGTGTAGTGCACTGCGGTGTCTTTACTGATGTACTGTGTAGTGCACTGCAGTGTCTTTACTGATGTGCTGTGTAGTGCACTGCGGTGTCTTTACTGATGTACTGTGTAATGCACTGCGGTGTCTTTACTGATGTACTGTGTAGTGCACTGTGGTGTCTTTACTGATGTATTGTGTAGTGCACTGCAGTGTCTTTACTGATGTACTGTGTAGTGCACTGCAACGCCTCAGTGGTCTGTCGCATTGTCCTGTAGTGTACTGCGGTGCCTTTTGATGCGTTGCAGAGTAGCGCAGTGTACTGCAGTGTTTTGTAGTCTAGTGGAGTGGAGTGTTGTGTAGTACTGCGGTGTCTTGTAATGTAGTGTGGTGTACTGCGATGTTTTGTATTGTTGTCAATTTCAGTGTGTTGTATTGCGGTACTTTGCGGCATTGTAGTGTAATGTACTGCTATGTTTTGTATTTAGTGTAGTGTGGTGTCGGTGTGCTTTGTACTGTATTGCAGCCGGTGTAGTGTACTGCGGTTGTTGTTTTACATTGTATTGTAGGTGTGGTGTATTATGGTGTTTTGCTGTATTGTATTGTATTGTATTGTACACTGTGACGTGTTTCCGCAGTTGTACGGCAGTTGTGTGATGCAATATAGTGCCTTGATCACCGTTGTCTGTACCTTTCGCTGTCTTGTCTTCTCCCTCGTACGTCCTGTTGAGCAGATTGTCAGTGACCTGACCGACAGGGCGCAGCTCCACAACTTGACCACTGTCTTCTGGCTCAGTGTCCAAGTGACACACAACCACTGTCTTCTGGCTCAGTGTCCAAGTGACACACAACCACTGTCTTCTGGCTCAGTGTCCAAGTGACACACAACCACTGTCTTCTGGCTCAGTGTCCAAGTGACACACAACCACTGTCTTCTGGCTCAGTGTCCAAGTGACACACAACCACTGTCTTCTGGCTCAGTGTCCAAGTGACACACAACCACTGTCTTCTGGCTCAGTGTCCAAGTGACACACAACCACTGTCTTCTGGCTCAGTGTCCAAGTGACACACAACCACTGTCTTCTGGCTCAGTGTCCAAGTGACACACAACCACTGTCTTCTGGCTCAGTGTCCAAGTGACACACAACCATTGTCTTCTGGCTCAGTGTCCAAGTGACACACAACCACTGTCTTCCTGCTCAGTGTCCAAGTGACACACAACTGTCTTCTGGCTTAGTGTCCAAGTGACACACAGCGACTGTCTTCTGGTTCAGTGTCCAAGTGACACACAACGACTGTCTTCTGGCTCAGTGTTCAAGTGGCAAACGGCGCATGACTGAAATGGTCTCACTTTTGGGTTGTCTTCCCTGCCGGTAATTTCACCCCGGCGGTCTTCGGGGGCTCAGCGGAAACGGCCGAACACGGCGCGCGCAAAGCGAAGCAGCAGACGATCGTTGAAATCAGCTGGCGAAGCGCGTGGTCGGGCAGACGATCGTTTCCAGGCGGGAGGCAAGCAGTCGCTTGGGCCGTCTGCTGTGTGTGCACAAGACAGCGATTGGCGCTCGTTTGTAAACTGGTAGCCTAGCACGAGGAAGGAAGAAGCTTGGAAGCTCATTCAAGCCGGTCTGGCCAGAAAAGTTGGTTGGAGAGAATCGGGAACTGCAGCCGTACAGTAAGCTACACCGGCAGTTCACAACAGTTTCTTAGGTTTTCTTTTCCCTGCGTTTTTGGGGTTGTCATTGGACTTTGCGAGGCCCCCCTTTTGTATGCGCTTCGATTCGTGCTGACTGTCAGCGGAAAGAGAGAACTGCGCTCACTGAAAATTTACGAGTTGAAAAAGTTGTGAAATCAGGAATCGGAGGGGGAAAATGGAGCTTTCACGAGGGCTGCTTGTGGCGGTTTGCTTTCTGGTCGTGCTGTGCATAGACGTGCACGAGTGCCGGCCCGAGAGGGGCCGACGCTCCCCGCGGACTTGTGAGGAAAGGGGGGAATGTTGTCCAGGACAAAACAACACTTGTTATGCCTTCGGACCGCGGGTGGACAGGTCAACGGATTCGGACAGGTGCTACTGCGACGCCAACTGTCTGATCATGGGCGACTGCTGTAGGGATTATGCTCACATCTGTAAAGGTAAGAATCCGACTTTCTTCTTTCGTTTTCTTTTTCTTTCATCGAACACTTGTACGCTTTTAAAGTTATGCTTTGGCGTCCCCCTCTCTCTCCCTCTCTTACACACACACACACACACACACACACACACACACACCACACACACACACGTACACAAACACAAACATACGCGGGCTCGCAGGCGCACTCCACCATACACACACACTCTACACACATTCACACACACAAACGCGTGCGCATGCACACCCCCCCCCCCCCCACACACACACACAGTCGCTTGATTGAACAGCCACAGCTGGAGTTCCTCCACCGCTTCTTCAAGTTTTTGTTGCAGGTCCGTTTGTTCAGTTCAGTCGTTTTGTGCAACGGTTCAGCGGTCATTTCAGGCTGATGCCAGGACGGAACTCTTCTGGCAGTTGGGTCAAGTTCAGTGACTGTTGTCACTGTAACATGGTATCACATGAACAGTCTTTATGAACTTCTGTAGTTTGGGACCGCCTTACCCCGTTTTCTGATCAACAAACAAGCGAGCTATTTAGTGCTCGAAAGCCGTCACCTAAAATCAACAGCAAAGATCTCAGTCGCCGAAGGTACTTCTCACCTGGCGTGCAAGTAAATACAAGGTACGTAAACTCCATCAGAGGTACATCCTCTAGTTCCGTTTTCCTGTTGTTTCCGGTAGAGTTAACCTATCCACCGATTTTTTCTTCTTCCGGGACATCGTGAGGTATAATTTAGCACAAAAGAAGAAGCAGCATTTTGCATGAGTTTGCCGGGGTTCTGTCTGACTCCTGCGACGCTTTGTTCCCGGCCGCTGCACTGCGGGACACGATTTCATTAATGAAGTGTTTTTGGAGCACGCGCTGCCCCCAGTGGCAGGCCCCGTCGCCCCGGTTCGCTTGTCGGAGTAATAGCGCTGATACAGAAACAGTCATTGTGTCGAGGCGAACACGAGGGCTGCCCGCGACTGCAGGCTGCTTGCTACACTAGAGAGAGAGAGAGAGAGAGAGAGAGAGAGAGAGAGAGAGAGATTTGTCTTTCCTTTAGAAATTCGACTGTTTTTTAGTGCCAAAATAGAGTAGCCGAGTTTTTGCTGCCGACATACTAAAGTAGGGAAGCCTGAATGCAAATTGCAATACATGTGCTATGTGCATTGAAGTAACCCAAATAATAATTTTTGCACGGTACCGGTACAAAAGAAAAAGAAGACCGATTCTTCATTTCTACGCCACTGAGCCATGAAGGTCACACCAGGAGGAAATCGGGAAAAGAAACAGAAGCCCTGCAGGTGAGCGCAGAGAGCTAGGGTGGAGGAGAGGGTCGCGGGGTGGCAGGATTACCAAATGTTCTGCAATTTGTCTCCAGAAGTGACACGCGGCTCCAACAGCTCGTCTGCATCTCGTGGCTCAGGAACGGGTTGTACGTGCCGACAGCGAAAGGCCTTAGGGTTCCCCGGTTTCCTGTGCGTGAGTGTGGGGCACTGAGCTAGAGTGGTGTGGGGCCTCCGGTCCCCGGCATCGGCCGTTACTGGAACCCCGTCCTCCCTGCGGCCTCTTCACACTGCTGGCGGGCAGGAGGCTGACGCTTTGAAGCTAATTACCTGGAGATGCTCGCATGAGCGGTCCCGACCTGTGCTGGTGGTAATGGCTGGTAGGCCCGTATACCTGCACTATTTCGGGCCGACACTACGCGGCTTCTGTGGCATTTCTGGGACAAGGCGGGTGGTAGTTCTACACGGTCAATGAAAGACTTGTCAAAGAAAGACTTGTAGGCTTCACAGAAAAGAGCCAAACGCGTAACTTCATTGCATCAAGTGACGTTGCATTGGTATATTTAGGGAAAGCTTTGTGGCAATGGGAGGCTTTGTGTCGAGCCGCCCGGCGCTTTGAAGTTGCGTTATGCCACCTCTGTGAAGGTGACTGGTGGAGACACACTATAACTGACACGAGCCGAGGTCGTAGGACTGAAACTACATGGGACAGTTTGCCGCGACAATACAAAGCCACCGAGAAAGGAGAGGGGGCAAAGCCGTGCTAGAAAAGAAATGGTCAAAAGAAAGGACTGACTTAATGTTCATTATGACAAAGCTGGTTGCTGCACAAGAGAAGGGGGGGGGGGGGGGGGGGGGAGGAGGATGAGGAGGACAACGTTTTTTGTGGAACCCATGAACAACTCGTCAGCAGGTTATTATAATTTATTTTTTAAATCATCATTTTACCATGGAAGGCAATGCCCCAGTCGTCAACATGGTGGTAACCTCGTTTCTGCCGCGCGTTGTGTCTAGCAAAGTAGCGTGCACTTCTCGCGAAGATCGGTTGTGTGTTCTGGTGCATGGTGATACCTTTCATTAGCGTCCACACTGGTGCACAGGTTCAGATCTCTGACGTCAGTGGCACAAGTCAGGCTGGAGGAATGCAGGTCAGCAGCCATAAAACGCGTTGCAGGTGCGCGTGCTTTGCCCGCCGTTTTCTTCTTGCTGCTCGCCATCCACACCCATCGGCGCTTTGTCCTTACACTACCTGTCCGCTACGACTAGTAGTCTAAAGACAAAGCAGACGGATAGGTAGTAACGGATAGGTAGTAACTGTCTGTCCGTTAAGCCCGTTCTTAACTGGGGGAATGTTTGTTCGCCGAACATACTTCGGACAGTTCGACGAACTATGATTCGTTTCTTAACTGAACTTTTAGTTCGCCGAACATGGTTCGGACAGTCCAAACTTTACTTCGTTCTCAACTGGCTTGTAACGAGATGCAAGCTTCGGCCCGAACTTGCGGCAGACGCGCAGCAGACAGCATGATCGAAAATGTAGGCTAAAGTCAAGTCAAGTCTAGTCAGTATACTTTAATCATCCCTCACAGGGTAGTTTAACTAACTACTATCTCATTCTGGGTCTCCGAGACAAGGCTGCGCCTCCCACAAGTCAACAAATAAACAAATTCCTCCGAAGCGAGTGGAGAACCTAGCGACACCGTCATCCATTTTTATTTTTTATTTTTTCATCATCCACAGGAGAGCTCTGCTCTCAGCCAATCAGAGGCAATGATCGTCGAATAGGGCGAATGTTCCCAGAACATGCTGAACGAAGCTTTTTGGACCCCGAATATAGCTTCGACGAATACTTCCAACTAGGTTCGCGAAGAAACGTTCGCCCAATTAAGAACGGGCTTTACGCTTGTCTGCTTTTTTCTTCTTGTACTGGCTGTCCGTTACACTTGTCTGCTTTGTCCTGATACTGGCTGTCCGTTACACTTGTCTTCTTTGTCCTGATACTGGCTATCCGTTACACTTGTCTGCTTTGTCCCGATACTGGCTGTCCGTTACACTTGTCTGCTTTGTCCCGATACTGGCTGTCCGTTACATTTCTCTGCTTTGTCCCGATACTGGCTGTCCGTTACACTTGTCTGCTTTGTCCTTATACTGGCTGTCCTTTCAAGGCCCGTCTGTGTGTATGTTTCTTTATGATGCTCTTTTCGGTCTGCGGTGGTCTTGTACCAGTTCTGTGGTACGTTCTCTCAGCACTGCACTTTCTCTCAGCACTGCACTTCTCTGATTTGGCCGTGTTATGCAGGTCTAGATTTTGTAGCGGCTGACTGTTACCCATGCAGTATTGTACGCTTGTGTCATTTGTCCTTGTACCGGCTGTTACCCATGCAATATTGTACGCTTGTGTCATTTGTCCTTGTACCGGCTGACTGTTACCCATGCAGTATTGTAAGCTTGTATCATTTGTCCTTGCACCGGCTTACTGTTACCCATGCAGTATTGTACGCTTGTGTCATTTGACCGTGTACCTGCTGTCTGTTACCCATGCAGTATTTTACACTTGACTCCTTTGTCCTTGTATCAGCTATCCATTCATTTTGCGGTGCGATTGTCTGGTTTGTGCTTATACCAAAGACTCTTGGAATTTGGTTATATATCTATACACGAGCTGTCCGAGCTCCTTGCACTTTACTTGCGTGTTGTGTGGTGTTTCCGTACACCGGATACCTGCTGCTCGTTTCCCATTCACTTGTAGTCACTACAGTGCGCCGTGTATGCGTGTCTGGTTTGTCCTCATGGAATCCACGCACAGATCTTAATTACACCACAGTCAATATCTCAATTGCGCCTGGCGGAACTGGAGTTTTACAAAAGAGAATGGTCACAGTCTTTGCCTGTTGGAAGTGAACACACACACACACTCACACACACACACACACACACGCCTCGGCTCCGTGCTGAATCTGTTGATGAAGCAGACGGGTGAAGGCGCTGAAGACGGCCTGAGACTGTGCCCCAGATGGTGGGAATGAAGTGGAGTTGGGGGCGGGGCTTACAGAGAGGCCAGGGAACAGCGGGAACTGTGCCAAGGGGCGCAAGTGCAGGGTTTTAGGACGGCTGGTGGCACCACGGACTCTGTGCACCCCGTCACGCGCTCTGTCTGCTGCTAATGGGTCACGCATGTGTGCCACGCGTGCTGCACGGGCAGTGTACAACTGTTGTCCTACACAGTCCGTGTGTACATGTGTACGCCCTACAAATTGCACAGTCCGTGTACATGTGTACGTCATACAAACTGCACAGCCCCCGCTACAAAATGTCAGTGTAGCAAAGCAGCCCACTCCGTGGCTACTGCTTAGACCGTGTCCTGTCCTGACCACAAGCACGTCACTGTCAAAGTTTGATTTTAGAGTGCGGAGATAGATCTGTAGATCATTGCGTTTCTTCTTGTGAGTGAAAGGGTTGGAGTTAACCTCTTCGTACTGATTCGATCTTCATCATACGACTGGTTTTGTTGTTGTTTTTCTGCTTTTTTTTCTTGCTTTTTTTCTGCTTCCAACATCAGCATTCGGTTCATTGCACTTATTGGTGGTGTTCAGTTCAATATCCAGTGGGTCTCTCTCTCTGTCTGTCCCCTCTCTCTCGGGCTCTGTCTCTGTACCCCCTCCCCGTCTCTTTCACTATCCGTCTCTCTCTCTCCCCCTCCTCCCCCCCCCCCCCCCCCCCAACCCCAGCCACCCGCCGGCGATCTTGCGATTCCAGCAGGCGTTGCCGCTCGCTTGAGAAATAAATCATTCACGTCATTTCACCATCACGAATGTCAACAGGCTTCTGCTGGCCCTGCTATCTAGAGCGGTCTGCTTACGATAGACTAGGTTGTTTTTTTTAACTCGGCGGCGTGCAAACCAAGTTCAGTGTCAGTTGATAAATCAAAGGAGCAAGACGCTGAAAGTTGACCACTTCGAACACTGATGCACCTGAAACAAAACTAAGTTCACTTATCGTTCTTGGGTTTGATGCACCGTTGATCGGCTTGATACTAGTTCTCATTCACCGTTCGTGGGTTTCATACTAAGTGTCAACTCACCGTTCGTGGGTTTCATACTAAGTGTCAACTCACCGTTCGTGGGTTTGTCATAGTTCAGGAGCTGTGTGAGAGTCGAGGTGGCCGTCCTGGGCTGTCCGTCCTAACAAGCCTTCTGGTTTCTGTGGACGTAAAGCTATATTGAACCATGCTTCGGCATTGGTCTCAGCTTGTCCCTAATATGTCAACTGACATCTGAGGACATTAAGCAACACTACCTACCTTCGTGGGTTTGCATGGGCAGTCCAGAGCCCCACCCTAACGCTGGTGACACTTCGCTGATCACTCGTCTTCAACTGGACACATGGACAGAATTAAGAAGAAGTAAGAAGTAGCTGTTGTTAACGCCAGTCCACCTAGTGAGTGGTACTAAGCGGACGAGAGACACAAAGCAAAGAGCGGCCTGGCGTTGACAGCAAACAACGATCTGTTCGATATATAATATATATATATATATTATTCATGATAAGTGAGTTACCTGTTGGAGAAATTAAACACAAAGTCTGCATTCATCACAGAGTAAACTAATACGGAACTCTCTCTGCATGACCAAAGTCTTCACAGTCGCAGACGTGCTCGCTGTTCGGGGACAAACAACAACTGGGTTGTTTCGATGGCAACTGCGTGAGACGTGAGAGGCGTCGGGTTCCCGGGGCTTTAAGGGCCCCGGTTTGCTTTCCCGAACAGCGCAACAGCTTTGCCAGTTTATCGAGACAACAGATAGGCCTAGGTGATCGTTTGGGCGCAGCTTGCGACCCACACGTCCTAATCTTCGTGCCTCTGTGCAAACATCTGCACCTGTTGTGTGGCCTGCCCCTGGCGGCCCCTGCTGCCCCCTGGCGCCCCCTGGCGGCCCCTGCTCCCCAACAAGGCTTCAGCCGAAAGAGGGCGGCCTTTGTGTGGGGCGGGTTTGCTCCGGAATGATAATCCTGTTTTAATACTTGACACGAGGCTGATCACTGTGAAGGAAGCGTGTCGTGGAAAGAGAGGTTGCTTTTTATGGTCATTGTAAAGCTTAACCTTTTCATCCCCTTCCTCTTCCTATTTTTTCTTCTTTTAAATACATTTGGTTTTAATTTTAATTTTAACAAACGTAAAACTAAAAGCCGTTCGGTCAAAAGATCCGTCTTCAAAAAATTTATAAAATAAAAATGGGGCCAGATTGGTACATTGCTTGAATGACTTTTTCATTGCCACTGCTTATGAAGAAAAACACCAAACCACAGTGATGCGCGCGGCGCGGCATTGTCAGTGTTTATAAATACCGCCAGCAAACCTGAAGAGAGGGACACGGAAATCCAAGCCCATGCCTGACGGTATGGCACAATGCAATCCCATGTCTGACGGTATGGCACAAACAATGCAATCCCATGTCTGACGGTATGGCACAAACAATGCAAACCCATGCATGACGGTATGGCACAAACAATGCAAACCCATGCCTGACGGTATGGCACAAACAATGCAAACCCATGCCTGACGGTATGGCACAAACAATGCAATCCCATGTCTGACGGTATGGCACAAACAATGCAATCCCATGCCTGACGGTATGGCACAAACAATGCAGTCCCATGCCTGACGGTATCGCACAAACAATGCAAACCCATGCCTGACGGTATGGCACAAACAATGCAAGCCCATGCCTGACGGTATGGCACAAACAATGCAAACCCATGCCTGACGGTATGGCACAAACAATGCAAGCCCATGCCTGACGGTATGGCACAAACGCCTTGCCCTGAGCCCGGTTTGCTTCACCACATCAAAGAACGGTACAAACGACAGCTTGAAAGTACAGTTGAAAGGACTGGAGAGCAGAGAGAGATATTTTTTCTTCATGGAGCATTAAGCATGGGGCAGAGGTATAACTATAAGTAGAAAGCGATACTGTCTCCGGCCTGTGCAGTGGGGCTGAGCGAGCAGGCCAAAGCATCAAGCCAGCCGTACCATCGACATGGAGTTTTGGTGTTGTGCTTTACAAGCTGACGGGTTGCATACCCTGGAACAGCTACTGTAGCTCTGCATAGAAGTGTGTGTGTGTGTGTGTGTGTGTGTGTGTGGAGAGAGAGAGATAGAGAGAGAGAGGGGGGGGGGGGGGGCGGCTGGCAGTCGACGGAAAAGCATGCTATCATCAGTGTGAAGCCTCAGCTTCGTTGTGAACTAGTTTTTCATTTGACAGGGTGGCTGACACTCGGACATTAGCCGACCAGGAAGTGAGGGAACTGGCAGAGGAATGAGAATACATTACATAAAGCTGACGTTACATCGCTTTTCGCCAGGAACCGCGCCTCCGCAGTGAACGTTAACACTGGGATGGGTGCGTGCTTACACCCAGAGCAGTAGTACCCTTACCGCAGTGGTAGCGCATTTACCACAGCAGTCGTAACTTACACAGCAATAGTACGCTTACCACAGCAACAGTACACTTACACAGCAATAGTACACTTACCACAGCAACAGTATACTTACCACAGCAACAGTACACTTACCACAGCAGTAGTACACTTGTGCAGCAGTAGAACACTTACCACAGCAGTACTTAGTACACCGCTACCACGGGGGGGGGGGGGGGGGGGGGGGGCAGGTTACCAGCGTACGCCATCCCTGGAGCTGCCTTCAGTCTATCAGCATCCCCCCTCACCCCCCCACCAGCAGTCTACACTAGCCTACCTGGACAGCCAGACATCAACATCGGCCCGGCCGCCTCCATAGCATCCACGGGCCGTCTCCCTGATACTGATAGCATGCAGTCGTAAAAGCCAAATATATCTCCCGCCCCGCACCGCGGAACACCCTGCTGTGGACTCGTCTTTCTTTTGCAGCACGGATGTAAGGCAGCCTTTTAGTAACTAGTACATTATTTATTGTCACACTCGTGTTAGTAACGCATTTAGTTGTTTTTGTGATTTCTAGACGAGAAGCAGAATTTGATGCGCTGAGAAGACGGCGGATAGCTGGACTCTCTGTCTTTGTTGATGATAATTGTAGAGCTTCAGTGTGAGGGACAAACTGTGACCAATGCCGAAGCATGGTTCAGTGTTGCTTTACGTCCACATAAACCGTAAGGCTCATTCGGACGGAAAGCCCAGGACGGCCACCTCGACTTTCACACAGCTCCTGAACTCTGTCTCTTCGTTGCTGTTTTTAACGTATTTATAGCCAGAAATTCCTCTGACAGTGTAAATTCGTAGCCTGTGCTTGCAGCTGACAGTGACGTCGCTGTTTTCGTGATGGTGTCATTTAGAACTAAGCCACAACACAACAGCAACCCTTGTGAGCCTGTGTCTCTTTAAAATAGATGCTGGTGAGACGAATTGACCGCTAGGCACTGAGGCAGATAAGAAATCTCTGGGGACCCCTCCCCCCCCCCCCCCCCCCCCCCCCCCCCCCCCCCCCCCGTCCCAGGTAAGTGATTACTGGCGAATCAGGGCCCACCATCCCGTCAAGCACCTCTCTTCCATCGTCTCCCCTGGACGGAGGAAATTAGGGCGCACCACTCCCCAGGAACCGGCTCCTTTCTTCTTCAACAGGAAATTTGACGGTTAAGATTTTTAAGACGTGATATATTTTTTTCGATCCCGGTCATGCTGAGCAGGCGATGCCAGCGGCTGTCGGAATGAGGTCACTGACAGTGTGGGCAACTTGCCCTCGTGCAGCCCTCGGAATAACACCGGGACGGGGGACTTAGAGTGGGAAGGTGGCTTGCCTCCCGCTGACTTATCATCCCCGCGCCCTATCATAATTACGCAGCCCTAGAGGCGGAAAGGAAGAAGAAGACTCCAATGAGAATTTTTTTCCCCGTAGCAGCGTTGTAGTTAGCTCAGATGATACCAGTTATGTTTTTGTAATGAGATGGTTTAGACTTTTTTGTCGAGGGCTTTGATCCTTTCTCTGTTTGTCAGGGTTATCGATTTAAAAGCTAGATGCCTGTGGTTTGCGATACGCGCACACCTGTGCGTATGACGAGCTCCCACGTGTGTGTGTGTGTGTGTGTGTGTGTGTGTGTGTGTGTGTGTGTGTGAGAGAGAGAGAGAGAGAGAGAGAGAGAGAGAGAGAGAGAGAGAGAGAGAGAGAGAGAGAGAGAGAGAGTACACGCCAAGTTTGGCGTTCTTACTCTCGTGAATCCACCTTCCCTCCCAGACAAAGGCAGTGCCACCAAAGCCAGTACCACCACAGCCACACGCACTGCTGCTTTCAGAAACATCTGCAAAAGGACACCGCATTTAACGGTGACAAAAACCGACGCGGAAGGAAGGGGTGCGATTTCCGACGTCCTTCCCTTTGATGCCATGGCGGTGCAGCGAGCGAGGGCCAGATTTCCGCTTCTTCCCTCGGCAATTAGTTCCCCTCCCACTGCGGTCCCCCCAGAGACACTACACTACCCTTGCTGTAGTGTCTCTGGTCCCCCCGCCGTCGCTTTGTCCGGTATCCGGTGTTGGCGCTGCAGCCTCCCAAAGGCCGTGCTGAGGTCGTCGCAGCCGCGTCCTGCTAGGATGGACATTGTGCTTGGATCACGATAACTCCCAGTTTTATTGGCTGCACTTGCCACTGCTTTGGTCCCTGCCCTGCTGGATGGATGGACAGCGGTTTGACCAAAGGAGAAAACCGCCCCTTCTGATCAAGCCTGTGCAGGTTGGCGGCACACACACTCACTCACACACACTCACACTCACACACACACACACACACACACACACACACACACACACACACACTCACACACACATACACACACACACACACACAGCAACAGCAATAGGAACACTTGTGTGGTCACCAAGGCGGCGCTAGCGCCAGGCATTTTTTTTTTACCAGATGCCCCCTCCGTCCCTTTTAATGTCGTTGAAAGGCCGGGGTGCTGTGGGTGGACACGGCGATGGTCACCTTTCTGCTTTATGACCCTCGTCGCCCCTCCACAGTGGCGGTGAAGGCGCTGAACTGTTTATAAACAAGTGTTTCATGGCCGGGTTATGGCCGGAGGTGGTGCTTCATTGTCCACCTTCTGCATCTGCGGTTCCGACCAGTGATATTGAGAGTCAGCTGGTGGTGACGTGTGTGTGTGTGGTCGTGGTCGTGGTGGAGGTCGTCTTGGCGGTGGCGGGTGGTCCTGGTCCTGATAATACATTCATTAATGAAGGAATTGGAAAACGGAATGCTTCCAAACTGCGCATAACGCCAAAGGTTAGGGCTCTCACTAACACATGAAAAGACCCCCCCCCCCCCCCCCCACCCCACACACCACACCCAAAGAAAAAGAAGAAGAAGAAGAGAGAGAGAGAGAGAGAGAGAGGAGAGAGAGAGAGAGAGAGAGAGAGAGAGAGAGAGGAGAGTGGAAACGAACAACTGTGGTAAGCTGGAGTTGCAGGTCGTGTATTGTCTCTAGAACTAGCTCTTCTCGCCCCGGGACAGGAACTGTCTGTCAACCATCCTCCTCTCTGTAAGTCGACAGGAAGAACTGGTAACCAATGTATAACACGTTCCGTGCGCAACGTGTTGGTGTGGCGTTAGTCTACTCTGTGGATGGTCTGCACTGTAGCAGCCTCAGACAAACCTGAACCATACGCACCTTTTTCTAAATCTGTGGAGGCAGTTTATTGATGGTTTATTATTCTTTGGAGAGTTTGTTTTGCTCTCCGGGGTTTATTTTTCCTTTGAGAGTTTATTCAGCTCTTGAGACAACTCCCTGGACTGATGTAAGCTCACACTTCAGCTACAAATAGCCCTGCCATGGTGACGGAGTCTTACCGTCATGGAAGTTGGCACGTGATGGTCGCCGAGAGACCACGAAGCGACCTTTGGAACCTTCCGTCAGCCGGCAGGCTTGAAAGCAGACAGGGGAGAGATTATGACGTGAAGCGTACAAAACAAGCTGACGGCATTTGGCACGTACTCCAAACAAACTCAGAGAGGAGCCTGAAAGTCGGTGATGGTGCGATTGAGGACTTGATGACGTAGTTGATGACTTGACAGTGCGACCGATGAACTGATGACGTGGTAATTTTGATGGCCCGATTGATGAATTCATTGCGCAGTTGATGATTTAATGGCGCGGTTGGTGAATAGGTGGCGCATTTGATTAATCAGCGATGCTATGATTTGATAGATGACAGACGTGGAATTTATATATCATGTAGCCTTCTGTTATATAATATACTAAGAACGTCCAGGGAACAACCAGACAAGCCTGGGAGGCGAAGACAAAGGAAGATGATGAAGTGTTGCTTAATGTCCTCAGATGTCGGCTGACATATTAGGGACAAGCTGTGACCAATGCCGAAGCATGGTTCAGTATAGCTTTACGTCCACGGAAACTAGAAGGCTCATAGTTCAGGAGCTGTGTGAGAGTCGAGGTGGCCGTCCTGGGCTGTCTGTCCTAACGAGCCTTGTGGTTTCCGTGGACGTAAAGCTATATTGAACCATGCTTCGGCATTGGTCACAGCTTGTCCCTAATATGTCAGCCGACATCTGAGGACATTAAGCATCATTTCATCATCACCAGAAGGCTCGTTAGGATGGACAGCCCAGGACGGCCTCCTTGACTCTCACACAGCTCCTGAACTATGATGAAGACAAAGGAAGAGACGGACTACATCTTTAACACGAGGCTGATCTAAGGACCAGAGGGCTGAAGGGGCGGGGGTAAAAAATGGGCCAGGGAGTGAGGATGGCAAAGCGATTGGCACAGGAAATAACGTCAGCAGAGAGAGAGAGAGAGAGAGAGAGAGAGAGAGAGAGAGAGAGAGAGAGAGAGAGAGAGAGATACCCCGCTTTGGTGTCGGGGGATTTTCAGTCTAAACACTGTAGATAAGCCAGAGGCGTGTGGAATGATCGGGCGATGTTTCGTCCTGACGGTGATTCTGCTATAATGTGTTATATATGTATGTTCGTAAACGCCTGACCGATTTCTTTTGTCCTCGTTTCTACTATTCTAGAGAAAAGAGGTCAGTACACTAAGTAAAGAGAGCGCAGGGTCGGTTTAACTCCAGCCTCAACTGATTTTTGCTATCATTGTCAGTGACCTTATTGTTTCTCAATACACGAGTGTCAGCGCTGCTTGATAAAATTTATCTCAGCACGAAGTGAAGAAGGAAATTGGACCGAGCAAGACTTGTTGTTTCTATAGCCTCAGTCTACTGGCCACGTGTTCTATACCCTGATCTACTGCCCACGTGTTCTATACCCTCAGTCTACTGCCCACGTGTTCTATACCCTCAGTCTACTGGCCACGTGTTCTATACCCTCAGTCTACTGGCCACGTGTTCTATACCCTGATCTACTGCCCACGTGTTCTATACCCTCAGTCTACTGGCCACGTGTTCTATACCCTGATCTACTGCCCACGTGTTCTATACCCTGATCTACTGCCCACGTGTTCTATACCCTCAGTCTACTGGCCACGTGTTCTATACCCTGATCTACTGCCCACGTGTTCTATACCCTGATCTACTGCCCACGTGTTCTATACCCTAGTCTACTGGCCACGTGTTCTATACCCTGATCTACTGCCCACGTGTTCTATACCCTGATCTACTGCCCACGTGTTCTATACCCTGATCTACTGCCCACGTGTTCTATACCCTCATCTACTGGCCACGTGTTCTATACCCTGATCTACTGCCCACGTGTTCTATACCCTGATCTACTGCCCACGTGTTCGATACCCTCAGTTGTTGTTGAGTGTTGCTTTACGTCCACAGAAACCGTAGGCTTATTAGGGACGGGAGCCCAGGACGGCCACCTCGACTTTCACACAGCTCCTGAGCCCTGATTTCACGCTTTTGCCTCAGTCTACTGCCCACGTGTTCTATACCCCCCACTACTGCCCACGTGTTCTGTACCCCCCACTACTGCCCACGTGTTCAATACCCCCCACTACTGCTCACGTGTTCTATACCCCCCACTACTGCCCACGTGTTCAATACCCCCCACTACTGCCCACGTGTTCAATATCCCCCACTACTGACTACGTGTTCAATACCCCCCCACTACTGCCCACGTGTTCTATACCTTCAGTCTATTTCCCACGTGTTCTATACCCCCATACTACTGCCCACGTGTTCTATACCCCCATACTACTGCCCACGTGTTCTATACTCCCATACTACTGCCCACGTGTTCTATACCCCCATACTACTGCCCACGTGTTCTATACCCCCCACTACTGCCCACGTGTTCAATACTCCCAGTCTACTGCCCACGTATTCTAGTATACCCCAGTCACGCCCCACCCCGCTACTGCCTACGTGTTCAGTACCCCCAGTCTACTGCCAGCGTGTTCAATACCCCCCCCCCCCCCCAGTCTACTGCCTGCGTGTTCAATACCCCCCCCTCACCCCCCCCCCCCCCCCCCCCCCCCCCCCCAGTCTACTGCCAGCGTGTTCAATACCCCCCCCCCCCCCAGTCTACTGCCTGCGTGTTCAATACCCTCAGTCTATTGGCCACGTGATCAGAGTAATGTTTCAGTAAGCAGCCCTCACGCGAAGTCACGCCTTTAGTAAGCGGGTGTGACGCGAAGCCAGCAATGGACCTTTGACCAGGGGTGACCAGACATTGTCCTGCTAAAGCTAACTGTATAGCTACGGTCAGAGATAGTACAGCTAAAGCAAACCTATGTAGCTATACGGTCTTATCACAGCTAAAACTAACTGTGCGGCCATGCAGTCTTAGCGGCGAACGACAGTGTAGAGCTGAAGCTAATTGTGTGGCTATCCGGTGACCGAGGTCCTCAAGCCGGAGGATCCTGAAAGTCAACAACTCACGCCACGCCTGTTAACCTTGCCGGTAACTCTGCCGTTTGGTCAGACGTCTTCACGTCACTTGTTGCCGCATCCGGCACTCAGATCACACATTTCCTTGCCGCTGAGTGCTACAAGTACCTGGATAACCTGCTGTAACTGCTATTATAGCCCACCTGTGCGTCAGCGAGCTGGTCAGTTGGGAATTGTTCCCTTGTTGCATTAACCACCTCGGACAGGTCTTAGCTGGTCAAATGGGCCGCTGTATGGTCCAGTTAAAGTCGCTTCCAAAGAAAACCGCTCGTCCAATTTTCGAAAGCCTCTTGTTCCAACATCTTTTGTGAACGGTTTAAACGAACATTTTGGACTTGAAGCCATCTCCCTCGACCACCCTTCCCCGCACAGACCCCCCCCCCCCTCCATATATCCCTTATCTGCAAGTGGATTTAAAGATATATAATCATGTATATTTCGAAAAATATTATCGCACACATGATTAACACGTAAAATTCACCGCGGAGATTGACTGGATACAAATTTAATGGATAGGTAATTGGTTTTTGACGCTCAGTCAACCATGACGGTTATATCAGGGCGAAACACGTTTTGTTTGCGCTTTCAAGAAAAGAAGACAACTTTTTTTTTTTCAAACTTGAAATTGGGAGTACTGTTGTGTATGTATGAGATCGTCGTTTTTTAAATATATATAAATGTAGCGACGAGTGCCTTTTTTGGAAATGATAACAAGCAGAAACTTGAAAAGTTCCTCGAGCACTGTTGCTCGACTCCGTGACATATTTTGGCTCCCCCGTTCCTTGAATAGATTATCTTGGAATGTGACATGTGGAAAAAGACATTCACGTGTCAGCTAAGGCGGTCGTACATTCACACAAGCCAGCCTGTTTCAGTAACCCGCCACGACCCCTCTACCGGCGATATTCCCTAGCCTAGTTACAGTAACATACACCTCCTGCCAGTGGTTTACTGTGGAGGGTGGGGAGTGCATGGACCAGTCGGTCGCACAGGACATGACCGAGTAAATCCAAATCTTGGGTTAGGTGTCGTCCACTACGTGTTTCACACCTTTTAGGCTTCTGGTTCCACCCCAACATGGAAACATTATGCCAACAACTAAATTCACTTGACCCCCCCCCCCCCCCCTTTTTTGGGGGGGGGGGGGGGGATATGACGGTGTCAGTGAACGGGAAAACTATTTGGTTATTTGGTTAGGTTCCGGTAAACTGACGACTCGTTCCCTCGTTGAATCCTCGGACAGCACTTGTAAAAAACTTATAAATGTACTGGTAGTGGTACACAAAACATTCACAGCGTGTACTGTCCGATTCATTAGAAAGGATGAAGAGTGGGAACAATGTTGTCACTGAAAATGGGCTGGGACCACTCGGCACAAATTAGGTCGGGTTACTCTTCGTTAGGGCACTAGCTCTTTCACTGGGCCCTCGTTTCCTGAGGAGTGTGTACACGCGCTTTGTGAAGTCCCTGTTTTCTTTGACCATCACAAGTGTTTGCTGAAGGTCTCTAGAAAGAGAATGGCGCACCAGCCCGCGGCAGTGCAACAGCGGAAAGTGGCTATTTTGTGGACACGGCAATTTTTGCCCCAGCGTCTCTTCAGCTTCGCGTATCGGCGCTGTAATTGGGACATTAGCTTCGTTTCTAGAAACGATTCGGCCCATTTTTACGGGTCCACCAGAGTCGCGCAATTGATCGTTTTGTTTGCGCTCTCGGTCCTCGTTCTGTTCAACAAGACTACGTCTCCGGTTCCGTTTTGTTTGCCTTAATGGTGTGGGTGTGTTTGGGGCGGGGGGGGGGGGGGCAGTGTGTTGAGAAGAGAGAGAGAGGGGTTTAAATGCTATGCAGTTTTAGGCCTGTGGTCCGATACAAAGCAGGCGTGTGAAAAGATTGTTGCAAACCGGTCGAAAGGTCGTAGAGGGGGTGGGAGGTGGGGAAGGGGTGGTCCCCAAAGACAGATAACGGGGCTGTGACTGTGAGTAATCAATTACAAACTGGCCGCTGTGTGTGTGACTCACGCTGCCCGCCGGCTGGAGCCGCGGACTGACTGTTAGCACTGTAATTATTTAGTGGTTGTCCCCACGGCGTGCCAGCGTCAGGACCGTTAACGCCCTCATCCGCTCACCCGGCTTCCCCACCAAAGCCGCCAGCAACCGCCGCCTGACCCTGCCTCCAAGACGCGGACCGCACAGAGCACAACGGCCAGCGGTTACATCCCGCCAGCTGTTTGTCTGACTTTGTCTTTGGTGCCTTTGCTGCCACAATTCAAGATTTGTAGCTGCAAAATTCGGTCGATGCGGCAAGGTTCACGGCTGGAAATCTGTGCAGTCCATGTTTGAAATGTGCACTTTGGAGCGACTATTTTAGCCTCAGACACAGTCAGTGTTGCAGCGACGAACTAACGTTGGTGCGTGAGTGAAGAAAGTGACGTGGCAGTCTGCTAATATTTCTCGCTGCAAAAACTAGAGGCAGATTGTTTGCCGCAAAGCTGAATTTGTAGAGCTCTGAAAAGCTGCCTCCCAGTGCGACGTTTGCACAATAGGCCTATTTCTAAGCACTGTTGTTTCTCCGAAGTGTACGTCTGCAGTTGCAAATCTGTGTCTTCAGCGACAAACTTGCACTTTGCAGCACGGAAATTGTGGTGCTGCAACACTGGCTTTGTTGTAATAACCGCCAGTGATAAAATAGCGAGGTTGTTACAAACGACCAGTAATACGATCGCGAGGTTGTTACAAACGGCCAGGGCGTTACAAACGGCCAGTGATAGGATCGCGAGGTTGTTACAAACGGCCAGGGCGTTACAAACGGCCAGTGATAGGATCGCGAGGTTGTTACAAACGGCCAGTTTGTGTTGGGAGTCTTGCTGGGACAGTTTGTGTTGGGAGTCTTGCTGGGACAGTTTGTGTTGGGAGTCTTGCTGGGACAGCGGTGTTTTCAGCTGAGCCCCAGGTGGTGCTTTTGACCCCGCCACGAAGGAGGCGTGCTGCTTGGGTGGGTCGGGTTTCTGGTGGCGGTTATGGGGAGGGAGGAGTGTGGCTTTGTCAAGTGGCGATGACAGTCTGAATGAGCTGTTTGTTGGAAGTCGGCCTGGCTGTTTAGTCTCCCAACGGTCCCAGGACAAAAAAGGGACCCCTAGCTGCTGTTGACTGTCATCATTCAATCATTCATTCATTCATTCTTTCTTTTATTCGTTCGCTGTTGTGTTTTGTACATGCTGGTTAGAATTAGACATGGACAAAGCATAATGTAAAGGACACTAATGGGTGTGAAGATCATCAGCTGAGGCAGGCAGACGAGCGGTCAGTGGGGGGGGGGGGTTACAGGGAATACATTCATACGGTCAGCACACTTTTCGCGCAGAGACCCATTGAGTGAGTAAATGTGATAGCTTAATAGAAATGGTATGGACCAGCAGAGGGGAACTGTTGTAGGTTTGATATACTTGGACATTATCCACGCTGACAGGCAGCGTAGAGTTGTGCTGCAGAACAAGTAGTAACTCACGTCACAGTACAAAGATCCATAGTAACTCACGTCACACAATACAAAGATCCATAGTAACTCGCGTCACAATACAAAGATCCACAGTAACTCACGTCACACAATACAAAGATCCATAGTAACTCACGTCACACAATACAAAGATCCATAGTAACTCGCAACACAATACAAAGATCCATAGTAACTGACGTCACACAATACAAAGATCCATAGTAACTGACGTCACACAATACAAAGATCCATAGTAACTGACGTCACACAATACAAAGATCCATAGTAACTGACGTCACACAATACAAAGATCCATAGTAACTCACGTCACAATACAAAGATCCATAGAAACTGACGTCACACAATACAAAGATCCACAGTAACTGACGTCACACAATACAAAGAGAAATACAACAGAAATTCCATGACTTTTCATTTGATCGTTTTCGTCCAAGCTAATCGTGTGTCCGTTCGCATCTCGTCGAAAACAGGTCTGAATCGGCCCGTAGTTTTGTCATACGTGTTCACGTGGAGATGTTCCCATTGTAATCTTTTGCCTTTGTTCTCATTTGTACCTTTTGTGTGTGTTTTCACTTTAACCGTGTGTGTGTGTGTGTGTGTGTGTGTGTGTGTGTGTGTGTGTGTGTGTGTGTGTGTGTGTGTGTGTGTGTGCTTGTATTGACTGTGTGAATCCAAAACCGTAAGCCAGGTTTTTAGTCGTGATCCGGTGACTTGGATAATATAGAATAGTGTGAGATTCGTCCTGATGTGAGATTTTGCGTTCAAATGAAAGAAATAAGTATCTGACTTGACCAAAGTCAAGTTGATACAGAGCAGTGTGCTTAGCGTGTACTGTCATAGTGCGTAGTGTGGTTGAAACTCAAAGTGCACATGGTGTACTACACGTGTATGTTGATGTGTGCTTCCTTAACGTTCAGCTGGGAGTCTTGAGCTACCACTGATCATGCCGGACGCTGCAGTGTCCGATGGTACGTGCGTCTTGTGCTGGCAGTACACGGGTACTGAGGGACGCCTGGTGGCTCAGCTCAGTTACAGCTGTTGCTCCTCACTAAAACTGGCCTGCAGCTACCGTGCTGAAGAAGCCTGCTGTGTTGGAACAGTCAAATATGAAACTTTACAGTAAACTAGGAAAATTAACCGAAAAGTATGAAAATTAACAGTAAAGTAAGAAAATTAAAGTATTAAAAATATGAACATTAACAGTACAGGTTGAAAATTAATAGTAAAGTGTGAAAAGTATGAAAATTACCAGTAAAGTATGAAAATTACCAGTAAAGTATTAAAAGTATGAACATTAACAGTACAATTTGAACATTAATAGTAAAGTGCGAAAAGTATGACAATTACCAGTAAAAAAAATCAGTAAAGTATGAAAATTAACAGTGAGCTGCGAAAACTGACAGTAAAGTATGAACAGTATGAAACTTAACTGAAAAGTATGAAAATTACCAGTGCACAAAATATGGAAATTGACAGTAAAGTTTGAACAGTATGAAACTTAACAGTAGACTATGAAAATTACCAATAAAGTATAAAAAGTATGAAAGTTAGCAGTAAAGTGTGAAAATCAACAGCTCAGAGAGGACAACCCACTGTGACGTGATGGCCCGCCGTTGGCCTGACAAACATCCCACAGCGCGTGGAAGTGCAATAGATGGGCGGCTGTGCGTGCACGATGAACTTTTCATTGGACACGGGGGCAGAGTGGCCTGGCGGCGATAACCGGGTGGACAAATATTGACTCGTCTCTTCTGACGGATGGGCAAGGGCAGCAAGGGGTGCGATCAGCGGGAGATGAAAGACGGCGGATTTATGGGTATCCCTGACCTACACCCTTATGAACATTGTACAAGGCTCAAGAGCGGGTTTCGGGGTCAGTGTGACGAGGGTGACTGAGGCACTGCAGTCTCAGGGGGCCGCGGGGTGGGGGTGGGGGTGGTCGTGGCGGTGGGCGGGTGGTCGTGGGGGGGGGGGGGGGGGGGGGGGGGCACTCGATATTGAGCAGTGCTGCGAACATACTGTACTGTTTATTCGTTGTTGACGACTTCGAGTTTCATCGATGGTCTATAAACGTGGCAAGATTGTAAAGTTACACGTGAAGAAGGTACTCTCCCTGCTGTTTGCAGGTGTACCAACTGCTTACCGGCGGCACGCGGTGTGCAAATTTGCATAAAGTGAGAATCAAGCCAGCAGTGCTCTGGGGAGGGGGGGGGGGGGGGGGGGGGGGGGGGGGGGGGACGAAGACGATTAAGGTTAGAATACAGACGATGGAAGGAAACAGATCTTTGAGACTGAATCAGCAACACCATATCTGTAATCAACAGCTCCCTTTTTTGTAACAACAGAGCAGCTGTGCCAGATTCAGTCTCTAAGTGATGACAGTAGACTTACCACTTGTCTTGTGCTTTGTGTCGTGTGAGAAAAAAAATCATTAAATGGTTTCTCAAAATAAAGCAAAACATCCGAGATGGAAAGTGGGGGTGGGTGGGTTTTGAGAGTAATGGCGGATAGTAGACTATGAAAATTACCAATAAAGTATAAAAAGTATGAAAGTTAGCAGTAAAGTGTGAAAATCAACAGCTCAGAGAGGACAACCCACTCTGACGTGATGGGCCCCCCGTTG
>JABMCL010002594.1:222500-225000 GCA_018857735.1 Alviniconcha marisindica | reverse complement strand
CTATACTGTCTAAGCAGACGGAGAGAACTGTACAGCATCCTATACTGTCTAAGCAGACGGAGAGAACTGTACAGCATCCTATGCTGTCTAAGCAGACGGAGAGAACTGTACAGCTTCCTATAACAGTCTAAGCAGAGAGAGAGAGTGAGAACTTTGCCAATCACATCACAATTATGAAAGCAAAGGGTTACAGACACTGGCCAACAACAGAGCCGAAAGACACAGTTAACTGTCTGTTTAATGTTGGCAGCATTAGTCAGTAGTAATACCGGTCCGAAAAGGCTGATTTGACAGAGCAGTCTGATAACAGACTCGGCCTCAAAGTCAAAATCTTAACACGTCTCAACCCTCACTCATCCCTCCACCGACACCCCCTCCTCCATCCCTCCACCCACTCCATCCCTCCCTACACCCCTCTTGACCTTATCCAAGTTCTGATAACTTTGTTTATAATTTAACGGCTTCCATGAGTGGTTTGGACGGTTCTGTCTCCATATCAGTTCAGATGCCGCCACACAGTTAGACAGCTAACCGCTGACGACAGTTTCGCTGTTTGAAATCCCCGACAGAACCTCAGGCGGAGCATTTGACAGGTGTCCGTCAAGGCGTGACAGAGACACAGAGAAACTGACGACTGCTGGACCCCCAGAAGCAGCAGAACTTTGGCGAGGGCTGAACCCGGCGTTAATCATGGACCGAATTTCGTGCAGCTGTATTTTGGCGCTTCTGTTTGTGGCAGGTGAGACTATTTAACAAGTAAATTTTGTTTGTTTGTTTTGCACACAGTTCAGGAGCTGCGTGAGGGTCGAGGTGGCCGTCCTGGGCTGTCCGTCCTAACGAGCCTTCTGGCTTCCGTGGACGTAAAGCTATATTGAACCGTGCTTCGGCATTGGTCTCAGCTTGTCCCTAATATGTCAGCCGACATCTGAGGACATTAAGCAACACTACCTACCTTGTTTGTTTTGTTACTCGTTTTCCTTCCAAAACGTATCCGGCTGTAAGCCCAGGAGATCCAAATACATACGTGGTTAAAAAGAACGCTGTTCAGTCATTAGGGCGAGATACAACGTGCGAATTTTCGGGATAATCCGTTTTTCAAGCCACAAAGCAGCACTGAAACAACAGTTAAACGGTGAAAAATGAGATGTATGAGATGTAGAACCAGGACACTTATCTGCTTTTGGTTGAGCTATGTTGTTTTCGTGTCTTCGTGTTTTCATCAGTGATCTTGTTTCGGAACGCTAGTATTCTTTTTATTTTATTTTTTTATTCTTTTTTTTTTTAATATATGTGAGCAAGTGCTCTTTGTACGTTTTTACAATAATCCCGCCCCGGTTATCAGATCCATGCAATTTCATTACTGTACTGTTAGTAACCCGGGAACCGGAGCAGACGACGCTTTTGTTTTGAAGCGCTGCGTGTTGCGTAACGCCACATGGCCTTCACACAGCCGACCGGCGATAGCCGCTGGTGCGCGCCATTTTCAAATCTGTTTACTCCCTTAATATTTTGACCGCTTGTTTGTTTACCTACTCTTTGTTCACCTAGTCCTTTTTATGCACTAAGTCATGTGGAATATAATTTGGCATCTTAGAATGTTTATTTAGATCTTATTTAGACGCAGGATCGAGCTTAATCAGTTGCCGATTCCTCTCTAGGTCCATTCTTTTTATAGCCGTCGTCTGCATGGCGCATTTTCTGTGTAGTACTAGTGAATAGTAGTGAATCGTTGTTTTGACTCGATGAAAGTAATTCTGTGTCGATCAGTGCTTTGTCGTATAGTATTTTGCTTAGCTGACTTCATGTTTAGTGTTTATTTTGGGTTGAAATTAACTTATTGAGTATTGTGTACTGTAGAAGCTAAGTTATATTCATAGACTTCTTGATATCACTATCAGCGCTGCTGCGACTAAAATAACGCGCCCCAGGCGAAAGTTCGCACCGATTGTTTTAGTTCTAGTCTTTGAGTGTGTCTTGCTTCTTTTACAGAGCGTTGTATTGTAATTGTTATGTACCTTTTTAACCGTGGGAGCGTGCTCTTTATTCTGATATAAGTTTTAGCGACAGTTATATTTTGTACATTGTGTTAGTTGTGATTTAGTTGTACGAATCTGCTTATAGACAGGTGCAAGCCACGCTTCCCACTCTTGTGTAAATTAAATAAGTCATGTGTGTACATTTTGTTTATACGGTTTAAAAGGTAAGTTGTAACTGTAGCTTTTATTTGATGTATTTCATGTTTTAATTATTTTAGTTATTGTTAAAGGAAACGTATTTGTGCGGGCCAAGGAAACACGATTGTCAGCCATTTTGTGGTCCAGAGGGCCGATTTCATTGTAGCGATAGCGTGTGTTTTTTTGCGGCCCGCGCAGTTCTCTTATCTATGCGTGCGCGTGAGGATTTTGTGGTGCTGAGAAAGTTGTCTGCTGCTGTAGAATAAAGCCTGTTTGCCGTCGCCGCCTGCTGTGGTCTCCATTTTGACTGACTCCGCTGCCTGTGT
>JABMCL010002594.1:200000-205000 GCA_018857735.1 Alviniconcha marisindica | reverse complement strand
TCGACCCGCAGTGACGTCACAGTCTTGCCCAGGGGGCACAACTCTGAAAATCGTGATGGTGTGACAGACGATGATCCTTCACGTTTCAATTTCGGCCGATTTTCATACTCCAGCAAGCTGTACGCGACACACGAAGCGAGGGAAAAACTGAAACCACAGACCTGGTGGCCAGTATGTGTAAATGTTTTATTGATGACAGGTCGTGGGCAATCAATGGACTGATTAAAAAAAGAAACACAAACAAAAATACTCCCAGCCATCCCATGTTCCATAGCAACAGCAACAGCAATAAAAAACCAACCAACCATCAACCAAGTAACTCACTTAAAAACAACAAAATAACCAAAACAAAACAAAATAACAAACAAACAAACAAACAAACAAACAAACAAACAAACAAACAAACAAAATAACAACAACAACAACCCTCCCCCTCCACGAAAAAAACAAAACAAAAACAAACACGCAAAACATCAACAACCAAAAACCGAAAAACAACAACAAAAACAGAAAAAAGACACAAAAACACAAACAGCAACAAAAAGCAAACAACAACCAACAATATCAACAACACAACAGAGAGAGAGGGGGGGAGGGGGGGAGGGAGGGGGAGAGAGAGAGAGAGAGAGAGAGAGAGAGAGAGAGAGAGAGAGAGAGAGAGAGAGAGAGAGAGAGAGAGAGAGAGAGAGAGAGAGAGAGAGAGAGAGAGAGAGAGAGAAGGTGTGGGAGTGGGAAGACAGCACATCATCGCAAAAACTGCAAAGTCATAGAGCTCTCCATGTTTTGACTGCTGTCTATAATTAATGCCTGATTAATTAATCAATCGACGCTTCACATACACACACACAGCCTCTCACAACTGGCCCCTCGAGCGACGCGCGCGCGTGACTTTGATACGACCGGTTTGTAAACGTTAAGACTTGATTAATTCATTAATCAACGAGATGCCTCCCACAGCAACCATAATTATTAATCCCGTACCAGGGCACAGGGATACCTCGTCACCGGTTTCCCACGACACTTAACCCCCCCCGCTCCCCCCCCCCTTCCCCCACCCCCCGCAACTATAAATCTAGGTCGACATGGATCTAGAAAGGAAAATTAAAAAAGGGTTTGGTAGATTCCCACGTTCTGGATAAAGTGGGGCTTAAAGGACCGTCCTCTGTCAAACTTCTACGTATTACGCAGACGCAGATGTCTTATCTGTGTGCGTGTTACGGTATAACCTGCCACCTGCACTTTTGGCAGAATGACTCTTTTTTTCTTTCTTTTTTTTTCTTTCTTTTTTTTACCGTGCTACTGCGGTAACATGGGGGTGGAACGGATACTAAAAAATAAAAGTAATCACAGAAAGTTAACCCCGGAGATGAAAATTCTCCCGCCGCTCCTGCAGGGACTCGAACCCGCGACCTTCCGATCACGAGTGCGGCGCTCTGCCCATGAGCTATTCCCGCCAGGACATTATGCCACTGGGAAACATCCGCTTTCAAGAACATCACTTAGTGAATTTTATCTACCTTGTGTTTGCTCGCTTGCCAGGTAATGGTTATCGAAGGCGATCGTTTGAGGGTGTAACATCATATAAGTGTGACTACATCATACAGGTGTAACGATAGCCAGAGGATGTGACATCTTCTAAGTGTGACGAGCATAATGTAGATGTGATTCTAGTTTGCGTGTGTGGAGACATGACGTAAGAGTGACGACATTATGTAAGTGTGACGAGATAATGAAAGGCGTGACGATAATGTATAAATGTGACATCATCATGAAAGTGTGTCTATTATTTGTGGGTGTAAGGACATCAAAATATCTGTGGGTGTGACGTGACGACATTATGTAGGGGTAAGGACATCACGAAGGCGTGACAATAGCTTGTGACGCGGCAAATTCACGCAGGTATGACATCACGAAGATGAGACGACATCATGTAGGTATGACGACATCGCGTGGGCATGACGTCATTCGGGTCTGACGACATCATGCAGATGTGACGAAGGCCTGTAGCCGGGTACAAGGCGGGACCGTGAAAAGCGGCGCAGTGCTGTGAGCCCGTTTGGCCCAGCGGTAAGGCGTTAGGCTGGTAAGCAGAAGGACCTCGGTTTCGATTCCACTTCGGCTCTCCTCTCTCTTCAAAAGTTGTGGTTTCTGGACACTGTTTTGTGATTTTGTAAAACCCAAAAAAACATTAAAATGGCCCCACGTTCCCATCTAATGCAGGCCTGGTGGTACAGTGTGGATGGGTATATAATCTCCTTTTCCCCCACCTCCATACCCCCTTCCACCCTCTTCTCCCCGTCCCTAATAAGCCTTATGGTTTCTGTAACGTATATAATTGTGTAATAGTCTTTGCAGACTTACGACTGATCGAATGTCATGTAACTGCTTAGTGCGTGGGGAAAAAGAGAGAGAGAGAGAGAGAGAGAGAGAGAGAGAGAGAGAGAGAGAGAGAGAGAGGAGAGAGAGAGAGAGAGAGAGAGAGAGAAGGGCAAAGCAGGAAAAGGAATGAGGTATGGCATAAATATGACACGTGTTCTTTCGGACGACACTTTGAGGTCTGCGTGATGTTTCTGCTGTTGTTTACTTACTTTGCGGTGCAGCGCAGCCTGCAGGAGGAAAGGTGGCAGGAGCAGAGCGGGGCCCGGGTGGCGGTGTCACACGGATAAACTGCTCTGTTAACCAGGCGGCGCGTGAGCACGGCTCACTTTAGACACGGGCCCCAACCGGAATCCCCCCCCTTTCCCCCCCAAATTTTCCCCCCACCTCCATTCCCCGCCCCCGTAGTTACTTTTCTTTAGTTTCTTCTTACTTTCCCTTTCCCAAGACATTTTACAGCAAGATAGCCCTCCCACCCCAAAACATGCACGGGGGTTACCTCTCTTAGTCACGCCAGGGGTTTAAACTGCAAAGAGTAATGTATTTTTGTAATAGACTTTGGAATTAGACTAATCGCATGTCATATAATTGCTTAGTACGTGAAAAAAAAAAAGAAAAAAAAGGGGGGGGGGAAAGAAGAAAAAAAAAGAAAGAAAAAAGGAAAGCGGGAAAAAGGAATGAGGAGGGCATAAATATGACCGTGTTCTTTGGGACGACACTTTGAGGTCTGCGTGATGTTTCTGCTGTTTTTTAAAACTTACTTTGCGGTCAAAACCCCGCAAAAAGCAAACAACTGAAATGTTTTTCCCATTGTTTTCAGAAGAAGAAGACAAAGAAGAAGAATGGACGTTATAGAATATCTTCAGTCTCATTCTTACATTCCAGCCCTCCCCTTTCTCTCTCTCTCTCTCTCTCTCTCTCTCTCTCTCCCCCGCCCCCTCCCTCCCCCCTCCCTCCCCCTCAGCCCCCCCGCCCCCCCCCCCCCCCGTCCTCGCTTCTCTCCTGTCACCCTGCCCTAGCCTCGCTTGTTGCTTTCGTTCTCTGTCCGCACATGAATCGTCTGCAATGCCAGGACCTCACGACAAGCGGCTGTCAGTCTTCTCGCTTGCTGCACGTGCTTGGCGTGGTTCTGGCCGAGACTTCGCTAATTGTCTGCTGTTTAGCCCATTGCCGTCTCGCGATTTCTCAGATAAAATCCTCAGGCAAGAACTCCGCCTCGAACAACTGGCCCGCCTTATCTCGCTGCCAAATCTCTCCACGTTCTGAACAAATTCAGCGCCGCCGTGTCCAAGACGCCATTTGCATTATTTAGTCCGAGACTGTCGCTGTAAGGAGCGCAAAGATTGATGACGTCAAAGCACGTGCTGGCTGACAGTTGCTGCGGAGCTGTTGTGTGCCATTTGTTGCCGTCTGTTTGATGCTAAGTCTCTCTTATTTTTCTGTCAGGGGGTTTGTTCTGTGTCGTCGTTACTGCTCTCTCTCTCTCTCTCTCTCTCTCTCTCTCTCTCTCTCTCTCTCCTCTCTCTCTGTGCGTTCAGGGAGCACGGGTCTTCTTACCACCCCTCTCTCTAGGTCTGTTAAACACAGAGATTGACAGAATGACACACACATACATAATTATGCGTGCGCGATCGCACCCCTCGTCCCCCACCCACCCCGCAGAGACACAGATACAAACACATAGACACACAGATAGACACAAAGACACAGACAGACAAACAGACAGACAGACAGACAGATAGACACACAGACACACACAGACACACACACACAGACAGACACACACACACACACACACACACACACACACACACACACACACACACACACACACACACACACACACACACACACCCCTACCTACCTAGAAAGAGACAGACGCACGCACGCACGCACGCACGCACGAACACACGCACGCACACACGCAAGCACGCACGCAAGCGAAACAGTAGTTGAAATACCTATCAAAACAAAACACAATAACACAATAGAAAACAACAAACAAACTGTCCAAAAAAACAAAAACAATACAAAAAAGAATCCAACAGCAGCAAGAACAAAAACGGGCCCCCGACCACGACCACCACCACCACCACTACGATCAACAACAACAAAACAAAAACACCAAAATAGTACTCATATAAAACACAGGGAGAGGGGGGGGGGGGCGGATGTGTGTGTTTGTGTGTGGTGGAAAGTAGAGTCAGAATATTCGCTGATCTGCTCCAACTTGAGTTTTTATCTGAATCTCGAAGTACAAGAAACAAGCCAACAAACAACCAACCAAATGAACAATGTCTTCAGAAGTTTACAAGTTCTTTAACCCTTTCATTGCCAACAATTTTGCATCCGATGTTTCCTTTCAAGAACAGACCCGAGAACGGCTTAAGCTGACCCAAAATGCTGCTTTTAAGAACAGTCTGAAACAGAACGAGGCCCAGAGGCCCTCGTGCAGAATCAACACACAAGGGAGTTAATTAGCGCACGAAAAACGTCACATGCCTGAGTCGCCTTCGGTAACTCAGTCTCACCTGGCAAGCGTGTAAATACAAGGTGCACAAACTCCACCAGAGGATTCACTTTTGGTGGCGTTTATGGACCTTGTATTTACGCGCATGCCGGGT
>JABMCL010002594.1:167500-180000 GCA_018857735.1 Alviniconcha marisindica | reverse complement strand
CAGTCCTGAGTCTGTATGTGACAAGTTCAGTAGTTGCTTTACGTCCACAGAGCCATAAGGATATTAGGGACGGGGAGCCCAGGACGGCCACCTTGACTTTCACACAGCTCCTCAGCTCTGAGATAGTTCAGTGTTGCTTTACGTCCACAGAAGCCATAAGGACTATTAGCGACGGGGAGCCCAGGACGGCCACCTCGACTTTCACACAGCTCCTGAGCTCTGTACGGCCGGCAAGTGTGGCAAAGTATGAAATACGTCAAGCGGCAACGCTGTTTCTTCTTCTGCTCTTCATTGGTGAAGAGCTGACCAAGATGGCTGCACCCCACGGGGCGCCACTTCGAAGTATTATATTATAAGTACAATTTAAGTACTTCTTTTGCACAATATTGATATAGCAACCAAAAGAAGCACGCAGACAAAACAGTATGTGCACATTTTCCAAGTTTTCAGCCTTACAAAGCCATACCGCTGGGCCACACCGGCCGACGATTTGACCGTCGCGGTTAACTGGGCGTTACTTATCAAGTCACTCTATGTCCCCTCCGCAGAGCTCAGGAGCTGTGTGAAAGTCGAGGTTGTCGTCCTCGGCTCCCCGTACCTAATAGTCCTTATGGTCCTTAGTCCTTATGGTCTATGTGGACGTAAATCATCGTAGTTCAGGAGCTGTGTGGGAGTCGAGGTGGCCGTCCTGGGCTGTCCGTCCTGACGAGCCTTCTGGTTTCGGTGGACGTAAAGCTATATTGAAGCATGCTTCGGCATTGGTCTCAACTTGTCCCTAATATGTCAACCGACATCCGAGGACATTAAGCAACACAGCCGAATCGTGGACGTAAAGGAACATCGAACTTGAACTGGTCGGAGCTCAGGAGCTGTGTGAAAGTCGAGGTGGCCGTCCTGTGCTCCCCCGTACCTAATAGTCCTTATGGTCTCTGAAAGTCGATGTGGCCGTCGTGGGCTCCCCGTCCCTAATAGTCCTTATGGTCTCTGAGGACGTAAAGCAACATTGAACTTAAACTAGCCAGAGTTCAGGAGCTGTGTGAAAGTCGAGGTGGCCATCCTGGGTTCCCCGTCCCTAATAGTTCTTATGGTCTCTGAGGACGTAAAGCAACATTGCACTTGAACTCCCCTCCGCCCCCCGCCCCCTCCCGCACGCCCCTCTCCCAACCTCCAGGGATTTTGATCGCCTCCGGTAGATGATCCACTCCGGAGTGAAGGCCCCCTTTTAAAACGGACCAGATGGCGACTGGCAGGATCGCGTAGCCGTCTGCTTTGCACAGTTTCTACGATTCACCAGCTGCCTATGTAATTACCCCTGTTTCCGACTCTCTCTCTCTCCCTCTCTCTGTGTGTCTCTGTCTCTGTCTGTCTATCTGTCTGTTCTCTCTCTCTCTCTCTCTCCTTCGTCTCGCTTGTTGTTTCTGCAGCATGTCAAAGAGCCTTACGCCTTCGCATGTAAGTCTGATGAAGTTTTCCTCGCGGAGGAAAATGAGCGAGTCAGGTTGGCTGAAAAACCAATGTTTTGAAACACAAGGCACAGGGGAAACCGGTGTAAGGGGAGTTAAAAAGCAATATCGCCTGGAATTCAGAGTTAACTACCCTTTCAGGCGCTGCAAGCTTAGGTGTCGCTTCTGGTGGGGGCAATTTGTCACCGCTGAGTTTTAGTGTCGGGGGCAAAACTGGTGGATGCGAGACTCTTAAGTGAGAACGCCACGACCAGTGGCTGTTGCCGGCAATTCACAGCTGAGATGTCTTGTGTTTAGGTGTTTGACACGCGGCGAAAGATGGCAAGATTGTCTTTAAGTTTTTTTCCTTTCCGCCCCCAAAATGGCTCCATCTTCTTGATGTGTTTGTTTCTGTACCTACGGTATCCTTGGAACGTGAGAAACTTCAGACAACGGCGGATTTCTGTTCCGGATGCTTCTTGTGTGTATCAATGGGTCTGGACGTTTCGGTAAGGCTTTCAGGCACTGATTCGTGGACCGGGTCATTGTAAGGGTCTGTGATCTTCGGACCACGGACAGTACTGCAGTGGGGGTTGCTTGGGGATGGTGTTGGTGTTGGTGGTGTTATGTGTGTGTGTGTGTGCGTGTGTGTGCGTGCGTGTGTGTGTGTGTGTGTGTGTGTGTGTGTGTGTGTGTGTGTGTGTGTGTGTGTGTGTGTTGTGTTGTGTTGTGTTGTGTTGTGTTGTGTTGTGTGTGTATGTGTGTGTGTGTGCTGTGCGTGTGTGTGTTGTGTTGTGTTGTGTTGTGGTGTGGTGTGGTGTGTGTGTGTGTGTGTGTGTGTGTGTGTGTGTGTGTGTGTGTGTGTGTGTGTGTGTGTGTGTGTGTTGTGTGTGTGTGTGTGTGTGTGTGTGTGTGTGTGTGTGTGTGTGTGTGTGTGTGTTGTGTGTGGTGTTGTTGTTGTGGTGTGTGTGGTGTGTGTGTGTGTGTGTGTGTGTGTGTGTGTGTGTGTGTGTGTGTGTGTGTGTGTGTGTGTGTGTGTGTGTGTGTGTGTGAAGGCTGTGTGTTGTGGTGTGTGTGTGTGTGTGTGTGTGTGTGTGTGTGTGTGTGTGTGTGTGTGTGTGTGTGTGTGTGTGTGTGTGTGTGTGTGTGTGTGTGTGTGTGTGTGTGTGTGTGTGTGTGTGTGTGTGTGTGTGTGTGTGTGCGTGCGTGTGTGTGTGTGTGTGCGTGTGTGTGTGTGAGTGAGAGCATGCGTCTACTCTGAAAGAGATGGATGACTTAATAAAGAAACGAACTGGCGTTGCTTGTCTTGCTATGCAATCCCCAGCTGACAGATTTTGCTCTCGTTTTTTGCGTGTTTGAAGCCTGTTCGTACCCTTTTTGAAGTACTGTTACAAGTTGCTGTATCCGCAGTTCTTCCTACGTATTGAATTTTGTTTAATCCGGATTAAGTATCATAAAAAATATTGCACTGGAGCCGCCAGTAATGAACTTGATAATATGCTCATCATCATTTGAACACATAAACAACAAGAGCTCTGATAAATACTGATAATAACAAATAGTTATAAAGCGTAAAATATTGTCAGCAGAGACTAGTCTAGGTGCACAAAACACAACAAAACGGATATTTCTCACATATTACGATACCTATTTACCTAGCACGCAAGTTGTGCAAGATAGCTGTAAACTTTCAGAGTTCGAGTCACACACATGCTGATTCAATGCTGAAATGGCAATCAGACTTGATAAAGAGATCACGATGAATTCATATACGTGTTCTGCCCAAACTCTAGCTTGCAAATCTCCCGAAAGCCACGACATTTGAGTGTTCGCTTGAGACATGCAATAATACTGTGAGAACTTAATCCTTCGTCCTTTCTCCAGTATCGAAGTCATTCACAATTATACACGGCGACCGTCAGCATCACTTATGACTCACATGAAAGAACACATTTCTGCATCGGCATCATCCACAGTAAATGACAGCGTTCAAAATCAGTCATCTACAGTAAATGCAGTCTTTAACATCAAAGTCATTTAAAGTGACAGAAATTAGACTTCAACATCATTGTCATCCACCACATATGACCGTCTTCAACATCAAAGTCATCCACCATGAAGGACATTATTCAACATCAAAGTCATCCACTATGAAGGACATTCTTCATCATCAAAGTCATCCACTATGAAGGACATTCTTCAACATCAAAGTCATCCACGATGAAGGACTTTCTTCAACATCAAAGTCATCCACGAGGAAGGACATTCTTCAACATCATAGTCATCTACGATGAAGGACATTCTTCAACATCAAAGTCATCCACGGGGAAGGACATTCTTCAGCATCATAGTCATCTACGATGAAGGACACTCTTCAACATCAAAGTCATACACGTGGAAGGACATTCTTCAACATCAAAGTCATCCACGATGAAGGACATTCTTCAACATTAAAGTTATCTACGATAAAGCACATTCTTCAACATCACAGTCATCCACTTTGAAGGACATTCTTCAACATCAGAGCCATACACTATGGAGGACATTCTTGAGACCCAATGTCATCCACGATGAAGGACATTCTTCAAACTCAATGTCATCCACGATCCACTTCCACAGTAAAATGTAGTCGTCAACATCTGCATCTTCCGTATAGTGTCCAATTTCAGCATTCTGAAGACTCCGACATTTTTAATGCACGCTGGGCTGTTTTGGTGTTTTCATAATCGAACGAACTCTGACGTGGACTACAGGATCTTTAACGTGCCTACGTGATCTTTTTGCATGCGTACACAAACGGGAGACCTCGGTTATAGTCTCATCCGAAGGACTTCTGCACAGAATTTGACTCCGGAGAAATCGCAGGGTGGACGCAAAGCCTAGCACGTAACGGTCACCCTTCCATTTGGTGACCACGCTCGATCGTGATTAACTTTGACTTTCGAGAGCGAGTGCTCTTTCTCTGCGCCACCGGCTCTCTCATCGATCATAGTTCAGGAGCTGTGTGGGAGTCGAGGTGGACGTCCTGGGCTGTCCGTCCTAACGAGCCTTCTGGTTTCCGTGGACGTAAAGCTATATTGAAGCATGCTTCGGCATTGGTCTCAGCTTGTCCCTAATATGTCAACTGACATCTGAGGACATTAGGCAACACTACCTACCTACCGCAGCGTACATAGTTCAGGAGCTGTGTGAGAGTCGAGGTGGCCGTCCTGGGCTGTCCGTCCTAACGAGCCTTCTGGTTTCCGTGGACGTAAAGATTTATTGAACCATGCTTCGGCATTGGTCTCAGCTTGTCCCTAATATGTCAGCCGACATCTGAGGACATTAAGCATCACTTCATCATCATCATCATCATCTCTCATCGAAGTCATCCACACTGAAGATCATAAGGGCTGGAAAAGGGACAAACAGTCACCTCACTTTCCGTCTTTCTGATGAGCGTGAGATTTTCATACATTCACCTTTAAACATTGAAACATTGATTACATTCATCTCACTGTCCGTCTTTCTGATGAGCGTGAAATTTTCATACATTCACCTTTAAACATTGAAGCATTGATTACAGTAATCTCACTTTCCGTCTTTCTGATGAGCGTGAGATTTTCATACATTAAAACATTGATTACATTAATCTCACTGTCCGTCTTTCTGATGAGCGTGAGATTTTCATACATTCACCTTTAAACATTGAAGCATTGATTACATTCATCTCACTGTCCGTCTTTCTGATGTAAGCTGAGACTTTCTTGGCGTTGCATTTAATTTTGCACTGGGGGTGCTGACGTGTCGGAGGCGGTGGTGCCGGCCTCTTTAAAGGCGGTGTCAGTTTACAAATTTGTGCAAATTATTCCGCGTGTACGTATCGGACACCTCCATTAGCTCCAAGAGATCATTATGCAAAACGCTGACACACAGACAGGCGGAGATAATGGTGAAGCTGGAATGAAGTTATCTCAGCTACATATCTGCAGCTGATCACTGATCGGTGGGGGCATGGGACTGTCACAACGGGGGAGGAGGGGGGACTGTGACGGTAGGTGGAGGGGGGGGGGGACTGTCACGGTAGGTAGGAGACTATCACGAGAGAGAGAGAGAGGGGAGAGAGAGAGAGAGAGGGGAGAGAGAGAGGGGAGAGAGAGAGAGAGAGAGAGAGAGAGAGAGAGAGAGAGAGAGAGAGAGAGAGAGAGAGAGAGAGAGAGAGGGGGGGAGAGGAGGGAGAGAGAGAGAGGGGGGGAAGGAGAGAGAGGGGGGAAGGGGGGAGGAGAGAGAGAAGGGGGGGAAGGAGAAGAGGGGGGGAAGGAGGAGAGGGAGAGAGGGGGGGGAGAGAGAGAGGGGGAAGGAGAGAGAGAGAGGAGAGAGAGAGAGAGAGAGAGAGAGAGAGAGAGAGAGAGAGAGAGAGAGAGAGAGAGAGAGAGAGAGAGAGAGAGATTACACTACGCTGTAAGTGGCTTTGGACTAAACAGTCCCTACATCGTGGGGTGTGGGGACTGGCAGAGATGGAATTAAGGGTATGTAGTAATATAATGATTCATTTTTCTTCATATATTGCTGCTTCTCATGTGGCACATGTACTCGTATAATTATTATTACATTGTTAGTTGTCATAATTATATGTATTACGTTTGTTGTGAAACTTAGAAAAATGTTGGAGAATGTTGTAAAGCGCAGTGAGTTTGGGTACACCAGAAAATAGCGCTATACAAAAGTTATCTATTATTATTATTATTATTGACCCACACTTTTCATACAAGACACATCCTGTTTGGGCCTCATTCAAAAGTATGGGTCATATCTGACCCACGATGTAGGAGCGGCATGGTTAAAATTACACCTTAGTTTATTTGTTGATATAAACTAATGCAGAAAAAAGGTCTGCGTGCGACAACATGATAAGCTTGATGATATCTGACGTTTTAAGGTGAGGGCGTAAATAGTTTTTGAGATAATTATATATGCAGCTTTGTGTGTCTATGGGTCCACGATGGGGTCAGATTATCCATATTTGGATACAATTCGGAAACGTGATCTGATAAGAAGAAGAAGAAGAAGAAGAAGAAGAAGAAGAAGAAGAAGAAGAAGAAGAAAAAAGAAGTCATTTTAGACAGCTTGGGACACTGTCATATAGATATGTATCACGCTCACTCATTACCTATTACAATATGCAGATTGTCTCGCGTAAAGCACAGCACTGGCCCATGAGGTGACAATTTGTGTGTAAGTGGTGTTCTAAACGGGGACATTTCCGCCTGCGTTTCAATGTAAAATGGCGGCTAAACGATAAGATGACGTCTCGGATAGCTTGATTTATGTGTCTGACGGCCAAAGGTGTATGGCTTGCAACTCGTACCGCCACGTCGGGAACGCGTTGGAGTCAACTACATTTAAATATAAGATACAAATAAATCATCAAACTACAGGAGAATGCATCGGTTCTGAGAGAGAGAGAGAGAGAGAGAGAGAGAGAGAGAGAGAGAGAGAGAGAGAGAGAGAGAGAGAGAGAGAGAGAGAGAGAGAGAGAGAGAGAGAGAGAGAGACAGAGAGAGAGAGAGAAGACAGACAGACAGACAGAGACGAGACAGACAGAGAGAACAGAGAGAGAGAGACAGAGAGAGAGAGACAGAGAGAACGAGAGAGAGAGAGAGAGAGAGAGAGAGAGAGAGAGAGAGAGAGAGAGAGAGAGAGAGAGAGAGAGAGAGAGAGAGAGAGAGAGAGAGAGAGCAGAGAGAAGAGAGAGAGAGAGAGAGAGAGAGAAGAGAGAGAGAGAGAAGACAGAAGACAGACAGACAGAGACAGACAGACAGAGACGAGACAGAGACAGAGACAGAAGAAGAGAGAGAGACAGAGAGACAGAGAGAAGAGAGAGAGAGAGAGAGAGAGAGAGAGAGAGAGAGAGAGAGAGAGAGAGAGAGAGAGAGAGAGAGAGAGAGAGAGAGAGAGAGAGACAGAGAAGAGACAGACAGAGAGAGACAGAGACAGAGACAGACAGAGAGAGAAGAGACAGAGAAGAAGAGACAAGGACAACAGAGAGAGACAGAGAGAAGAGACAGAGAAGAGAAGACGAGAGAGAGAGAGAGAGAGAGAGAGAGAGGAGAGAGAGAGAGAGAGAGAGAGAGAGAGAGAGAGAGAGAGAGAGAGAGAGAGAGAGAGAGAGAGAGTACTCCCTCAAACCGGAAAAATTGCTCGCCATTAACACGTACATGTGCAAACAATCGATTGCAATCTCTCAACCTCTTTTTTTCTTTCTTCTTCCGACTGACTGCTTTATCAGCAACACTATTACCAACGTGTGTAGTTCAGCGACAACAAACAACGCACAAAGACGGGAAGCCAGATAATGGCTTTACACAAAGTGGCCAACAACAAGGAAAAAACGGCCGAGGGCCGAGCGTCTGTTCAAAAGTGACGTTGTGATTCCCCACCAGGTGTCAGGTGCCGTCATTTGCATCAGAGCGCCGTTTTCCGACACGGATAGTCTGGCAGGTTGTCGGCATAGGTGCTAGAACCACAAATTAGTCTGTTAGCCAAGGTAAAAACAAATGGTCCACCCCTTTCGACGGGCTTTTCCGCCCTTTTCGCGCCCCCCCCCCCTCCACCACCAACCCCTTCCCCGCGTCCCACCCGGATTCTCTTTCCCATCATGCTCACCCCATCTGACTCAAGGAAAGAAATACGAGGTGTGATTGTGCAGCGCAAGAATGGTAGGCCCCAATGAAAAAATGAAGAAAAACGAAGAAGAAAAAAAGAAACAAAAAACAAAAAAGAAAGAAAGAAGAAGAAGACGAAGAAGAAGAAGGATTTTGGTAGTCAGCTAATGTAGACATGACAATTAAACGATCGACGTTTGCACCTAACAGACACAGACACATACAGAAACACACACACACACTCTGTTTATCTCTCGCGCGCACGTACACACACACACACACACACACACACACACTGTTCCTCTCTCTCTCTCTCGCACACACACACGCTGACACAGACACACATGCTCACACACACACACACACGCTGACACAGACACATGCTCACACACACACACACACGCTGACACAGACACACATGCTCACACACACATACACACACACATACACACTCACACACACACGCTGACACAGACACACATATACACATGCTCACACACACATACATACATACACACACACACACACATCACACACACTACACACACACACACACACACACATACACATATGCTCACACACACATACATACACACACACACACACACACACACGTTGAAACAGACACACATGCTCACACACACATACACATACACACACACACACACAAACACACGCTGACACAGACACACATGCTCAAACACACATACACACGCACACACACACACACACACACACACACACACACACACACACACACACACACACACACACTCACAAATTCACTCAAGCGCGCGCGCTCTGCTGGTAAGAAACTGGAACAACAAATCTGGACACGCCAACTCTGGACACCGGTATTTTATTCCACACAGCACACCAACACAAATCACCAGCATGCAAAAATGCAACAAGACGTAACCGGTTCTGCTTTTGTAGAAGACAAATCCAATACAGAATAATGTGAACGCTTTTTATACTCACCGGAAGTAAGTAAGTAAATAACTCCTTTTTTTTTCCTTCTACTTTTTTTTACGTCCAGTCAACCAGTTTGCAGTTGATACAGTTTAAAGATAAAAAGTCCGAAACAAAGCTGACTGCCAACGTTCCAGAACCCCCCCCCCCCCCCCCCCCCCCCCAAAAAAAAAAGAAGAAAAAAAAAGAAAAAAAAAAAGAAGTTGAAAAGAACGTTTGTTTGAATAGGATAATAAAAAAATTGATATGAAAGATTAAATGCATTTTTTTCCGCGTTGGACCACTTTCGGGCACCCACCGGACAAAGGAACAGTTTCAGGACGAGCAAATGATTAGAAATTCCAATAAAATAATGAAATAAAACAAAAATCCATTTTGCCGGTGGTTGGATGAAGTTTCTTAAGGTGTTCGGCATGTCTCGCGAGACTCGATACCTCATGCGTTTTGGACATCTTGCGAAGCCCAGCCAGAAACTCGCTTTCCGGCACCCTTCCGTCAAACTCTGCCGCAGTTCATTATGCTTCTAAAGGGGCGCATCTATTTACCGAAATCGCCCCTATAAGTCTCATCGTGTCAGCGCCTTCTGTCGAATTTGCGAAAGGTTTGAGTACTAAGACGGTGGAAGCAACTTAACGTCGAAGCATGCACGTAAACAGGAAGCGCGTCTGCTCAGGTAAAAAGTTGTTTCCGTCTCCATTCGAACGATTTTGGTTTGATTTTTGCTGGTGTTAGGAATGTGAGCGGTTATAAGAGAAAACGCGGCCAGATATAATTTGATGTGAGCCGGTTTGGCCCAGCGGTAAGGCGTTAGGCTGGTAAGCGGAAGGACCTCGGTTCGATACCGCTTCGGCTCTTCTTTCTCTTCAGAAAGGTTGTGGTTTGTGGACACTGTTTTGTGACTTTGTCCATCACTTCCTACTGAAACATTAAAATGGCTCTCATCGCTGCCCATCTTAATGCAGGAATCATTCTGGTGGTGACAATGTAGCGATATGTACATAATCTCCCTCCCCCCCCCCCCCCACTTCCAAACCCCCTCCCCCCCCCCCCTTCTCCCCGTCTCTAATAAGCCTTATGGTTCCTGTGGACGTCAAGCACCATGTTTACTTACTTACTTATATGATTTGCACTGTACGTGCGGTTACGAACATTCTTCCAAGCACAGGACAGAAAAACAACAAAGCTCAACCGAAAAAGATAAGTTATTTCGCTTCCCCTCTCATTTTTCATCGTTTTTCACCGTTTAACTGTTAAGTGTCGTTTTGTAGCTCGACAAAGGGGATTACCCCGACAATTTGCAGATTGTGTGTTTGTGGCCTAATAAACAAGCGATTTTTAGTTTTTTGTTTATTAACATTTTATGTGTTTGGATCTTGTGTAGTTACGAACTTAGGCCAATTTGAGCAGCTACGAAAAACTGTTGGCTAGCTGACAGTTTTCCGGAGACCTGAAGAATAACTGATTATGGCACTGGTTGGAGGAAGGATGCTGTAAACCGGTGCCTGGAGTTTGTCTACGAGACTTCATCCCGCCGGAGTCTTAGAGTTTTCTTCTTCTTCTCATCGTTTATTTTTTTTAAAATCCAAAAACAAAAATCTTATATTATTGTTCGTTTGTCCGTTTGTGGCTTGAAAAAATGTTGTAGGCTTATTAAATGTCTTATTAAAAATCTGTTCTTTTAAGCTTCTGTGTGTTTTGACATTTAAAAAGAGATTAAAATATTTTACCGTCCGTTTGCCGGTTTACTGCCTGTCAAGGACAGTTGTGCCGAAACCTTGCACCATGTTTTGCCCCGAATAGAAAACGTATTTCATTTTAACGTTTCTTATGTTTTTATCACCTTTCTGAACGCTGGAATCAAGAGGTCATAAGTCATCTCGATTGGATATTCAATTTTTAGAAACCCCATCAATGATCGTAACAGCGACATCGGCAGCAACAAAGGTCATAATCACAAAAGATAATGAGGCTATGTAACAGTCAGACTGACGATGGCATAATTAATCCCCGCGTTCTGCCTCTGTAGTCAGTTTAGTATAAATACACCACAGACAAGCCACTGGAGCTCATCCTGTGAAGGATTTCCGCAGTATAAATATCCGTAATCAGTATGGGGTTACCCACCTTTATCACCAACAGCAAACCTTAAAAAAAAAAAAAAAATGTAAAGGAAGGGAAGAAGCGGGGATAGCTCAGTGGTTAGAGCGTCGGACTCGTTATCGAAAGGTCCCCGGTTCGAGTCCCGGCAGAAGCGGCGGGAGAATTTTCTTCTCCAGGGTCAACTTTCTGTGCTGACTCTTATTTCGGTATCCGTTCCCCCCCCCGTGTTACCGCAGTAGCACGTAAAAGATCCCGGTCATTCTGCCAGAAGTGCAGGTGGCAGGTTACAGCTAAACACACATACACCTATGTGTCTTTGAATGAAGTGACAGTGTAACCTGGTGCATGGTTGAATGGTGTACACAGAACTTGCGCCGAAACGGCAGCATTTCACGTGGCACCAGCCATGCAACACCCAAAGAGCGCTATCGGTACACCACTTCCGTGGATATTAATAATACGCGCTATAAAAGGATACAGTCACTCATTCAGAATCACATGCCAATCTCGAGAGCAGAGAATAGCGCTATATAAAAGCTACGAATAATAAGGGGAAAAAAAAGAAAAAAGAAAAACAGACAGAAAGAAAAAGCCGGAAGTATCCCAAGTCTTCTCCATGGTAGAAGAAAAAGGTAATCAAATCACATATATATACACGTTGTTTTGAACCCCAAAGTGTAAGGTAATCAGATCAGCCAGTCGGTCAATTAAGAGCCACGCCTTGCCTAAACCGGTAACGGTCCCATGAACAGTATACCCGTTTCAGATGTGTCTGAAGCTTACCAAAGCCCGTCTGCTTTATTTTAAAACAGAGGGGCTTTGAGGCTGACAGAAAACAAGTCAGTTATTTGGTTGTTGTTTTTTAGCCCACTCAGCCACGTAAGTTCATATCAGGGCTAACACAGACACATACTCAGTTAGTTAGTTGATGCCTTGATCCCAGTCAACCACATAGGTTTATATCAGGGCTATGTTAGGGAACAACTGGCACAATTCGGACTGGAACATCAGTGATTACAACAGCATGTATTTGAGGTGATATGGTAAAGGGCAAACAGAGGGCGAAATGAGGTGTAGCTGGGAGGAATGCTTTATTAAACAATCAAAAACAGGGAGTATACGGCCCACAGCCGAAATATAATCCCGACCATGAAGCGATACGTTTCAGCCCCAATCAGCCGAGATAACTTACATAACTGATATTGTGATATCGCAGTTAGCACAGTCTACTGTCGGTACAAATCCATTATCAGCACAGATGTGTAATCGACACAGTCCATAGTCAGTACACACCATTATCAGCACAGAAGTCATCAGCACCGTCTAATATAGTCGGTGCAAA
>JABMCL010002594.1:152500-155000 GCA_018857735.1 Alviniconcha marisindica | reverse complement strand
AGAGGTAGGCAGGCAAGCAGGCAGGCGGAGAGACAGACGAACAGGCAGAGAGAGAGAGAGAGAGAGAGAGAGAGAGAGAGAGAGAGAGAGAGAGAGAGAGAGAGAGAGAGAGAGAGAGAGATACGGTCACAGACTAGACACTTTTTCTTTTTTTCCTTTTCTTTTTTTCTGCTCTGGATTTAGACACGGTTGACTATGCTCTGCATTTAGACAAGGTTTATTGTGCTCTACACTTAGACACCGTTTATTCAGCTCTGCAGTTATACACGGTTTAATGTGCTCTCCACCTTGACACTGCTTACTGTGTGCTCTGCTTTTAGACACTACGGAAACGGGTATTCAACGGCCCTTACGTCATTGGAGTAACGCATGCGGATCGTCTCCCTGAGCTCGTTGACAGACTCCTGGGAGTAGCAGTGGAACTTGAGGAACTTGAGGGGGAGTGTTCCTGTGTGGTTCACCTCATCCTTCCACCGGACTACCAAGCACCCCTCTCCTGGTGAATAAACACGCAGGGTGTATATCGAACCATCCCTGTTTCTGGTGAATAAACCACAGGGTATACAGCGAACAATACCTGTTTCTGGTGAATAAAAACACAGGGTATACAGCGAACAATGCCAGTTTCTGGTGAAGAAAAGACAGGGTATATTACAACGAACAATCCCTGTTTCTGGTGAATAAACCACAGGGTATACAGCGAACAATACCTGTTTCTGGTGAATAAAAACACAGGGTATACAGCGAACAATACCTGTTTCTGGTGAATAAAAACACAGGGTATACAGCGAACAATACCTGTTTCTGGTGAAGGAAACACGGGGTATACAGCGAACAATACCTGTTTCTGGTGAAGGAAACACGGGGTATACAGCGAACAATACCTGTTTCTGGTGAAGGAACACAGGGTATACAGCGAACAATACCTGTTTCTGGTGAAGAAAACACAGGGTTTACAGCGAACAATACCTGTTTCTGGTGAAGAAAACACAGGGTATATTACAACGAACAATCCCTGTTTCTGGTGAAGAAAACAGAGGGTATACATCGAGCAATCCCTGTTTCTGGTGACTAAAACACAGGGTATACATCGAACCATCCCTTTTTCTGGTGAATAAAACACATGGTATACAGCGAACAATACCTTTTTCTGGTTAATAAAAACACAAGGTATACAGCTAACAATCCCTGTTTCTGGTGAATAAAGCACAGGGTATACAACGAACAATACCTGTTTCAGGTGAATAAAACACAGGGTATACAGCGAACAGTACCTGTTTCTGGTGAATAAAACACCGGGTATACAGCGAACAATATCTGTTTCTAGTGAATAAAACACAGGGTATACAGCGAACAATACCTGTTTCTGGTGAATAAAACACAGGGTACACAGGGTCATCTCTTTTTCTGCTGAATAAAACAGAACCTCTGGTGAATAAATTGCACATTTGACAGTGAATCACTCATATCTTTGCGGATAAAAAAAACACTACATGAGATAATGGTGTAAAAATGGAGAGAGAGAGAGAGAGGGGGGGGGGGGGGGGGGGGGGGGGAGAGAGGGAGAAAGAGAGAAAGGGGAGGGAAGGAAGGATCGTTAATGGTTGATGGTTTAATACTCTTGTGGGCTAACAGCCCATTGAACACATTTATTACCGAAAAGCGCGCTGTATGTACAGAGGAATGCATACATAGCATGGAAGTTATATGCCGTTGGCAACAGTTCATACACAGGCTCCCTTTTCAGTCCGATAGTCCATGAATCACGATCTATTCATGGTGTAAACGATCGCGAATCACTGCCTAATCTTCCACGTAACACTGCATGGCGATGTTTAGGCGCGTGAGGTCAGCTGTGGGTCGGCGTGGTCATGTCCCACAGTACAGGCACCTGCTTCCTTCACGGGTCATGTCGTCTGTTGTGTAGTAGTTTCTCTGCTCTTTGGTCTTGGGGTCAGACTTGCCACACAAACAAAAAAAAAAAAGCGGGGCCAAGTCCTTGAATTACACGGCAGCAAGCACCGATATGAAGTTTCACGTTGTCTGTCTGTTGTGTGCACCTCAGATGATCAACCGCCGGCCATCTTTCATGCATGAAATCAGCTTAGGTTTTCTGCCTTCATTCCTAACGGAAAACAGTCTATCACGGAACATCTGTCGCGGTCGTATTCAAAAACAGCGCCATCTGTCATAGCATGCGATGAGTTCTTTCCGTGTCTCTGGTCCATCACTATCTTCTTCACATCAGGCCGAGCAGCAGACGACACAACAGTACTCACATGTTCAGGAGCGAGCGTTGACAAATGGTACTTCACCCCATCCGACTGATCGTCCCCAAACTGCTGAACGTCTTCTGGAACGGCCGTCGTCTCAGCTGCATCACGAAACTGTTCTTGTGCCGCCATATCATCTTCTCTGTGATCACCGTTGTCTACGCTTCCAGTGTGCCCTCCTTCTAAATCCTCCGACCTGTGGCTGCATCCAGTGGGTGTGCTTTGTA
>JABMCL010002594.1:135000-145000 GCA_018857735.1 Alviniconcha marisindica | reverse complement strand
ATTATCTACCCAGGTCTGTCACACCACTCCACCTCAGCTTGTCACACCATTCCACGCCAGTCTGTCACATTATCCACCCAGGTCTGTCACACCACTCCACCCTAGCTTGTCACACCAATTCACTCTACTCGGCCACACTATATACTTCAGTCTGTCACACCATTCCGCCCCATTCTGTCACACCACCCCACCCCAGTCTGTCACACCACCCCATCCCAGTCTGTCACTCCACTCCACCCCAGCTTGTCACACCATTCCATCCCGGTCTGTCACATTATCCACCCAGGTCTGTCACACCACTCCACCCCAGTCTGTCACATTATCCACCCAGGTCTGTCACTCCACTCCACCCCAGCTTGTCACACCACTCCACCCAGTCTGTCACATTATCCACCCAGGTCTGTCACACCACTCCACCCCAGCTTGTCACACCAGTTCACTCTACTCTCTCTCACTATCCACCAGTCTGTCACACCATTCCACCCCAGTCTGTTACACCACCCCACCCCAGTCTATCACACCATTCCACCCCAGTCTGTCACACCATTCTGCTGCAGTCTGTGACACCAGTCCACCCCAGTCTGTCACACCATTCCACCCCAGTCTGTTACACCACCCCACCCCAGTCAATCACACCAGTCCACCCCAGTCTGTCACACCATTCCATCCCGGTCTGTCACACCACTTCACCCCAGTCTATCACCCCAACTCGTCACACCACCCCACCCTAGTCTGTCACCCCCCTCACCGCCCCCCAGTCTGTCACCCCACCCTACCCCAGTCTGTCACACCACCTCACCCCAGTCTGTCACACCTCCCCACCCCAGTCTGTCACCCCACCTCACCCCAGTCTGTCACCCCACCTCACCCCAGTCTGTCACCCCACCCCAGTCTGTCACCCCACCTCACCCCAGTCTGTCACACCTCCCCACCCCAGTCTGTCACCCCACCTCACCCCAGTCTGTCACCCCACCTCACCCCAGTCTGCCACCCCTATCCACAGCAAGCAGTGACGGTGACCACAGAGACAGTTTAGTGTCGTGTCCAAACCTTGACCTATGGCGGCCGTCCTCACGGAGGCTACTTGTATAACTAAGCCCTGGGCCCGGCTGCATGACGAGCTTCCAAAGCTCGCTGGCCCACTCGCTCGTTCGTTCCCTCATTCACCAGCTTACTCGCTCGTTCCCTCATTCACACACTTACTCGCTCGCTTCCTCACTCACTCGCTCGCTCACTCACTAATGTCCTGATGTCACCCTGTGCTGTTGACAGGACGTTCAAATCAAGTAAGTAAGCAAGGAAGGAAGGAAGGAAGAAAGGAAGATAGGAAGGAAGATAGGAAGGAAGACAGGAAGGAAGGAAGGAAGGAAGGAAGGAAGGAAGGAAGGAAGGAAGGAAGGAAGGAAGATAGGAAGGAAGGAAGTATCAGCCAACTAAGTGGTCTATGACAGGAAGGAAAGAAGGAAGGAAGGAAGGAAGTATCAGCCAACTAAGTGGTCTATGACAGTCTTAGAACCGCACGCGTACTATGCAGTCAGCCCCATCGTGTTTCTTGGTGCATGACAGCTATGTGCTAAATATTGTACGACCGGTCGGCGTGGTCTCGGCCTATCCGACCTGGCATTTGAGTTTCCACGTGTCCACGGTTCTAGAGCACGTAAGTAAGTAAACATGGTGCTTAACGTCCACAGAAACCATAAGGCTTATTAGGGACAGGGAGAAGGGGGGGGGGGATGGAGGGGGGGGAGAGGGAGACTATATACCTATCACTGCACTGTCACCACCAGAATGACTTCTGCATTAAGATGGGCAGCGATGAGAGCCATTTTAATGTTTCAGAAGGAAGTGATGGACAAAGTCACAGGACAGTGTCCGCAAACCACAACCTTTTTGAGGAGAAAGGAGAGCCGAAGCGGTATCGAACCGAGGTCCTTCCGCTTACCAGCCTAACGCCTTACCGCTGGGCCAAACCGGCTCACTGGAGGAGGTGGGGGAAGAGGGAGATTATATACCTATCGCTACACTGTCACTACCAGAATGACTCCTGCATTACGATGGACAGCGATGAGAGCCATTTTAATGTTTCAGTAATTGTGAGGGACGAAGTCACAAGACAATGTCCACAGACCACAACTTTTCAAGAGAAGGGAGAGCCGAAGCGGATTCGAACCGAGGTCCCTCTGCTTACCAGCCCAACGCCTTACCGCTAGGCCAAACCGGCTCACGGTTCTAGAGTGCTTTCTCGCCAGTCTTAATCGCCTTGCCACCTCGACATAAGGGAGGTGTGTATGTGTGTGTTGTGTGTGTGTGCGTGCGTGCGTGCGTGCGTGTGTGTGTGTGTGAGCTGTGTGTGTGTGGTGTGTGTGTATGCGTGCGTCCGTGCGAGCGTGCGTGCGTGCGTGCGTGTGTATGTGCGTGCGGACGTGCGTGTGTGTGTGTGTACGTGTGTGTTGTGTGTATTCATTAGGGTAAATTTTTTCAGTCCACATATTGCCCTCATCACAGCACAAGAACGGCCTTGCTCCGTGTTTGTAGTGACCGGTTGACGTATTGCGATCAGACCTTAACCGTCTTGTCCCTTCGTTGGCTGCTATCTTGTTCTGACACCGTGCACAATTAACCCATTTACGCCCAGAGATTGTTTCTGGAACGCTAAATATCTGATGCAAAAAGACTTCCGGTACTTGCAAACGGCGGCCTCCTCCACACAACAAGAGGGGAAAATAGTGAAAAATAGGTAAAAATAGGTAAAAATAGGTAAAAATAGGTAAAAATAGGGAAAATAGGGAAAATACTCTTCTTTCTACAGAGGAAGTTTCTCTTCAGCCGGACAGCAAAACTACCAACAGTGAAAACAGACTAACGTGACCAGTCATGCGTCCTCAATATGGGACGGTGGGTATAAATGGGTTAAAGGCCATCGTCTGTCAGACGAACACTGGAAATGTTTCAAAAGCAACGTTGGGGAAACTTCCGAGCTACGGGGTGGAGGGCATAGTAATGGGCTTTTCCGACAGTACTGAGCAATTGTATGCTGTGAATATTTTACAAGATTAAAAAGAATGAGATTAAACGTGTATGCCACATCCTGCATTTGTATGGGTAGACACACGTTCGGGTTACATACAATCAACAAATCAAGAGAAAGCAAGATATAACTTCCACAAATTCTGCAATATTTATTTCTTTTTCAAACTTCAAGAGAAAGCAAGTTATAATTTCCACAGATTCTGCATTTTTTTTTTTTTTTCAAACTTTTTATACCAGCAAAGCTTGAATTATTCAAGGTTTGCATGATTCACTTCATATTTCACTATTCAGTTACTTTCACATGTTACGTTCAAATGAGCTATATATATATGAGCAACACACATTCACTGATTAATTCACAGTCTTGATGTAGTCCATGTGGTCACTGTTGTTTGGGTGCCCACAGGATAACCGACTTAAATTTTCTGGTTCAATCCATTGAGTATGAAGCCCCACTGGAATGGAGAGAAGCAGGAGCTGGCATGAAGGTGATCTAACGCAGGATTTTGGAATTGCCAGAACTGTGAGAATGTGTTGCTGGAGGTTATTCAGCCTAATTCCTAACGCCGAATAGTTGTTGCAGAGTTCTCTGTGATGCTCCATGGAAGCTGTACTTTCCCAAGATCTTCGCATCTGTCTTCAAAGTTGATGTATGCAACACAGTCTATAACTGGTAGAGGCTGAAACATAGTCAAAATTAATGTTTAAACAACATTATTTACAAGTAACATAATAATTTCCCCTTGGCCTTTGTCTGACAGCCAGCCAAATACTGATATCATTACACATAGACATTTCAGTTTCATGAGTAAAAAAAAAAAAAAAAAAAAGCCACAAAAAGCAAATGAGTGGGTGGGTGGGTGGGGGGGGGGGAGGAGGCAAGGGAACAGGAAGATTGTCGCTGTAGGAGTCACTACTTGGTTTAAAAAGAAAAAAAGAAAAGAAAAAAAGGTCAAGGTCACAAGAACTGGTATGCCTCAGGTATAGTACAGTAGAGGTTGAAATCATGCACAACATATTTCACAGTCATGCAATTTCAGTTTCAACGGTTTCATTGACACTGATGACGGACTGTGCGTGACATTGACAGAAAATTGCAATGTCACGCTTCTTGCCATGCTCAGACAGCACAACACCATCAATTACGTGTTCACATTTGTTGAACAGTTTCCTAAAAAGGTAGATGCTGCACACTTCTGCGAGTGAACAACACACACTCTGAGAGAGTCCGACGCAGATGTGAAGAAAGTGTATAGCCTATAGATTTGAATCAGATGTGACCACTAGACAAATATATACAGTATGTTCAGCATGAAGGCATGATAATTTAGTAATAATATCACAAGCACCCCCCCCCCGTTAAAAGCAAACCCGCATGGTTACACCCTTAGAAGTTCAAACTCAAAGCGACAAAATACTTTGAAATAATTGAAGTTTTATTGCATAACAATGATCAATATTATAGAACAACCATATGGGGCCTGCAAACAGAAATGTTCCATGTTTCAGGCCAACTTGTATCCTCACGTGGCACACCATTTAAACCTGGAAGGATTCCTCAGGGGAAGAATATAAAATTCATAAAAAAAGGACAGAATGAAAAATGTGGTGAACAAAGTAAAAGTAAGCAAACATGGTGCTTAACGTCCACAGAAACCGTACGACTTATTAGGGACGGGGAGAAGGGGGGGGAGGGAGTATGGAGGTGGGGGGAGAGGGAGATTATATATCTATCGCTACACTGTCACCACCAGAATGACGTCTGCATTAAGATGGGCAGCGATGAGAGCCATTTTAATGTTTCAGAAGGAAGTGATGGACAAAAACCACAATCTTTTTGAAGAGAAAGGAGAGCCGAAGCGGTATCGAACCGAGGTCCTTCCGCTTACCAGCCTAACGGCTTACCGCTAGGCCAGAACGGCTCACTAACAAAGTAAAATCTTAGTACAACACTTACATACCAGTTGCAGGCTCTGGTCAGGTTGATTTCTGGTGTTTCAGATGACTTTGAGTCTGAGGTCATATATCTAGGGTTCGTCAACTTCCAGCAATCTGTGTGCTGTGAGGTCCACTTGGGCCTACAATTATTTTTATTTTTTTCTTCTTCTATTACTGTATTAGTATTATTACTATTATTATATTAATAGAATTACTATTATAATAGACTACTGATCTAGAGCTCATTCTATCACTATTATCAGCCTCATATAAAGTTAAATTGAACTACCTTCCCTCCCTTTCTTTCTCATGTAAATTCTCATCTAATAATAATTTAAAATCAAAATTTTCTCAGCTTTATTTTGCTAAGTACTATACACAAAATTAGTGTTATAACTCATAGAAGTTATAACACTAATGTAGTAATATTGTATATTATGCTAAATATCGTATTTACTACTTACTGGCCATGAGGCCTTCACTTATCAAAAGTTGGACATGAGATCTTGTGTGTACATAAAGAGATCTATACAAACCACAAACCCACATACAAACACAACAACAACATGACTGTTATTGTTAGTTTTTGGGACAACAGTCAGGCCTCATGACCTTTTACACCCATCTGCAATCAACTCTGCATGTTTTGCTTTGGTCTGCTTTTGCAAATTTCTCTGGCAGATTATTCTGCTTTCTTTAAAGTTACAAGTTAGTTGCACACTTTGATCTAGATTCATATCTATAGATCTATTTTACTCAGGGTGATTTCTGAATTTCAAGTCATTATTCCCTAACAGTTTACCACCAATAATTTAGTCTAAATCTGAACAAATTCATTGAATAATGCAATAATTAAAAGTACACACACACACACACACACACACACACACACACACACACACACACACACACGTCTGCTTAAGTGCATGTGAGCACAGCGTGTGTGTGTTTTTTTTACACTATCCTCCTGATGTAAAAAACACGGACATTACCGCTTCACACAACACAGAGCAGTTTATACGAGAACTGGTAATATCCAGGGAGACGGTCGGAAATTCCTGGAACATTTTAAACACCATTTTGGGCCACAGATAGCATCAGAATCACCCGAACAGGGTCATACGAAGCGAATGAACTAAAAATTTGCAACAGAAAGTGAGTTTTATTATATTTGTGTCCATCAATGTGCTCCTTGCAGACATTTGATCTAGATCTAGTTTCTGAGAAACCATGCACGCTTCCCGAGTGCTGATGTCGGCAAAACAACCGATCGTGTACTGAGCGCTCACCCATTTACAGACTGTAACCAAAGTCACTTTTGTTGTAGCAAATATTGGCTTCATTCGCTAGAATATGACCATGTTTGAGTGACCGATGATATTTGTGGCCCAAAATGGCGACCGTCTCCTTGGATATTACCCGAGAACTCAACACTTCAAAACTTACCATATTTCAAGCAATCTTCCGTGAAATGACTGGAGAAAATTGTAGACTGCTAGTGCTGTCCGATGCGAATGATGGAATGGAGCAACCGGCTTCGCTATTCCTGGTTCTGTATTCGATCCTCTGCCCGCATCTGCTTTTGGTAAGCCATGAAGCGCTACCGACGATGCAGCAGTGGCTACCGATTTATTTAGTTTTTAATTGATTTTTATTTTATTTTACGTTTCTTCTTCTTCTAAATAAAGAACACGCTGTAAACAGCTAATGAACGGTCAGTGCAGTCGATTCAGTCAGTCCGCCATTCCAAACGGACACACCGGATGTGGCCATATGTAAAGACCGTAGAGCGCGCGCGAGAAAGGGTTTTCTTGCGCATAGCGCAGCTTGGCAGTCCAGTTTACCACCTTGTTATATATAGATCCATGACTTGAAAAGCGAGGTCCCGTCCCTAACAATCCTTATGGTTTCTGTGGGCGTTAAGCACCATGTTTACTTACTTTAAAAGCAAGGTCTTTGTGATCGCAGAATGTGTTAGTAGACGTGAACAGCGTGACACGATGCGCTTCAGTGTCAGGGTGGAAAACATGCTACTTAAATGTCTCTTCCCCTGGCAAAAAGTAGAAAAATCCGTATCAAAAATTAAAGCAAATCTATGCCCTAGGCGGTGATCCACTGCATAGCTGTATAGTTTTCAGCCTACAGCCTCTGATTTGTACCAGCGGAACAGACTTTAAAAGGAACACACACAAAAAAAGGTCGTGTAATAATGAGGCAAGTGGCGTGATGGTTAGTCTGCCCTTTGGTCCCAGATGTCGACATACTCGACTAAGAAATCACGCCTCCACGAGCGATCATACCTCCTTGTATGAGACCCTTGGACGCTGTCCAACACACGTAGGTTACCACGTATACAGCAAAAACCACACACGTAGGTTACCACGTATACAGCAAAAACCACACACGTAGGTTACCACGTATACAGCAAAAACCACACACGTAGGTTACACAGAAACGATGAACTGAATAATCATGCAGCCTCGATGCACGTGGTGGCCGAAAGAGGAAGTCTCGGTTTGCCGTGTCTTGGTAAACCGGTTGTTATCGTTGTCTTTCTCGCGACTTCAGTGAGCGAGTGAGCGAGTAAGTGGGGGAGTGAGTAAGTAAGCAAGTAAGTAGGTAGGTATGTAGGTAGGTAAGTAGGTAGGTACTGAATCAACCACTAAAGTAAGGAAGAAAGGAAGGAAACAAGTAAGTAAGTAAGTAAGTAAGCAAGCGAGCGAGCGAGTGAGTGAGTAAGCGAGTTAGTGAGGGTTAGGGTTAGGGTTAATGAGTCTGTGAATAGGCCAATCAGTCGGTCAGTCGGTAGGTATGTGGGCAGGTGAGTAGGTATGTAGGTAGGTGGATAGATAGGTAGGAAAGGAGGATGGCGGTTGGGTGGGTGGATGAATACGTACATAGGTGGGTCACTAATATGCCCAACAAAAATGCGTTCAGGATTAATCTATTACAAAGGGCATTACCCCGAAAATTTGCAGATTGTGTGTCTGTGTCATAATAAATAAGCGTTCTTTTGAACTTTTATCTGTTTTAATCTATTATATGTTTTGAATTTTGCTGTGACCCACAACGATTCCTGCAGTGATCGGCGGCTGGCAGTGTTTCTGGTGATGCTGTGCTGGTGCCGAAGAGCCGGCGTGATGTCAGGTTGAAGGGCCCGGAAAAAAGCCTTCCATCTAGTGTGCGAAATCGGCCGGTGACTCTCAAGTGGATACCTTCCTACTGCGGCATCCAGGTTAATCAGCTTGCAGCCTGACCCAGTAACTGGTTAAGCTGGAGGCCGGAACAGAACATTGTCAGAAACCTGTCTCTTTCTTCATGTTGTATGTATGTATGTGTGTGTGTGTGTGTGTGTGTGTGTGTGTGTGTGTGTGTGTGTGTGTGCGTGCTGCGTGCGTGCGTGCTGCGTGCGTGTGTTGTGCGTGGCTGCTGTGCTGGTTCGTACGTGGTGCGTCGTGGTCTGGTGTTGGTGTGTGTGTGTGTCCGGGTGTGTGTGGTGTGTTGTGTGTGTGTGTGTGTGTGTGTGTGTGTATGTGTGTGTGTGTGTGGGGGTGCGTGTCGTGCGTGCGTCGTTGTGCGTGCGTGTGTGCGTGCTGTGCGTGCGTTTGTGTGTTTGCTTGCGTGCGAGGTGCGTGACGTGACGGTGCGTGCGTCGTGCGTGCGTGCGTGCGTGGTGTGTGTGTGTGGGGGTGTGTGTGTGTGTGTGTGTGTGTTGTGTTGTGTGTGTGTGTGTGTGTGTGGTGTGTTGTGTGTTGTGTGTGCGTGCGTGTGTGTGTGTGTGTGTGTGTGTGTGTGTACGTATGTGTCGTGCGTCGCAGCCGTAGAGTTCGTAGGCTCCTTGATCACTGCAGCCGTGAGAGTCCGGAGCGCTAACCATTAGATCACGGACCGACCTGAGAAACGAGGCCGCAGTTAAGTTCGTATCACCTTCCTTTAGTTCACACAGCCACACGCTCGCTTCAGTAACCTTTAGCGTTACGGCTGTGTCAATAAGCGACAAAGGTGTCACCCATGCTATAGGTACATAGCACGCGCGTGTCACAATGAACCCTCAAATCAAGTTGCATCTCAACAGAAGAAAAAAAAATAAGAAGAAAAAATATGAAACATGAATAATAATAATAATAATAATAATTAATAATAATGTACATTTATCATGAGCTCATCAACGCCCTGAGCGCTCACATGATACATATTAACCTAAATATGATATTCTATACACATGTAGAGCATAGTCCTACCAAAACAATTTACATAAAGTATTATATAAAAACAAAAACAAAACAAAAAACGCACTCCAAACACATACACACTCACACGCACACACACAGACACTCACACACGCACGCACACGCACGCACGCACACGCACGCATGCACAGACAGACAGACAGACAGACAGACAGACAGACAGACAGACAGACAGACACACACACACCCCACGCACGCACGCACGCACGCACGCACGCACGCACGCACGCACGCACGCACGCACGCACGCACGCACGCACGCACGCACGCAGACAGACAGACAGACAGACAGACAGACACACACACAGCACACACACACACACACACACCCCCACACCACACACACACACACACCACACACACACGCACGCACGCACCACACAACCACACACAGCACGACACGCAGCACGCACGACACGCACAACAGCAACACACAACACAACACACACACACACACAAACACACACACACACACACACACACACACACACACACACACACACACACACACACACACACACACACAGCAGAAACTGGGTACTGATATTAGTTAGGATGGAAATACTGTGAGAAGAGGAAGGTTTTCTGAATGACTGCTAGTGTTCTAAAACAAGATCCAAACATATAAAAGGTTCAAAAGAACGCTTATTTATTATGACACAAACACACAATCTGCAAATTTTAGGGGTGTGACTTCTGAGAGACGGGGTGGAGCGCATATGGGCTTTTCCGAGCGCACAGATACCACCTTGAGCTGAACTGAACTGGCAGAGTAAGGCAAT
>JABMCL010002594.1:122500-127500 GCA_018857735.1 Alviniconcha marisindica | reverse complement strand
ATTCGCACGCAAACACACGTAAACATTGACGCTCACAAACACACACGCACACACACGCACAATCACACACATACACACACACACACGAACACTCTCTCTCTCTCTCATCCCAGAGAGAGAGAGAGAGAGAGAGAGAGAGAGAGAGAGAGAGAGAGAGAGAGAGAGAGAGAGAGAGAGAGAGAGAGAGAGAGAGAGAGAGAGAGAGAGAGAGAGATGTAAATGCACAGCAGCATTTTCCAACGTTATCTGGAACGCGATCAGCAAACAAACGATCAAGTAACAAACACAACAACAACAAAACACATTCAACACACACACACACACACACACACACACACACACACACACACACACACACACACACACACACACACACACACACACACACACACACACACACACACACACACACACACACACACACACACACACACACACACACACACACACACACACACACACAAGATGTTCATTTGTACAATCGTAAAATGTGATCTGTTCCCTCTATTTCAGGTGTCCGAAACGGCAAAAGAGCACAAAACGATTCACTCCATCGGTCAGAGAAACAGGCTAAAAGATCGCGCTAGTAGGTGTGCAAAGGACGGGAGTTGTATCAAAAAGCGTCACTGTTTCAGGGGTCCGATAACGGCGATAGAGCCTAAAACATTTCACCCCGTCGGTCAGACGGTCAAATATCGTGCTAACAGCTATGCAAAGGGACGGGAGTCGTATCAAAAGGAGTCACTGTTTCAGGGGTCCGACCCCGGCGGTCAGACGAACAGGCTAATAGCTGCGCCAAGGGACGTGAGTTGTATCAAAAAGCGTCACTGGTTTTCAGCAGCTCGTGGTGGCACCGTGTCGAATTTCGAACCCGGGAACATTAAATTTAAGTTTTGAAGCGAGTTCCCTCCCCTCCCGCCTCTTAATAGTGACGGAGCCATTCACTATTGTGCAGATAGCGGCGTACGGCACGCCGTAACCCGATTCCCCACTTTGTTCTCCCGGCGTCCCATAGTGTCAGACACCCAGCCGCTACCCCAGCACTCCGCTGTCTGCACACCCGCTGCACCCCACCACCCGATTCTTTACAGTACCACCTAGATTTGGGCCAAAAATCGCTTTTTAGGGTTTTGTTTTTGTTTTTGTTTTTTTCCTAACAAATTCAGAGTTCAGAAGCTGTGTGAAAGTCGAGGTGGCCGTCCTGGGCTTTCCGCCCCTAATAAGTCTTACGGTTTCTGTGGACGTAAAGCAACACTGAACCATGCGACATTGGTCACAGTTTGTTCCTAATTTGTCAACCGACATCCGAGGTCATGAAGCTCTACTTCACCATCACTCTAACAAATTATATCTGTGGACGTTAAGTACATGTTTACAAAGATTATATTTTTTATACAGATGCAAAAAAATTGAAACACGAATGACTGCTAGCGTTCTAAAGCAAAAAGTGAGATCGAAACACATAAAATGTTAAAAAGGAAATCTCTTTAATCACAACACACACACACACACACACACACACACACACACACACAACACACACACACACACACACACACACACACACACCACCACACACACACACACACACCACACACACACACACACACAGCAGTTGTGTTTTGTCATAATAAATAACGTTCTTTTGAACCTTTATGTGTTTAAATCTTATACAGATAAATATCTCTATTTTCATGCCAAATTTAAATTATATGTTTAGACCTTACCAATGCAGAGATATATTTATGGGGTCAAAGTTGGTTGGTGTCAACCCCAAGACCCAAAACTTTGGCGACAAGTATGCCTTTTGGCTGCTGCCATTCATACTCTTGACAACGGTCGATGGAAGTAGCAGATTGGAAGTAGGCAACAACAAACGAACCACAGCCAGATATTCCTGTTTTCTGTTTTCTTTTCTGATGGTATCTACGAGAGGAGATTGATATCGCCTCTCGCTTTCTCTCGCGCTCTCTTCGCTACCACGTCTTTCAGTGACGTCCCAAATAATAACACGTAAAAGATAGACTACATAAAATAAAAAAAATAAAAAATCTGAAACAGAATGAGTCCCAGCCGAGCGCTCGTGCAGAATCAACACACAAGGGAGTTAATTAGGTGAGAGTTATGCATCACACGCATGCCAGGTGAGAGTTACCGTACGCGACTCAGGTTTTTGTTGTTGTAGCCTACTTGAGATACGTAAAAGACACACGAAATAATATTGACAGAGCGACATACAGAGTACAATAACACAAGCACAAAATGTGCAGGTACACTCGGTTACACTCTCAATACTGCGAAAAACTAAAACTGGCTGCAATAAAACTTTAGTCTCCCTTGCAGTTGGGGATTACTTCCCCTTGGCAGAATACACGAACAGAAGCAGAGGGATTTTCTTACTTGGCTGATGGTCATTAACCTGTTACTGTGCGTTCAGTTTTCACTTGACAGTTTTAGCATGTGCGATTTTCGCAACAAAAAACATAACAAACAAAGAAGAAGAAGAAGAAGAAGAAGAAGAAGAAATAATAATTATTATTTTCAGTTGAAAGAAGAAGATATATTTTCAGTTTTTTTTTGTTTTTGTTTTTTTTAAATACGGTTACACAGTTCAATGTTGCTTTACATGTATAGAAACCACAAAGCTGATCTCGACGGCCATCTCGATTTACACACAGCTCCTGAACTCTGGTTTCTGCACAGTAAGTAAGTAAGTAAACATGGTGCTTAACGTCCACACAAACCATGAGGCTTATTAGGGACGGGGAGAAGGGAGGACTGGCCTGTTAACGTCTAATCTTGTTAGGTGGGACTGGCCCCTTAAACGGGTACAACGTGTCCAACACTAAGCGGGTACAACGTGTCCAACACTAAGTGGGTACCACTAAGCGGGTACAACGTGTCCAACACTAAGCGGGTACAACGTGTCCAACACTAAGCGGGTACCACTAAGCGGGTACTACGTGTCCAACACTAAGCGGGTACAACGTGTCCAACACTAAGCGGGTACAACGTGTCCAACACTAAGCGGGTACCACTAAGCGGGTACTACGTGTCCAACACTAAGCGGGTACAACGTGTCCAACACTAAGCGGGTACAACGTGTCCAACACTAAGCGGGTACAACGTGTCCAACACTAAGCAGGTACAACGTGTCCAACACTAAGCGGGTACAACGTGTCCAACACTAAGCGGGTACACTAGCGGGTACAACGTGTAACACTAAGCGGGTACACGTGTCCAACACTGCGGATACATTCCCGCACTCCCTGGCATCGTTTGCTGGTGCTGTCTAGTTGTGCCTGCCTGCCGCCTGCCATGCCTGCCTGTCTGTCTGTCTGTCTGTCTGTCTGTCTGTCTGTCTCTGTGTTCTGTCTAGTTCTGTCTGTCGGTCTGCCTGTCTCTCTCGTGTGTCTTGTGCTATGCTGCTGTCTGTCGCGTTGTGTCCGTCTGTCTGTCTATACTGTCTCTCTCTGTGTCTATGTCTGTCTGTCTGTCTGTCTCTGTCTGTCTCTTCTCCTCTCTCTCTCCCCCTCTCTCTCTCTCCCTCTCTCTCTCTCCCTCTCTCCCCTCTCTACCCCCCTCTTTCTTTCGCCCTCTTCTATCTCTCCTCTCCCCACTCTCTCTCCCTCTCTCCTTCACCCTCTCTCCTCTTCTTCCCCCCTCTCTACCCCCTCCCGCCTTCTCTCTCTCCCTCTCTCTCTCTCCTCTCTCTCTCCCCCGCTCTCTCTCCTCTCCCTCTCTCCCCCCCTCCTCTCCCTCTCTCACCCCCCTCTCTACCCCCCCCCCTCTCGCCCCTGCTTGACAAAAGCCGACATGTGTTGTTACTGGGACGGAATGCGACCAGAAGACAGGTGTTTTTCAACGCAGCCACGGCAGGTGACTCATCCACACCCACTCGTCAAACCCACCTCCATTGTCTCCCCTGACAAAGCCCCTCTTCAGCCCGAGAAGTCTTGTTTCGCCTGACGCCAGTCAAATCTCTTGTCTTCTGTTGAGGTTTAGTATGATCAGTGGGTGTTTGAAAGGTAGGGGAAATGTTAGCGCAGATTTGTCCGTGCATGTGAATAAATAAATAAATATATATATATATATACAAATACAGCATCAGTAAAAATAAAAAGAACAATTAATAAAATAATAATAATAATAACAACAACAACACATATAAAACCAGACAGCGATTGCAACGGAAATGGAAAAAAATAGCAGTGAAAAACAACTGGAGCAAAAAAGTCTAAAACAGTTAAACACACACACACACACACACACACACACACACACACACACACACACACACACACACCACACACACACACACACACACACACAAAACAACAACAACAACAACAAGAGAGAGAGAGAGAGAGAAGACGAGAGAGAGAGAGAGAGAGAGAGAGAGAGAGAGAGAGAAAAGAGAGAGAGAGAGAGAGAGAGAGAGAAGGAAAAAAAAATGATACAAGGCTCTCTGTGACTCCTGGGCTATTGTAGGAATCAGTCAGGCCGACCGGGCAGGCCTTGACAAAGCCCTCAAGGGCGAAAATTCGGAGTAAAAGTTTCCAATACAAAACATTCTTGGACTTTGTTATACCTTCTGTCTGTCTGTCTGTCTGTCTGTCTGTTTCTCTGTCTGTCTGTCTGTCTGTCTGTCTGTCTGTCTGTCTGTCTGTCTGTCTGTCTGTCTGTCTGTCTGCCTCTCTCTCTCTCTCTCTCTTCTCTCTATATATATATATCAACAACAATCAAAAAGAGGGGGGGGGGAGGGGGGCGGGGGGGAGGGGGAAAGAAAGAGAAAAAAGAAAAGAAAAAAGCGACAGAAAAAAAGAAAAAAGAAAAACAACAACAACAAACAAAACAAAAGAAAGAGAGAGAGAGAGAGAGAGAGAGAGAGAGAGAGAGAGAGAGAGAGAGAGAGAGAGAGAGAGAGAGAGAGAGAGAGAGAGAGAGCGGAGACAGGACAGACAGGCAAGAGAGAGAGAGAGAGAGAGAGAGAGAGAGAG
>JABMCL010002594.1:102500-117500 GCA_018857735.1 Alviniconcha marisindica | reverse complement strand
ACTGACAGACAGTACGGTGAGTGAGTAGGGTGCACCTCGAATGCCCGCTCGGCTGGGTCCAACACCCCAGCGAGAATCTCCCACTGCACCGGGAACTGAAAAGCTCGCCGGTAGAGGCTGACATCCGATCCACTTGACACAAGGACAGAAACAGCTGGATTAACTGCTGCCGTCTCCAAACAATGGCTGTGTTAAACTCCCTACCGGCAACTTCACTCACGGCGCCACATAACCGTGACTGAGCGACAAGTGCGTCACTGAGTCGCGGCGGCGATTTAATCCGGTAGATATGATCCGAGCGGTTCTTGAAATTTCTCCTGTGACCAGTCCACCACCACTCCGAGCATCGCTTTCCGGCACCTTCCTCCAAACTCTGCCAGATTTGGTTACGCCACTGAAGGGGCACTCTTTATCTCCGTGCAGCTGTCCAGCGACGCGGTCAGCGCCCTCCGAAAGGTTTGGGTACTGATAAGACTGTGGAAGCAACCTAGCGCCCAAGCACGCACGTAAACATGAGGCGCATCCACTCCGGGTAAAAAAAGAAAGAAAAAAAGAAAGAAAAAAAAAGGAAAAAAGTTCCGTCTGTCTCGATTCAAACGATTGTGGTTTTATTTGAGCTGGCGTGATGATGATGATGATGATGAAGTGATGCTTAATGTCCTCAGATGTCGGCTGACATATTAGGGACAAACTGAGACCAATGCCGAAGCGTGGTTCAATATAGCTTTACGTCCACGGAAGCCAGAAGGCTCGTTAGGACGGACAGCCCAGGACGGCCACCTCGACTCTCACACAGCTCCTGAACTATGTTGAGCTGGCGTAAGCAACATAGTCAGATATCAAACAAACGTCTGATATAATTTGACTGGTTTGTCAACTGACAAACTTACTACTGTTTGAGCACCAACAAAAAAACAACTGCTCGTTAGCTGACAGTTTTCTAGACCCTACGGCGTCGGTAACTAAATACGGCAGTGTTTGAAGGAAGGATGTCGTAAACCAGTGCTTGGAGTTTGCAGTCCAACCACCATCTCTCCATGAACGTAGTCAGTCATATGCATTCGCCCCTCGAGAGAGAAAGAAATTCATTTCGCGGCCGCATGTCACGGCAAGCGACAAGCACTCTCATTGGCTGCCGAAGGTCTCGGCAGAAACTCCCGCACTCGCGTTCGGAGGGGCGGAACCGATCCAATTTGTCTCCGGAGCTGTCCGTGAATCGGTCTCGGTCATCACTCGGCAGCCCGTAATTAGACCTCATTTACAACAGAGGTCATCGCAGCCGGCACCGACTCGGTCTCTCGCAGACTGACCAGGAGGTCAGGGAAGACGACCTGGGGTCAAGCACGCGTCACTGGTCAAATCAATCACAGCAGTGGCCGCTCTGTGGCGACATTTCGGTTTGCGGTGTCGGCTGATTCCGCCCCTGACGGGGCGGTTAGTGTGATGCACGGACCAATTTCGCAGAATGAATATTGATAGGGTTGCTGAGTCGGTACAATGAAGAATGCGTCGCCGTTCTGCTATAGGAACAAGCTGAACAAAGGAGAGGGAAAAGGAATGAAGTGAAATATTCAGATCACAGAAAGGGGAGGGAGGGGGGCGGGTGGGGGCGGGGGGTGGGGGGGGGGGGGGGGGGGGTGAAGGAGGAATCTGGACACGGTGAAACCTTATTTCCGCACTTTGACATCTTCGCCCTTGCAATTGGTTAACCTGCCCAAGCTTACACAGCGTTACAAACAAACCAGCAAAAACAAAAAACAAAAAACAAACAAACAAACCAGCAAACAAAAAAACAAAAAACAAAAAAACAAGCAAAAACAAAAAAACTAAAACAAGCAAACAAACCACAAAACAACAAACAAACAAACAAACCAGCAAAAAAAAACAACAAAAAAAACATCAACAACAACAACAACAAAACCACACACCTCAAACTAGAATCAGTGACTGCTGGCATTCTAAAACAAGATTAAGGCACACAAAAGATTACAGAGAACGCTGTTTATTATGACAAAACAAAAAATTCGCATGTCATGTTTTGCCATAAAAAATAGCGTTCTTTTTCACCTGTTATGTGGTTTGGAGCTAATTTAATAGGACAATACGTGACAACAAAGTGCAAAGTTTCAGGGTAAGCCACCTCCCCCAACCCCCCACCCTTTTTTTTTTTAAAGCCACAAAGCAACACACCGTTTAACTGTTGTTTTGTGGCTTTGAAAAAGGGCTTACCCGAAAATTCCCCCGAAATTCGCACATGTTTTGCATGTTCCTATTGAATTAGCGTTCTTTTTAAGCGTTTATTTCTTTGGATCTTGTTTTAAAACACTAGCAGTCATCCTTGTTTTAAATAGTTCCACCCGCATGCTTCATTCGCTTGAAAAAGTATTCCGAAGAAGTTGTTGTTGTTGTTGCTGTTGTTGTTGTTGTTTGCTTCGAAATGAGCTCTTCGTAGCACAGCCATATCGGTTCGCTCTTTACAAATGAAGAGCAGAAAAAACAAAAGAAGGGCTCGTGACGTCTCCATACTTCCTGTCACACATTTTGGCCTTGTTTTAGTCATTTACGTGGAGCTATGCAGGGAAACTTTCAGAGAGAGAGAGAGAGAGAGAGAGAGAGAGAGAGAGAGAGAGAGAGAGAGAGAGAGAGAGAGAGAGAGAGACAGGCAGGCAGGCAGACAGACAGACAGACAGACAGACAGAGACAGATAGACGCAGAGATAGACAGAGACAGAGAGACACAGAGATTCAGAGACAGACAGAGAGAAAGGGGATGGGGGGGGGGGGGGGGGGGTATAGAGGGATGTCTTTAATCAGTGTGGTCCTTCGTGTGTTGTTAGAACAAACTCCTAGCATCGCTTTCAGGCACCGTCATCCAGGATCCAAACACCTAAAAAAAAGTTCAGAAGAGCGCTATTTATTAGGACAAAACACAACATGCGAATTTTCGGTGTAGTCCCCTTTATCAAGCTACAAAACGACACTTAAACATCAGGTAAACGGTGAAAAACGATGAAAAATGAGATGGAGAGCTAAGCCGCTTGTCACTCAAACAACAGTTAAACGGTGAAACACGATGAAAAATGAGATGGAGAGCTTATCCACTTATCTGTTTTTGGTTGAACTATATTTTAACTGGACACGAAAACAACATAGCTCAACCAAAAACAGATAGGTGGCTTAGTTCTCCATCTCATTTTTCATCTTTTTTTTCACCGTTTACCTATTGTTTATCTTTTAACTGGACATAAAACAACATAGCTCAACCAAAAACAGATAGGTTGTTTAGCTCTCCATCTCATTTTTCATCTTCTTCTTTTTTTCACCGTTTACCTGTTGTTTATCTTTTAACTGGACATAAAATAACTTAGCCCAGCCAAAACAGATATGGTGGCTTAGCTCTCCATCTCATTTTTCATCGTGTTTCACCGTTACATGTTGTTTATCTTTTAACTGGACATAAAATAACTTAGCCAGCAAAAAACAGATAGGTGCTTAGCTCTCCATCTCATTTTTCATCGTGTTTCACCGTCTACATGTTGTTTATCTTTTAACTGGACATAAAACAACTTAGCCCAGCCAAAAACAGATAGGTAGTTTAGCTCTCCATCTCATTTTTCATCTTCTTTTTTTCCCCCACCGTTTACCTGTTGTTTATCTTTTAACTGGACATAAAACAACTTAGCCCAGCCAAAAAACAGATAGGTGGCTTAGCTCTCCATCTCATTTTTCGTCGTGTTTTTCACCGTTTACCTGTTGTTTATCTTTTAACTGGACATAAAACAACTTAGCCCAGCCAAAAAACAGATAGGTGGCTTAGCTCTCCATCTCATTTTTCATCGTGTTTCACCGTTTTTCACAAGTGTCGTTTTGTTATTAGATAAAGGGGATTACCCCGAAAATTCGCATCAGGCGTTTTGTCGTAATAAATAGCGTTCTTTGGAACCTTTCATGTCTTTGGATCTTGTTTTAGGACGCTAGCAGTCATTCTTGTTTCTGATTTGTGTACCTTCCTCCAGGGTTAGATTCACCGTTGGCAACTCGTCTCTTTGCTGTAGTGCTCTAGCGGCGTCTTACGAGCAATAAGTGACTCCCTTGTTTGTTGAATTTTACTATTTGTAGGTTGTCGGTTATAAAATCAGTCATTTCATCTTTCTGCAACCCCCCCCCCTCCCCCCCCCCCCCCCCCCCCCATCCCCCCTCCCTGCTCCCCTCACTGGAATGTTCCACCGTCGTTGTAAGTATTCCAGCGTTGCTGTAATTGTACACAGTAGTTGTCATTTTTATTGAATGTTATCATCTTAATGTACTGCATTCTGCGCTCGTAAGTGTTAACAAGGTGAAATATAAGAGTTATTAAGAACTATATAAGAGTTATTATTCTTACAATTATTATAATTATTATAACTGTGGTTCCAAAACTGTGCACGGTAATTTGTGTGAAAAGTATCTGAGTTTCCACAACAAAGCCCAGTAATCCATTCCTTTGTTTGGGTCAGTTATGTGCCCTTTGGCTGCAAAATCAGTAATACGGGCTATGCTCAAATCAAGAAGTGCGTCAGTCATTTCCGTTAATTCCGATTATGATGGAGCAAATTAAATGAGAAGTTAGTAAGTAACTTGGAGAAGTTAGTAAGTAGTTGGAGAAGTTAGTAAGTAACTTGGCGTTTTACGCCCAGTCAACCATTACGGTTATATCAGGGCGAAAATGAGATGTTAAGAAAGCCATCAATTACACCTGGATGACGACGCTTGCGTGCAAGAATGATTGATATTTCTATGATAATAGTGACAACACTAACAATAACAGCTGCACAAAACTGAGGAAGAAGAAGTGGAAATCACTTTAAATCACAAATAACAGCAACAATAACAACAATCATAGTAACTGTGATCATCGAAACTGTAGAAAAAGAAGAAGAAGAAGAAAAAATATATAAAATAATAATATCATAGAATGTGTATCTTTGTGTGTGAGTACGAGTGTCTGTTTTTCGCTTCTTCTTCTTCTCCTTCTCTTTCTTCTTCTTCTTCTTCTTCTTCTTCTTCTTCTTCTTCTTCTTCTCTGCCTCTTCTTCTTCATCTTCTTCCTCTTCCTCTTCTTCTTCTTCTTCTCTTCTTTCTTCCTTCTTCTTCTTTTTCTTCCTTCTCTTCTTCTTCCTTTCTTCTTCTTCTCTTCTTCTTCTTCTTCTTCTTCTTCTTCTTTCTTCTTCTCTTCTTCTTCTTCTTCTTCTTCTTCTTCTTCTCGTTTCTTTCTTCCTCTTCTTCCTCTTCTTCTTCTTCTTCTTCTTCTTCTTCTTCTTCTTCCTCTTTTTCTTCTTCTTCCTCTTCTTCTTCTCTTCTTCTTCTTCTTCTTCCTCTTCTTCTTCTTCTTCTTCTTCTTCTTCTTCTCTTCTTCTTCTTCTTCCTCTTCTTAACTGAGTGTATTCCACTTGACTGTATTCTTATATTTTTATTTTATTTTATTTTATGCTTTGGATTTTCTTCCTCATTAGTAGGTGATGCTGGAGTATATCCAATACTAACAGTAGTTATTGTTATCATTATTCTAAAATAATGTAATAATATTATTAATATTGACATTGTTGTTATTATTATTACCATTTTATTGCTGTTGTTATTATAACTACTAGTAGTTATTTATTATTATCGTTCTTATTAGTATTGTGACCAATGCGAAATGTTTCAAACACGTTGGCTTAAGATTAGGATTCAAGCTCAGTTGTTGTTGTTGCTGATGATGCTGCTGATGATGATGATGAAGTGATGCTTAATGTCCTCAGATGTCGGCTGACATATCAGGGACAAGCTGAGACCAATGCCGAAGCATGGTTCAATATTGCTATACGTCCACGGAAACCAGAAGGCTCGTTAGGACGGACAGCCCAGGACGGCCACCTCGACTCTCACACAGCTCCTGAAACTATGACGATGATGCTGTTGCTAGTAAGTAAACATGGTGCTTAACGTCCACAGAAACCGTACGGCTTATTAGGGACGGGGAGAAGGTTGGGGGGAGGGGGGGGGGGGGGGGGGGGGGGGGGGGGGGGGGAGGAGAGGGAGATTGTATACCTATCGCTACACTGTCACCACCTGAATGACTTCTGCATTAAGATGGGCAGCGATAAGAGCCATTTTAATGTTTCAGGAGGGAGGTGTTGATCAAAGTCACAAGACAGTGTCCACAAACCACAACCTTTTTGAAGAGAAAGGAGAACCGAAGCGGTATCGAACCGAGGTCCTTCCGCTCACCAGCCTACCGCCTTACCGCCGGGCCAAACCGGCTCTCTGATGCAGTTGCTGTTGTTAATCAATGCTATTCTCCGCTCTCAGACAGACTCGCATTCTCTATTCGCAACGCCGATTTTCAATATCGTTGGTTTGCAAAGTTGGTTAGTTCATTATATCCTTTCGCCCTGATATAACCGTAATGGTTGAGTGTGCGTAAAACACCAAGTTACTCACTTACTTACTCATTACATCCCTGAATGTGTCTGTTGTGTGTTTGTGAGTCGATTTCTCTTCCTTTCCAGTAATTTCCGAGGGATGAATAATGATGATAACAACAGTAGCAGCAGCAACAACAACAATGACAACAGCATCAATAATAATACTGATGAAAAATCAGTCCGCAGCAATAACAACAACAATAACATCAATAATAATAATAATAATAAAAATAAAAAAGCAGCAACAACAACAACAACAACATCAATACTAACAGAAAATACTAATAATACTAACAGAAAATAAAAAGCAGCAGTAGCAACAACAGCAGTGGCAGCAATAATAATAATAATAATAACAACAGCAATGGTACTAACAACAATGACAATGGTACTACTAGTAACCACCTCTACTACTACTACTACTACTACTACTACTACTACTACTACTACTACTGCTACGACGACGACGAGGACGACGATGGCTAGTGTACTGTTTTAGGCGCCGTTTCTGCAGACTGGAGCACACAGCTCATTACAGAACCAAGACCAAGGACTCACTCAGTCCTGACAAACTGCTGCGTTCTGATTGGTCAGAAATGACGGCAGAATGGGCGACTTAGCTGCGGATCGCCCCGCTTGGTGGCGCTGGGCATATTTGGAGCTTTGACAAAGCTGAAGTCAGCTGCAAATGATCTCCCCTACACTAGCCAGGTGGCGCTGGGCCTATTTGGGCAGTGCAGTGCTCAAGCCAGCAAAGTCGCTCAATGAGTAAGCTAGTGGATGCCGTAATCACAAAGGGCCGTGGAGAGAATGCAGCCAAGAGAATGGAAGCTTGTCAAGCCTGCTCCTCGCCACTGAGTAACAACTGTCACTGAGAGAGACAACCAACCAACCAACCAACCAACCAGCCAACCAGCCAACCAACCAACCAACCAACCAAACAAGCAAACAACCAAACAACCAAACAAGCGAACAAAACCCCACAAACAAACAACAACAACAAAAACAAAAAACAAGCAACACGAAATTCGCGTGTCAATACACGTTCTGATATACGACTCTGTGTGTGTGTGTGTGTGTGTGTGTTGTGCGTGCGTGCGTGCGTGCGTGCGTGCGTGCGTGCGTGCGTGCGTGAGTGTGTGTGTGTGTGTGTGTGTGTGTGTGTGTGTGTGTGTGTGGTGTGTGTGTGTGTGTGTGTGTGTGTGTGTGTGTGTGTGTGTGTGTGTGTGTGTGTGTGTGCGTGTGTGCGTGCATTCGTGTTGTATTCGTTAAATCTTGAAAATATGTACATATAAAGAATGTGTAAGCGCTTAGGGCCTGTGCGTGTTAGGCACTCTAAGTATCCATTATCATTATTAGTTTGGGCTGTTCGGTCGTCAATAATGCTTCCAGGGACATGTGTAATATATGTAACTGATCATGTCTATATCTCTATGTCTCTCTGTCTACCTACCTATCTACCTACCTACCTATCGATCTGTACTCACCCATTCACCCACCCACCATAATAATAACAAGAACAGCAGCAACAACAACAAACAACCAAAACACAAACAAACAAACGAACGAAAACAAGAAGAAGAACAACAACAAAATCAGGAGAAAAACCGCAAAAATGAGTATAGCTATAACATTATCAGTAAATTACTAACTGGAAATGAATGAATAGGTCAAATACGAAAGAAACAATGGAAAAAGAACGAAAGAAGGAAGACGAAAAATACCACCGCCTCCAAACACACACACACACACACACACACACACACACACACACACACACACACACACACACACACACACACACACACACACACACACACACACACACACAAAACCGAAAGAAATAAAGAAACGAAAGAAGCAACAAAGAAAGAGACTAATATCTATCTATTACTAAAACATCTGTCTCTGTCTAACTAACTAACTAACCAACCAACCAACCAACCAACCAACCAACCAACCAACCGACTAACTAACTAACCGACTGTCTCACCTGAAGACGGCCTGTCCGAGTAACGCGTACAGAACACCCAGGCTGGCCACAAGTGCTTGTCGTCAACACCGCCGCCGTTGTTGTTGTTGGTGCCGCCGCCGCCGTTGTTGCCGTTGCCAGCCGACGACATTGCCTTCTTGTCCTTGCCGCTGCTGTCCTTGATGCCCTTCCTGCTGACGCCGGTGTGGTCTGCGACGGACGATCCGTTGCCGTTTCTTTTGACCGAGTCTTTGTCGGGGCTGGAATTGGCGTTGCCTAGGAGATGTCCCCGACCTCTGGTGCTGAGGTCCACGGGGGCAGGGGAGGCGATGGAGAGTCGTTGGTGCGGTTGCTGATGTGCTTGAAGATGTTGTTGCTGCTGCTGGTGATGATGATGGTGATGCTGACTCTGGCGGTTGTGGTGGTGGTTGTAGTGGTGGTTGTGATGGAGGTTGAAGAAACGACCGTGGAGGTTGAAGCTGGGCTTGTCGCTGGCGTGGTTGCCGTGGTGGTTGAGGTGGTGAGGAGCGTGGAAATCCAGACACAACTTTCTCGCCGGCCCGAAGTCTGGCTTGAGGATGGCGGCGATGCTGAAGTTGGTCACCGACGTCGGGGACTCCTGACGACGACCTTCATCGCTGTTTTCATCGTTCTCTGTCCGATTTTCCTTGGTACTGTCCTCCACACTACTACCACTCTTCATCACGCCGCGATCCGCGCCGTCGGTTTCAACACTGTCGACGTAGTCTGGCGTCACGGCCACCACGTCTGCGCCTGTGTCGTCACCGATGACGTCAATCACTTCCTCACTTTCGCTCACGTCATCACACCTGCTGACGTCAATGGCCTCACTCGCGATATTTTCCTTTTTGTCGCCGAAACTTTTTAGTCTGTCTTCCAAAGAAGTGAAATTCTGACACTGTTCTCGGCCGCATTCGCTCAGCGAGTTCTCGCTGTGAAACGAGTCACACCGATGGACTTGGTGGTCGAAGCCGATCGGCGAGGAGGTGTCCTGTGCGGGCGAACAGGAAGGGGTGGGAGGGGGCGAGGGGTGGGGGGCGGGAGAGGAGGGGAGCGGCAGGACAACCCCGACAGGCTGACCGGGAGAGGTGGAAGGGGAGATAAAAGCGGAGTCCTTCATTTTGGCGTCACCCGAGTTGCCTGCTCTTGTGTCAAGCATAGCAACCCGAGTTTTTGTTGTTGTTGTTTGTTTGTTTGTGTCTTATTCTTTCTTTCCTTTTCTCCTTTTTCTTCTTTCTTTCTTTCTCTCACCGTGTACTTGCTGTTGTGCTTGTATTCTTCTTGGAAATTAAACTCAGATAAACGGCATGAGGTCGCCTCAAGACGAATCTCACCCTCAGAATTTTTTTACATACACCTTGAGGGGTGGGGTCGAGGTGGGGTGGGTCTTATCAACTGTAATAAATTGTTGCTGCTGTAGCAGTCAGGTTGCTGTTATTGCTGCAGTAGCTGTCAGGTTTCTGTTGTTGCTGTCAGGTTTCTGTTGTTTCTGCTGTAGCTGTCAGGTTTCTGTTGTTGCTGCAGTATCTGTCAGGTTTCGGTTGTTGCTGTCAGGTTTCTGTCGTTTCTGCTGTAGCTGTCAGGTTTCTGTCGTTTCTGCTGTAGCTGTCAGGTTTCTGTTGTTGCTGCTGTAGCTGTCAGGTTTCTGTCGTTTCTGCTGCAGCTGTCAGGTTTCGGTTGTTGCTGCTGTAGCTGTCAGGTTTCGGTTGTTGCTGCTGTAGCTGTCAGGTTTTGGTTGTTGCAGTAGCTGTCAGGTTTCGGTTGTTGCTGCTGTAGCTATCAGGTTTCTGTTGTTGCTGCTGTTGCTGCTCCCGTCGGCCAGCTTCCTCCCGTGATCCAAGCTTGGATCATTAGCCGCTGCCCTTTGTCCAGCTGCTCTGCAATGACACATGTAATGTCATGTAATGTAAATGTAAATGTAAAAGAGTACTTATAAAGCGCTTACAACTAGCGTGAGCCCGGAGAGCACACAATACAAAAACAATGAGGTTGCCCAGTTTTTTACAGAACCAAAAGGTCAGTGAAATCCTACTAATTACACACACACACACACACACACACACACACACACACACACACACACACACACACACATACATACACACACACACACACACACACACACACACACACACACACACACACACACACACACACACACACACACACAAACACATTACAACACATTTTAATTCACTGGCAAATAAATATCCTTGTATTCTTGTATTTTTGTATGTTGCATTTTGTAACTGTTGATCAGTAATAATAATAATAACAACAACAACAACAACAATACTACTACTACTAATAATAACAGAATGAGACTACTATTGCTACTAAAATATTGGGGGATTATAATTTGTATTAATATCTATAGATGATGGTAATTTGATATTGGTGATGATCTGTAATAAGAACAAAAATGATAACATCAATAATACTGATGAAAACAAAACAATGATGATGGTGATGATGATGATGATGATGATGATGATGATGATGATGATGATGTGATGATGATAAAAAAAATCTGCATACATATTAAAACTAGCAGTGACGCTGCCAAATAAAAATACAGGTAAAGGGTGGGTTTTAAAAAGAATCCGAAATGTAAAAAGAATTTCAATTTTCCTAAAATGTTGATTTATTTCAGAAAATCGAAGATGCAATCCAAAGATACATCTCCGAACACCCTCTCCAATATCCGAGCTGTAAGATGCCATTCCCCTACTTAAATAAAATCAGAATTTAAAAGAAGAAGAAAAAAAGATAACGATGATGACGATGATGATGATGATGATGATGGAGGAAAAAACCCGCTACAACTTCTACTACTACAGTACTAGGGCTTCTGATAATAATAACAACACTGATACTACTGTTTTTATTACAACTTCTACTACTACAAATACTACGGCTTATAATAATAATAATAACAACAATAATAGCATAATATAATAATAATAATAATAATAATAATATATAATAATAATAATAATAATAACACTACTGCTACTGTTTTTATTATAACTTCTACAACTACAATTACTAGGGCTTCTAATAATAATAATAACACAACTGCTACTGTTTTTATTATAACTGCCACTACTACAAGTACTTTGGCTTCTAATAATAATAATAATAATAATAATAATAATAATACTGCTGCTACTGTTTTTATTATATCTTCCACTACTACAAGTACTAGGGCTTCTAATAATAATAATATTAATAATACTGCTGCTACTGTTTTTATTATAACTTCTACAACTACAATTACTAGGGCTTCTAATAATAATAATAATAATAATAATAATAATAATAATAATAATAATAATAACACAACTGCTACTGTTTTTATTATATCTTCTACAACTACAGTTACTAGGGCTTCTAATAATAATAATAATAATAATAATAATAATAATAACACAACTGCTACTGTTTTTATTATAACTTCCACTACTACAAGTACTTTGGCTTCTAATAATAATAATAATACTGCTGCTACTGTTTTTATTATAACTTCTACAAATACAATTACTAGGGCTTCTAATAATAATAATAATAACACAACTGCTACTGTTTTTATTATAACTTCTACAAATACAATTACTAGGGCTTCTAATAATAATAATAATAATAACACAACTGCTACTGTTTTTATTATAACTTCCACTACTACAAGTACTTTGGCTTCTAATAAGAATAAGAATAAGAATAAGAATAACACTACTGCTACTGTTTTTATTATAACTTAAGTAAACATGGTGCTTAACGTCCACAGAAACCATAAGGCTTATTAGGGACGGGGAGAATGGGGGGAAGGGGGTATGGAGGTGGGGGAAGAGGGAGATATATACCTATCGCTACACTGTCACCACCAGAATGACCTGCATTAAGATGGGCAGCGATGAGAGGCATTTTAATGTTTCATTACTTGTGAGAGACAAAGTCACAAGACAGTGTCCACAAACCACAATTTTTGAAGAGAAAGGAGAACCGAAGCGGTATCGAACCGAGGTCCTTCCGCTTACCAGCCTACCGCCTTACCGCTAGGCCAAACCGGCTCTCATTATAACTTCTACTACTATCGGCGATTATGGTAGTTAAAGCTACAATAATTAAGGTTTTGTTTGCTGAAATGTATGTTAAAGTTGTTTTTGTGATAAGATGTTTGTACAGCGCAGTGAGTTTAACTCCGGTTAAAGAATAACGCTTTATAAGAATGATTATTATTAATTTTTAATATTATTACTACTACTGCTACTGCTACTACTACTACTACTACTACTACTACTACTACTACTACTACTACTAGGGCTTCTAATAATACTAATAACACTACTGCTACTGTTTTTATTATAACTTCTACTACCACATTACCTCATCTTCCTGCTACTACTATAACTGGGCCACTTAATAATAAAGAATAAGAATAATAACAAAAATAATATCCGTACTACTACTGACACATCTTTTAATAATAATAATTAATAAATAATAAATATAAAAAACTAATAATAATAATAATAATAGTAATAATAATAACACTCCTACTCCTACTACTACTGATCATAGTAGTAGTAGTAATAATATCCCAAATATTACTATTATCGCCACTAGGTCTTTTAATAATAGTAATAAAATCAATTGAAAAAAACTAATAATAAATATGACAAGTACCCCTACTGGTACTTCTAAGCCTACTATCACAATTACTACCACTAGGCCTTTGAGAAAATTACTACTACTATTAATAATAATACTAGGTCTTTTAATAACAGTGATGATAATAATACCCCTTACAACTAATACCAAGCCTAGCTACAGCTACATCCAGAGAACGTTTGAACTGCAGCTTGTTTGAGATGAATCATCGACAGCTCGCGGATAACCCTCGTGTGATAACGTTGACAGCAACAACAAACAAAACACAAACCAAAGCTGATAGGGAAAGTTATCTCCTCGGCGAAATGTACGGTAGGTAGTGTTGCTTAATGTCCTCAGATGTCAGTTGACATATTAGGGACAAGCTGTGACCAATGCCGAAGCATGGTTCGATATAGCTTTACGTCCACGGAAACCAGAAGGCTCGTTAGGACGGACAACCCAGGACGGCCACCTCGACTCTCACACAGCTCCTGAACTATGCGAAATGTGCTCAGCTGGGAGCTGAATGAGATAACTCGGGCGCTACTGGGAGCCTAGAAAGATCGTTTCGAACTCTAGCTGAGAGCTTAACAAGGTTACTTGAACGCTGGCTTGAGGATGTTGATGATGATGATGATGTAGAGCTAGATGTCCTCGGATGTCGGTTGACGTATTTGGGACAAACTGTGACCAGTGCCTAAGCATGGTTCAGTGTTGCTTTACGTCCACAGAAACCGTAAGGCTCGTTAGGACGGGGAGCCCTCGACTCTCACACAGCTCCTGAACACTGCAAGTTTGTTGATCTTCTTCTTCTTCTTCTTCAGGTGATGCTTAATGTCCTCGGATGTTGGCTGACATATTAGGGACAAACTGTGACCAGTGCCTAAGCATGGTTCAATGCTGCTTTACGTCCACAGAAACCGTAAGGCTCATTAGGACGGGGAGCCCAGGACGGCCACCGCGACTTTTCACACAGCTCCTGACATCTCGCTTTGAGGATGTACCGTTGGTTGCGTTTATGTACCTTATGTCCGCATGCCAGGTGAGAGTTACCGTAGGCGACTCAGGTCTTTGTTGTTGTGTTTGTGTGACGTCTTCGAGCTCTAATTAACTCTCTTGTTGTTGATTCTTTCGCTAGCTAGAAGCTTAAGAAGGCCACTTGAAAGACAGGTTCAGAGCGAATGGACTCGCTTCAGTGGCTGGGTGCGAGCTTAGGAAGGTCACTTGAGTGGCTAGCTGAGCGTTTAGGAAGGTCACTTGAGTGGCTAGCTGAGAGCTTAGGAAGGTCATTTGAGTCTGTAGGTGAGAGCTTAGAAAGGTCACTCGAGTGGCTATCTGAGAGCTTAGAAAGGTCACTGGAGTGGCTAGCTGAGAGCTTAGGAAGGTCATTTGAGTCTCTAGGTGAGAGCTTAGAAAGGTCACTGGAGTGGCTAGCTGAGAGCTTCGAAAGGTCACTTGAGTGGCTAGCTGAGAGCTTAGGAAGATCACTTGAGTGGCTAGCTGAGAGTTTAGGAAGGTCACTTGAAAGACTAGCTGGGAGCTTGAGAAGGTCAGACAGTGTGGCACGCGACTGTGAACTTAGATCACGATGTTGCAGACAACGCAGACCAGCTCATTTCAGAAGGCCGCTTGATACTGGCCAGCTGAAAGGTTATTGAATGGTCAGCGGTGTCCCTAGGACGATCATTCAGAGTTGCACAGCGACCAGATATGAGATGAGAAAGGTCATCTAACACGGACACTGAGCTAGACATTCTAGCTCAGTGAACACATCTCACAACACTCAATTTGGCGTCTGCTCCTGGTTGTGTTTCACCTTGAACGACTTAGTTGGCTACTATTGGAGTCACCCCCCCCCCACCCCCCACCCCACACACATACCCCCATTATTATTATTACCGTTGTGTTC
>JABMCL010002594.1:87500-90000 GCA_018857735.1 Alviniconcha marisindica | reverse complement strand
TAAGATTAAGGTGAAGCGGGCGAAGCTGATGTTTTTGCCTAGTAGTAAGTAGCATACTTTTTGTTTTTGCAGGATGTAAAATCATGGCATTATTGTCGCACCAGTCAGATTCTTCATTTATGCTTCTCTGTAGTTCATTTGAACAGGTCTGTATCTTTATCAGATGTATTTAGTGAAGTATCATCCGCAAACATGTCACAATTAACTTTATTGCTAGTAATATGCAGGGGAAGATCATTGATAAAAATTGAAAATAGAAGCGGTCCTAAAATAGATCCTTGAGGAATTCCACAACGAACAATGCCCTTTATTAGAGTATTCACCGTTAACATAAACACTTTGTGATCTTAGCTCCAGATAAGATTTAAATAATGAGACAAATGGGGAGTTTGCTGTATATAAGGATAATTTCTTAAGTAGAATATTATGATTAACAAGATCAAAAGCTTTTTTTAGGTCAAAAAAACAGCACCAACAACCTCAGAGTTGTTGATGGCAGAAAGCCGTTACACACAAGTTTGGCTAATGCTGTGTGGCATGAGTGTTGAGGACGAAAACCTGACTGGACTGGCATAATAGATTGTGTTCAGTAAGGAAATTCAGTAAGTGTTTATGTATATGTCTTTCTATCGGTTTTGAAAGCAGGGGAAGTATGGAGATGGGGCGAAAGTTGTTTGGTTCACTTAAATCATTGGTTTTGGGCAGAGGAATCACTTTTGCTTTTTTTAGGATAGTTGGGAAGACGGTTAAGAATAGATAAGTTATATATATAGGTGAAAAGCTCAACTATATATGGGAGAGCTAGTTTTAAGGAGAAATGGATTAATATTATCATGTCCCATGGATTTATTGTTATCCATCATAGTAATATATTTACCAACATCAAGGACAGTCATAGGGGATATAATAAAGCTGTCATTAGGGGTTAATTTTTATTGCAGAAATCTCTCAGTGACTTGGAACAGGCAAAGTTATCTGAAGTAAATCCACTAGACTGAGCTAAAGTTTTAGCTAATTTAAAAAGTGAGAGTTAAAAATGTTAGGGGAAATGGTTGTAGTGGAGCTGTTTTTTGTTGTTGTTGTTGGTGAGATTTGTTTGTTATTTCATTGATAGCTTTCCATGTTGTGGAAGTACTTTTATCCAATTTTATAAGTTTATCAAAGTAAGACTTCTTAGCTGAGTATAAGTTTATCAAAGTAAGACTTCTCCTTAGCTTTCTTTTCTTGAATATATTATAATATATTTTATATATATATATATATTTTATAGAGAGGAGAGAAGAGAAGGAACGATAGAAGAGAGAGAAGAGAGAGAGGAGAGAGAAGAGAGGAGAGAGAGGGGAGAGAGAGAGAGAGAGAGAGGTTCATTTCTAAAAGAGGGGAGAGAGAGAGAGAGAGAGGGGGAGAGAGAGAGAGAGAGAGAGAGAGAAAAAGAGAGAGAGAGAGAGAGAGAGAGAGGGAGAGAAGAGAGAGAGAGCTGCTTTTGAATAGAAAAGAGAGAGAGAAAAGGAGAGGAGAGAGAGAGAGAGAGAGAGAGAGGGGAGAGAGGCTCTTATTTCCGAAATGAGAGAGAGAGAGAGAGAGAGAGAGAGAGAGGAGAGAGAGAGAGAGAGAGAGAGAGAGAGAGGAGAGAGAGAGGCGATTTGGAAGGAGAGAGGAAAAGGAGAGAGGGAAGAGAGAGAGAGAGAAGGAGGAGAGAGAGAGAGAAGAACACAAGGAGAGGAGAGAGAGAGAGAGAGAGAGAGAAGAGAGAGGAGAGAGTGCTTCATTTCTCGAAATGAGAGAGAAGAGAGAGAGAAGAGAGAGAAGAGAGAGAGAGAAGAGAGAGAGAGAGAGGGGAGAGAGAGAGAGAGAGAGAGAGAGTGTTTCATTTCTCGAAATGAGAGAGAGAGAGAGAGAGAGAGACGAGGGGAGAGAGAGGAGAGAGAGAGAGAGAGAGAGAGAGAGGAGAGAGGCTGCTTCATTTCTCGAAATGAGAGAGAGAGAGAGAGAGAAGGGGAGAAAAGGAGAGGAGAGAGAGAGAGAGAGAGGGGAGAGAGAGAGAGAGAGAGAGAGAGAGAGAGAGACTGCTTAAATCCGAAATGAGAGAAAGAGAGAGAGAGAGAAGAGAGAGGGGAGAGAGAGAGAGAGAGAGAGAGAGAGAGAGAGAGAGAACTGACCATGGTGTCAGCCCTGAATAGCTGTCGTCTTTGAACTTCTATGACGTTTAAGGAGCGAGGTTTGGAGCTGTGTGACCCAACAAAGGTCCGAAAGTATACACCAGACTTTAAATCGTTGCGTTCCAACCCTTCTTTACCCCTCTGTTGCGTCACTCGTTTCACTGTTGCCGTGAGCGCATCAGTCTTGGCGAGCCTGATTCACGACACTTTCTTCTTCGTCTCCCTTTGTGGAGTATCAGATTCCGCTTGGGCCTTATCTCCCTTCTTCATTGAGTTATCTGTAATGGAAATCAAATATTTGTGTTTGGGACAAATGGGACCGTGGCTCACCGAGACGGACA
>JABMCL010002594.1:80000-82500 GCA_018857735.1 Alviniconcha marisindica | reverse complement strand
TAAGAGTCATTATTATTATTATTAGTTATTGGCATCCGCGGCTTCAGTGCTACAGTTTTTCGGTATCTTAAGTGCCGAAGCTTCGGTACCCAGATTTTGATACCTGGAACACAGTCTAGGCTTGTGCAGACAACACCCTGAACAAACCCACAAGCTGTCAATAACCCAAGGCTACCACGTACTCCAATTTTCAGCTATACAAGGAAGTGTTCTTTTGATTTCAATCTGAAGGGTCAGGGTGCAGCCATGTTGGTGCGCTCTTACCGATGAAGAACAGAAAAAGCTTGGCTCGTGACGTATTTGCCGCTTTTGCCACATGGTTTTGCGTTCGTCGTCACGTCACTGATGCAGACTGCTGGTCACGGTTCAGTTCAAGATGGTATTATAGGTTCGGAAAAGCCCATATGCGCTCCGACGTTGTATTTAAAACAGTTAATACCAATGTTCGTTTGACTGACGAAGGCCTTTTCTCGTCCTTTCAAGGAAGATCGTCTATCGTTTCCTCTTTCCACGTCTGTCTATCGCCGTATATATATATATATATATATATATATATATATCTATATATATATATATATATATATATATATATTTGGATGGTAACACATTACAGTTTGGCCCTAATATGTCAACCCGACATCCGAGGACATGAAGCCCCACATCAACATCTGGGCGTAACCCACCCAACTTCCTTCCTTCCTTCCGCGTCTCTCTCCTCCAGGCGACCGATGGCGTGATTTCCTTTGGCTTCGTGCCCGCAGCTCCTCGACAGTTCAGATCTTCTGAGACGCAAGCCACCGATGATGGTTGCTTTGCCCGCCAGTCTATCTGCTCGGGCATTTCCATTCACTCCGGCATGTCCAGGGCAGTACACCCACGGCAGTTTTTGATGGCGGATGTCGAACATTGACACATGAACGTCTAGGCTTCCCATTCCGTTTCTCAGCAAGTTCATTCAATCTGTGAGGATGATGGCATGTGTGGTCTGACTGCCACCTCTTGAGGCAATCCAGCGGAGGACACGGGTGACTGCCACCTCTTGAGGCAATCCAGCGGAGGACACGGGTGACTGCCACCTCTTGAGGCAATCCAGCGGAGGACACGGGTGACTGCCACCTCTTGAGGCAATCCAGCGGAGGACACGGGTGACTGCCACCTCTTGAGGCAATCCAGCGGAGGACACGGGTGACTGCCACAGCTTGAGGCAATCCAGCGGAGGGCATGGGTGACTGCTTCCACCTCCATTGTCAAGCTGGAGGTAGAGTCTTCATAGACTGCTCTGTCTTCGTGGATGTTAGTCGCACCTTGCTTGACAGTGAAGCCCCACCCTGACTGGTCTTTGGGGACTGAGCCTTCAGTGTACATTATGAGATCCTGCGATTTGCTGTTTTCTTGAATGAAAAACTTGATCACTGACTCCGTTTTTCCTGCTGGCCAATCTCGACAGTGCTTTCCCAAATTTTCTGGCAAGAACGTCTGATAGAGATTCCGGAATCGGTTGTATTGTGGTAAAAGGTCTCAGGAGGAGAGAAAAAAAGACTGCTTTAAAAGCAGTGTGGAGGCCTGGTACACGTTAAAGAGGAAGAAAAAAAGAAGACACGTTCGAACACACACACACACACACACACACACACACACACACGCACACACACACACATATATCTACACACACACACACACACACACACACACACACACCACCACACACCACATATATCTATACACACACACACACACACACGCACACACACACACACACACACACACACACACACACACACACATCCGTCAAGTATAGTAAAAGGGGCAAAGCAAGCAAGCAAACAAACAAACAAACAAACAAACAGCAGCAACAAAAACGGCACAAAAACGGATGCACATCATCCAGACTTTGACCACAGAAAAAAAATCTCTGTGTACAGAATCTCTGTTTCCTGTGCAGGTATTAGTTCACGAGATAAACCTCCAGATCAGACAAGTGCCGAGTCAAACGGTGGGCACTCACTGCCTACACGCGGATTTAGACAGCTTGACTCCCCAACCACCGTGTGACTTGTTCAAATCTCGCATCCCTCTTATTAAATCTTCGGTGGGTCCCTCCACTTCGCTGGCGAAGGCAGCTCACGCTGTCAAAGAAGTCAATGCCCAGGCTTAAAAACTTCATACTTAAGTAGTCCCTCGTCCTTGCATGTAATATTTAAAACGTCAAGTCTCGGGTTACGATGAGACATCGACTCGGCAGGGGGGTTGGGGAGTAGGGGACATTGACGAGTTTCCCTCAACTCTCCATGCTCCGCCGGAGAGGGTGTACACCGTAATGATCAGTGGCGGTCTGTCCTGAGATCGAAGTTCTCAGGGCTCGACATGATCACCGGCTACCCATGACGGGTGGACAAGTCTCGTAACGACCCGTTGAACATGCCCGAAGAACGACAACGACGGCAGCAGCAGCAGTAGAGCGGCAACAACAACGACAGCAGCCACACCAGTAACAGCGACT
>JABMCL010002594.1:60000-72500 GCA_018857735.1 Alviniconcha marisindica | reverse complement strand
ATGTTGCTTTACGTCCACAGAAACCGTAAGACTCATTAGGACGGAAAGCCCAGGACGGCCACCTCGACTTTCACACAGCTCCTGAGCTCTGATTTTTGTTGTTGTTGTTGTTGTTGTTGTTGTTGTTGTTGTTGTTGTTGTTGTTTTTATAGCGTACGCAGTAATGACGTACCAGGTATGTTTCATCGCATTCGTTGAATTTGTAAACTAACCTTCTGTTTCGGTATCCACGGTTTCTGCTTACCTGAATGAATGGAGCCCAGGAGAGATCAAGAGCAGAGAGGTGGAGCTGAGCTTTCATTGTTAGCTGACGGTCTCCTCCGTCTTTTACGGGTCGGAGTGTTGGGACGAGCTATTCATCTCTACCTGCCCCCCCCCCCCCCCCCCCTCCCCGTCCCCCATATTTCCCCGCCCCAAATAATAAGCCTTATGGTTGCTGTGGACGTGAAGCACCATGAAAGAAGACACAGCATTATCAAATCAATCAGTCAATAATTTATTTTATGTCTGTTCACATCGAGGTGATATTAGACAAAAAACAAACAAACAAAAACAAACAAACACACACACACACACACACACACACACACACACACACACACACACACACACACACATACACACCCACAGCATAACCCAACCCTAATAAGCCTTATGGTTTCTGTGGACGTAAAGCACCATGAAAGAAGACACAGCATTATCAAATCAATCAATCAATCAATCAATCAATATTTTATGTCTGTTCACATCGAGGTGATATTAGACCCCCCCCAAAACACACACACACACACACACACACACACACACACACACACACACACACACACACACACACACACACACACACACACACACACACACACACACACACAACACACACACACACACACACAACAACAACAACAACAACAACAACAACAACAACAACAACAACAACAAACAGCATTATCCGTCCCTAATAAACCTTAAGGTTTCTGTGGACATAAAGCATCATCAAAGAAGAAGACCTGAATGTATGCATAGGTCTTTCCCGTAAGCAGGCTTACCGAGACGAAATTTTTCAAATTGTTCAACATGTATTTTCTTGTTCCCTCTAATTCTTCTTCTTCATATTCAGTCTTTTCTACCGAGGTCGTCGTATTCTGATCTGCCCCAGTCTTGAAACCAGTGACCTGTGATAGATCCGGGTTCTCAGCAGAAGGGGACATTAATTTCTGCGTCCGCAGTACCACACAGCGGAAGCAACTAGGGTGGTCCCCTTCTTCGGTAACACCGAAACGAAACCACCCACGTAAACTAATTACATACAGAGTAAAAACGCACCCGAAACAAGACTGTACGGGTGTAATTTTGTTGTTAGCTCGTGACGAAACGCATCCGTCAGATGAAACAAGCGCGACATACGGTCGTCCCAGACGATACAACCTGAAAAACCGAGCCAGCCAATCACGAGCATCTGACGACCTCTGCGCGAGTCAAACTGGATTAGCTCCTGATAAACCGGATTTAGTTTTGATTGGAACGAGGCAGCGAAAAGAGCAGGCGCCATAGAATCGTGGTCAACCTTCACGAGACGTGTAGACAGTGCTAAGCGCCTCATTCGTACCCGTTTAATACCCGCCTGATACCCCGATTATCTGCTGCTGCTCTGTGATTGATGGCCGAGCGGGAACAGTGGCAGACGTCTGCTTAAAGAGGCAGATGTCAAAACTGTGGATAACCCCCTACCCCCATTCTCCCCGTCCCTAATACGCCTTATGGTTTCTGTGGACGTTAAACACCATGTTTACTTACTTACTGTGGAGAATATGAGCCGGTTTGGCCTAGCGGTAAGGCGTTAGGCTGGTAAGCAGAGGGACCTTGGTTCGAAACCGCTTCGGCTCTCCTTTCTCTTCAAAAGTTGTGGTCTGTGGGCATGTCTTGTGACTTTGTCCCTCACAATTATGAAACAATAAAATGGCTCTCATCGCTGCCCACCTTAACGCATGAGTGAGTCAATCTGGTGGTGACAGTGTAGCGATAAGTATATAATCTCCCTCTTACCTCCACCTCGACACTCCCTTACCCAACCACCCATCTCCCCGTCCCTAATAAGCCTTATGGTTTCTGTGGACGTTAAGCACCATGTTTACTTACTTTACTGTTGAGAAGCTGGCACTTCTTTCTTTCGTGGCTATACACCTTCGTTACAGGTCGACCCTTGTCCTTTTCTAGGTTATACTGTAATACTTAATCCCCCCCCCCCCCCCCCCCCCCCCCCACACACACACACCACTTACCCCCACACATTCGCCATGATATAATCGTCATGGTTGACTGTGCATTAAAAATCAGTTATCTGTTGGGTGGCTCAGGCGAGGTTGTTAACTCCCGTGATTTTCTTGCCCGAAGTCCCTTGGCCGTTTTACTTCCGGTGCGTATTTTATCCAGAATGAAAGTTGGTGACAGTGAATCTGCGAAGTTTACAGTGACAGCTTTAAAGTTAATTTTTCAAGGCTCGTAGTGAGTGTGTTGGCAACAAGCAAAAACGTGTTGCTCGTGCTATAGGATGATTGTCCCTAATATGACATCCGACATCCGAAGACATTAAGAATCAAAGAACGAACTGTAGGATGCTCCAAAGGCATTTTTTACTCTCCATGAAATGGCGATCTTCTGGTCAGCGGGGAAACGATGCGAAGACACTTTTTGTTCCCCCCTCCATCACCTTTTCCCTTTAACTCCTGTCTCAGGGGGAGGGAACCTGACCGTTTCCTGCCCTCACTCCCTTTAAACGAAAAAACAAAAACAAAAAAAATGGCGGCTGCTGTCCTTGGCTTTTCTTTCTGCTGAAGTTCTCATCTTTCCTCCTGTTCTCCATGCACGAACGCCTCGGCACTGTTTTTGTGTGTCTTTTTGGGTGTGTGTGTGTGTTGGGGGTGGGAAGGGGGGTGGGGGTGGGGGCGTGGGCGTGGAGGTCTGGGAGCTAAGAGGCGGGTGCGGGTGGCAGGGTGAGAGTGGAGAGATGTTAATCAGGCTAATGGCGGGGTAGGGAGGCAGCGACATCTATCTTGCTCTCCTGCGTACCCACCGCCACGCCCCTTCCGTCGACGCCGCACCGATTGTCTCCCCTGTCCACCGCCGCCAGAGGGCGGGGGAAGTTCACGTGACCTCTGACACTGTCAGGCAGGGATTTCCTGACTTTTGGGGTATTATCCTGTTTGACATACGCGGTGAGCTGACGACATTTCAACGATTTTGATATTTCTCGGACAAACAAAACTGTCTTCAGTTTCTACAGTCTCCACTCCGCCCCCCCCCCTCCATCCCCCCACCTACCCCCAACTATCCTGCCCACCTACCCCAATATCCTCCCCCACCTACCACCCCCCCTATCCTCCCCCACCTACCCCCAACTATCCTCCCACCTACCCCCAATATCCTCCCCCACCTACCCCCAATATCCTCCCCCACCTACCCCCAATATCCTCCCCCACCTACCCCCAATATCCTCCCCCACCTACCCCCAATTCCTCCCCCACTACCCCCCAAATCCTCCCCCTACCCCCAATATCCTCCCACCTACCCCCCAATATCCTCCCCCACCTACCCCCAATATCCTCCCCCACCTACCCCCCAATATCCTCCCCCACCTACCCCCCAATATCCTCCCCCACCTACCCCCCAATATCCTCACCTACCCCCCAATATCCTCCCCCACCTACCCCCAATATCCTCCCCCACCTACTTCCTCCCCCAATATCCTCCCCCACCTACCCCCAATATCCTCCCCCACCTACCCCCCAATATCCCCCCCTACCTACCCCCCTCCCAACCCCTATCCTCCCCCACCTACCCCCAATATCCTCCCCCACCTACCCCCAAACTATCCTTCCCCCACCTACCCCCAATATCCTCCCCCACCTACCCCCCAATATCCTCCCCCACCTACCCCCAATATCCTCCCCCACCTACCCCCAATATCCTCCCCCACCTACCCCCAATATCCTCCCCCACCTACCCCCCAATATCCTCCCCCACCTACCCCCCAATATCCTCCCCCACCTACCCCCAATATCCTCCCCCACCCCCTATCCTCCCCCCCTACCCCCAACTATCCTCCCCCACCTACCCCCAACTATCCTCCCCCACCTACCCCCAATATCTCTCCCCCACCTACCCCCCAATATCCTCCCCCACCTATCCCCCCAACTATCCTCCCCACCTACCCCCAACTATCCTCCCCACCTACCCCCCAACTATCCTCCTCCCACCTACCCCCAACTATCCCCCACCTACCCCCAACTATCCTCTCCCCACCTACCCCCAATATCCTCCCCCACCTACCCCCAACTATCCTCCCCACCTACCCCCAACTATCCCCCCACCTACCCCCAACTATCCTCCCCCACCTACCCCCAACTATCCTCCCCCACCTCCCCCAACTATCCTCCCCCACCTCCCCCTATCCCCCCCACCTACCCCAACTATCCTCCCCACCTACCCCCAACTATCCTCCCCACCTACCCCCAACAAATCCTCCCCCACCTTTCCCCAACTATCCTCCCCACATCCCTACCTAACTATCCTGCCCCCCCTACCCCAATATCCTGCCCCACCACCAACTATCCTCCCCCACTGTACCCAACTATCCCCCAACCTACCCCCAACTATCCTCCCCACCTTTTACGCACAACTATTCCCCCCACCTACCCCCAACTATCCCCCCACCTACCCACAACTATCCCCCCTACCCCCACCTACACCCAACTATCCCCACCTACCCCAAATATCCTCTCCCATCCTCCCGAATATCCTCCACCACCTACCCAACTATCCCCCCACCTACCCCCAACTATCCCCCACCTACCCACAACTATCCCCACCTACCCCAACTATCCCGCACCTACCCCCAACTATCCTCCTCACATACCCCCAACTATCCTCCCCCACCTACCCCAACTGTCCTCCACCCCAACTATCCTCCCCACCTACCCCAACCATCCTCCACCCCAACTATCCTCCCCCACCTACCCCCATTTACGCCATCTCCCATTCCAAACTGCCACGCCTCCTTTATTCTCTGAGGAATCGGGGCAGCAACGGTACATTTCTGTGACAGCAAGGATTGAAATGAATTCGTAGGAAAGGTACAATGGGGTCATTTTGATGAAACTGTTATGACCATGGTCATCCGTACTAAAGCTGAAGCAACACCTTCCTCCCCCCCCCCCCCCCCCACCCACCCATACACTGATTGTTGAGAGTTTCTGACAGCTTGTTTCTAACATTTCAGCCCAATATCTAAGGACCTCAAGCCCCACCTCGTCACTGCCCGTGGCAACTGTCTTACGGAAAACTGCCGCAGACATTTAACTCTAGTCTTACCTCATGCACTGTCTGCATTCGCAGTTTCAAAGCAGCGTTGACTGACTGAGCTGTTTGAACGGGAAACTGTATGGTGTAGACTACGTTTCAGTATACTGTATTCCGAGCACTGTGTTTTGTTGTTGTTGATTTTTTTTTTTTTTTGGTCATGTTTTATTCCAGTTTTTGTGCAACTTACAGCAATATTGTGACAGTGCTTATAATAAACTAAATAGTCATCAGCAAAAAGAGTTCAGTAAACGTAACAAAAATGAATTATATTGGGGAAAATATAGGAGAGAGAGAGGAGGACAAACACACACGCACGCACTCACGCACGCATGCACACACGCCCGCCCGCACGCACGCACGCACACACACACACACACACACACACACACACACACACACCACACACACACACACACACACACACACACACACACACACAATTCCAAACTAAAATTCAAACAATTAAACGGCCCAGCAAACAGATCAACGACGATCCTAACAAAAAAGCACTTAAATAGTATGTGCATGCGAACAATGTGTAAGTGCCTGAATGCGTGTATGTATATTGTACAGCGTGTCACTTAACATTTACTATCTATGACATAGTCTATACGTCAATCAGCTGCTGGTACGGACACCATTCAACTACAATCTTATCATATGACATATTCAGTTTTGCATTATATTTGTACACCTCAAAGTTAGTTTTTAAATAACGTTTGAACAAATGCAAGTATGGTATAGTCTTGTTAATTTTACATTTATAAATAAAGAACTTTGCTTGCAAAATAATCAAATCAAAGGTGTTATCTGATTTAAAATTGATGTCGTGACCAAACAGTACAATATTTTCATTAAGTGTAACTGATGTCGCATTTGAACAGCCAGCATTAACTACAATCTGGAATTGTTCCCAAAATGACCTCACGTATGTACATGACCAAAATATATGGTTAATTGAGTCTCGGTCTTGTCGACAAAAAGAGCAAGTAATGTCATTTTCAATTCCCATGTGCATTAAAACAACATTAGTAGCAATTATTCTATGTACTAGTCTTATTTGAAACCATTTCAGTTTTATTTCTTGAATCTGTTGCGTTTTCGTAAAGGTGATACACCAATTAATATCTTTATTTAGCTTAGCTTCCCACTTGTCACAACAGTTAGGTCTAGTTATATTTTGCGTAAGTACCTCATAATAAAGGCGTGAGCCTTTTTGTTGATTATAAATCGTCTTAAGCGTCTTAATTAAATCTGCTGAATTTTTACCCTCCACTGTTATTTCTGTTTTACGTATGTAGCTTTGATAGCTTGCACACATCCAATATATGTAATGTAATCTGTCTTAATTCCGAATTTTTCTTTAAAACTTTTAAATGACATAAATGTACCATTGTCATTCAGTATATTTTTAATGTGACACACGCCTTTGTCAATCCAATTTTTATAAAAAATAATTCTGTTTCCAACTAGGATATTCTGATTGCAGAAGATTGGCTCAGCAACTAGCGTTCTGAATTTTCTACATGTATTTGTTTACCGAACTCTTTATATGCCATAAATACGTGACTCCAAAACTTATTAACTTCATGTTCCTGAAAATGAAGGCTTGATCCCAGTTGTTCAAACCACGCCACTTTAGGATAAGTTGATTTAATTATACCTTTCCACTTGTGCTCACTTGTTTTTAATTTTCGAATCCAAATTAACTTCAGTGCATTAATATAAGTTTTTATGTTCGGTATCCCAAGCCCTCCTTTCGCGATGGATCTGACGGCTATTTTTCTGCTTATCCTGTCCTGTTTTCTATTCCACACAAACTGAAACACTGTCTTCTGCAATTCGTTAACAAGGTTGTCTGGTGGGTTTGGCAATAACATCCATAGGTGAATAATCTTAGATAGAATCAACGATTTTAGAACTGCTACTCTGCCTAGTGGTGTTATTTGTCTCTTTAACCATACTTTGTACAAAGCTCGTATTTCCGAACATTTATCACTAAAGTTGAGTACCTCACACTCTTTTAAGTCGTTAGTAAACCATATACCAAGTATCTTAAATTTAGGTGGGTTCCATTCCATTTGCAAATGTGGCATATATTTAACAGGAGAATTTTGTTTATTGCCGAGCCATATGGCACTGGTCTTCCCCGCATTTAAGAAGAGACCTGATGCTTTTCCGAATGTGTTGATGGTCTTAACTGTTTCTTCAAATGAATTTTTGTCACCTTCCAGCGTAATTTCAGTATCATCTGCATATTGTGAAATTTTGTATTCAGTTTCTCCTATAAAGATACCTTTTATATGCTTATTTTGTCTGATCATAATGGCAAGTATCTCTACACATAAAATAAACAAATATGGTGATATCGGATCCCCTTGTCTACATCCCCTCTGAATAGCGAACCATTGTGATAACTGTCCATTAACCGTGACAGATGACTTTATATCTTTATAAAACGTAGATATCCACTGACATATATCTGGCCCAAAACCAAAAGCATGTAGAACTTTAAACATAAATTTCCAGTCAACAGAATCAAAGGCTTTCTCAAAGTCTAAGCACAAGAGTAACCCAGGTTTATTTTCTCTATACAAGTAACTAATAAGATCATATATCAATCGAATGTTATCTCCAATGTATCTGTTGGCCATAAACCCAGTTTGGTCCTCATTGATCAAAGAAGGAAGAACGCTTTTTAAACGCTTGGCAATACATGCAGATCCTATTTTATAAACAACATTAAGAAGTGAGACTGGCCTCCAGTTTGTGATTAAGTCTTTTGATTTATCTCCTTTTGGTATGCATATTATTACCCCCTCTTTCTGTGTTGTTGATAATTCACCTTTTCTAAAACCATCATTTAGTGCTCTAACAACAAAGGAACCCAGCTGCAACCAAAAGAACTTAAAAAATTCAGCTGTAAAACCATCGGAGCCAGGGCTTTTGTAATTTTTCATATTTTTAAGCGCAAGACTTGCTTCAGCTAAAGTAATTTCCCCTTCCAGCGAAGTCTTTTCCTGCAATGTCAGCATAGGAATATCTTGAGCCATATCTAATATTTCGCAGTCTTCTACTTGTCTTTCAGAATATAATCTTTCGTAAAACGCTTTTACTTCTTTAATAATGTCCTTGCTTTCATATATTTCTTCTCCATTATTCAATGTAAGTTTGGTCATTTGTTTACTTATATAATTACGTTTCTCGAGTCCACAAAAGTATTTTGTAATTTTTTCACCGTCGGCAATCCATCTCGCTCTCGAGCGAAGCAAGACTCCTTCCATTCTCTTGTCTCTTATCGCGACTAACTCTTGCTTGTCCTGCTCTAACTTCCTTTTTTCATTTTCAGTCAAAACTATCTTAGCTTCTAAACTTTGAATACTGTTTTCTAAATCTTTTTCCTTTTTTTCATCCAGACGTTTTTTCATTGCAGCATAAGAAATTGTCTTTGATCTAATTTTCATTAATAATACATCTAAAAACAGCTTGTCTGATATAACAAATTGAATATCACATTTCGGAATTTTGGAAAGCTGTTCCCGTATGTATGGTAAAGCTGCATACTCTTCAACTACAGCTTTTATAACGTCATTAATTTCTTCCGCAAAGAGTTTATCTTTCAATAAAGAATTATTAAATTTCCACAATAGTTTGTTTTTAGACTCTTTCCCTAATGTCAACGTCAGTGTGATCATAGAATGATCTGTTCTGTACCCAGCCTTAATGTCGGCATTTGTAACAAAGGTGGACAGAAGGTCTGAAATCAAGAAAAAATCGAGTCTACTTTGCTGAAGCGGTGTATTTCGATGCCATGTGTATCTTCTCATTTCGGGATAAAGTTCCCTCCAGATATCCAAAAGGTCAAGATTTATCATTAGATTGTCCACCTGTTCTTGTGCTTTGATATTATTATGGTGCTTATAATTGTAATAGTCTAATGTATAGTCCAAGACTAAATTCCAGTCACCTCCAATAATAATGTTTTCAAAACCAACATCTGAGCACTGTGTATATAGAGTTTCAAAACAACGACGACTGGCTTAAGTCAACTGTTCCATGAGGAAAACACATGGTGTAGCTAGCTGACATTTTCTGTACACCAAGCACCGCGTATATATTACTGACATTTTCAAAACAGCGATGACCCCCGGTCTGGCTGCCGGAACTGTTTCTATGGGAAACTGCATGGTGTAGACTACAGACATATAAAAGGTTAATAAAAATAATTTAAAAAAACAACAACCCCCAAAACGCTGTTTATTATGAAAAAACACAACATGCAAATTTTCGGTGTAAGCCCCCTTTTCAGATTCAGATTCAGGTTCTTTATTCACCAAGTTTTACAACAAGGAAAGTATCTTGAAAGCGGTAAGCCGATACAAACATAAGCAAACAACAACACTGACATACATCAACGAGCATATTTATAGGTATACACCCATCCGCACCCCCAAAACAACACACACTCCCACATCCACACACCTACACGCGTACATGCACATACACACACCTGCGCGTGCGCCGCGCGCGCGCGCGCACACACACACACACACACACACTCACTCACTCATGCACCTGCACGCACGCCGCACCCCTCCGCCTTCCGCACACACTCACACTTGTAGATAATGTTAAAATCAAAATTAATATTAAAAAAAATCCTACATATAAAACAAGACAGTTAAAACTGATAACAGTTTAACAAACACACACATTCACACTCCTACACCACACACATGTGTGCACGTTCGACCCTGCGCACATGCATTGCAAGCTACAAAACAACACTTATACAACAGTTAAACGGTGAGATGTGGGACACTTATCTGCTTTTGGTTGAGCTGTTTTATTATGTTGTGTTGGTGTCCAGTGTAGGTAGGTAGGTAGTGTTACTTAATGTCCTCAGATGTCGGTTGACATATTAGGGACAAACTGAGACCAATGCCGAAGCATGGTTCAATATAGCTTTTCGTCCACGGAAACCAGAAGGCTCGTTAGGACGGACAGCCCAGGACGGCCACCTCGACTCTCACACAGCTCCTGAACCATGATGTGTCCACTGTGTGGAAAAATGTTGGCATGACACTGGCGTGTAATGAAATAGGTGTGGTGTGGTGTAGGCTATGTTTTAATATTCTGTACCCCAAGCACTGCGTATTATTGACAGTTTCAAAACAGCGATGACTCTGACGGAACTGTTCCAACGGGAAACCGATCAGCACGTGCATGACGAGAAAGGTGTCAGGTACAAATGACTTTATTTTGACTGTCAGCCACCAGCAAACATGTGCTCCGTGCCCGTGTTAGCGGCCCGATAATGAGCCCGTTACCGGCCCGTGTTTGCTTGTGTTTGCCCGCATCTCGCGCTCAGTGTACTGTGAGAAACTTGTCTGCTCGTCACATTACGCCTTTCTTTCCCTTGCAGTTTTCTTTTTCTTCTTTTTCTTCTTCTTCTTCTGCTTTTTCTGCTTCTGCTTCTTCTTCTTTTTCTGCTGCTTTTTCTTCTTCTTTTTGACCGCCCCCGCGTTACGGCTCTGGTTCGCTTATTCTGTTAGAGCCTGCATGTCTTCCTTGCTTTCAAACAAGAAAAAAAAAACAAACAAAAAACAGAACAACACAGAAATGCGGATGCTGGGTGCGGAGTGGGGTGGGAGGGAGGAGGGGGGTAGCACTGATTGGCTGACAGCTAACGCTGATAGCCACAGGGTGCTGAAGGTAGGCTTAACCGTCAGTTTCTTCAGGGTTTAGGAATTTAATAAAAGAAATTACACGCACACACACGGGCACGCGCGCGCCACACAGCCCCAGCACACACACACACACACACACCACACACACACACACACACACACACACACACACACACACACACACACACACACACACACACACACACACCACACACACCACACACACACACACACACACACACACACACACACACACACCCACACACACACACACCACCCACTACAGCACACCACACACACCACACCACACGCACACCACTCACACACACACCACATGCACACATACATACATATACACAAACACAACCACACAACACACACACACAACACACACTCACATACACACACACACACACACACACACACACACACACACACACACACACACACCACACACACACACACACACACCACACACACACACACACACACACACACACACACACCACACACACACACACACACACACACACACCACATCGACGTATCACACACGCATATACACATATACATACAAACATGCACACACATATACACACATACAACGGACTCACACCCACACACACACACACACACACACACACACACACACACACACACACACACACACACACACACACACACACACACGCGTATACACACGCATATACACACATACATACAAACACACCACAACAACACACACAACACAACCTCACACACACACACACACACACACACAACACACACACACACACACACAACACACACACACACACACACACACTGCACGCATGCACCACGCACACACACCACATTCACACACCACCCGCACATCACACCTCTCTCTCTCTCTCTCTCTCTCTCTCTCTCACACTCTGTCTCTCTCTCTCTCTCTCTCTCTCACCACCACACACACACACACACACACACACACACACACACACACACACACACACACACACACACACACCGCATGGAAATATCCCTCTGCACACTCCTGACCTCATCTCATGAATAGTCCTTGCAAACGATCGCTGGTAGGACTCCTCTCTTGCAGAGTTTCAATTCAGGGTTTACAAAACATGGAATGGGGATGGAGCACAGTGGGTAGAGCGTCCTACTGAAAAGCCAGGTTCGCAGGTTCGAGTCCCCGGTGCGGCAAGGGATTTTTTCTCCCAGAGTCAACTTTCCATCGCAGAGATTTCTTTCGATGTTCGTGGAATCCACGAGTGCAGGCAGTTCCAAGCATCAACATCTGTGCGCTCGTTAAAATCCCAAACCCTGGCAGCCATACCATTGTTTAGACACAGAAAAATACTGCAAACATTGATAGGAATGGGTAGCGCTGCTCTCGCGGCTGCTGTGCCTTACCCAGGTAAGGCGACCCGAATTTCCCGGAAGAGACAATGA
>JABMCL010002594.1:42500-50000 GCA_018857735.1 Alviniconcha marisindica | reverse complement strand
GAGAGAAAGGTACTTTATTACACAAGGATAAAGATTTAAGCACATGTCGGCTGTTTTACAAATCTGTCCCTGATGACAAACACAGCAACACTGAATACGTCAAACAATACAAATAATTGCGGCAAACTAAAATACATCTTAAGAACAAAGCCAAAAAATTTATACTGTTTAAATCTTCACAACGTAAGACAAATCAGCAAAGTAAGACAAATACAAATAAGAATTATTCAGAGAGAGAGAGAGAGAGAGAGAGAGAGAAGAGAGCAGGAGAGAGAGAGAGAGAGAGAGATCATTTTAAACAAAAACGAGAGAGAGAGAGAGAGGAGAGAAGGAGAGAATGAGAGAGAGAGAGAGAGAGAGAAGAGAGAGAGATCATTTTAAACGAATAAACGAGAGAGAGAGAGAGAGAGAGAGAGAGAGAGAGAGAGAGAGAGAGAGAGAGAGAGAGAGGGGAGAGAGAGAGAGAGAGAAATCATTTAAGAATGAGAGAGGAGAGAGAGAGAGAGAGAGAGAGAGAGAGAGAGAGAGAGAGAGAGAGAGATCATTTAAACGAAACGAGTGAGAGAGAGAGAGAGAGAGAGAGAGAGAGAGAAGAGAGAGAGAGAGAGGAGAGAGAGAGAGAGGAGAGATCATTTTAAACGAATAAACGAGAGAGAGAGAGAGAGAGAGAGAGAGAGAGAGAGAGAGAGAGAGAGAGAGAGAGAGACACACACACACACACACACACACACACACACACACACACACACACACACTGAGACACAGAGACAGAGAGGGGGAGAGAAACGTCTCTCCACGAAAACGGAACATGAAAGAAAAGGTAGTTTTTTTTCACGCCAGCATAATCAATCGAATAAATCCACCGACTCGACACAGGGCGGATTCGGTTTCCGCGCTGCACGTGCAGTAGAGTTGAGCGTGACGGGACAGGGTTCTGACAGTGAAACGGAGCTATGGTTTGGCGGTGCACACGTGGTTTTGTCTGTGAAGTATTAGCCCCCGTAGGCTATTGCGGGCGACAGCGGGCGTGCTCAACACGGAATGAATTTCTCTTTTGTCGCCGACGTGTCACGCCTATTTAACACGCGCTCGCTTTGCTTAAAGGGGTGTGAGCCGGTTTGGCCTAGCGGTAAGGTGTTAGGCTGGTAAGCGGAAGGACCTCGGTTCGATACCGCTTCGGCTCTCCTTTCTCTTCAAAAAGGTTGTGGTTTGTGGACACTGTCTTGTGACTTTGTCCATCACTTCCTGCTGAAACATTAAAATGGCTCTCATCGCTGCCCATCTTAATGCAGAAGTCATTCCGGTGGTGACAGTGTGGCGATAGGTATATAATCTCCTCTCCCCCCCCCCCCATCCCCCCCCCCCTTCTCCCCGTCCCTAATAAGCTGTACGGTTTCTGTGGACGTTTAGCACCATGTTTACTTACTCCCCCCCACCCCCCCCCACCTTTTTTTTCTTTTCTTTCTCCTGAGGGCGCAGTCCTGTTGGTTCGTTCTTTACCCATGAAGAGCAGAAGGGTGGCTCGTGACGTGACGTAGTGACGTGACGTGTTTGATACTGGGCATGCCCGCCTTGTTTGTCACGTCACTGACACAGACTGCTGGGCACAAAATGGCAGGACTCACGGCCATATTTTCGCCATCATCAACCGTAGATTTTTAACAGGGCCAGAAATCGAGTGAAAAGCTGCTATGTTACAGTATGAAAAAGGAGTAAGCAGGTATCGTTAGATTTATTATTATTATTAATATGATTATTATTATTTTCAATAGTAGTAGTAGTAGTAGTATGATGATGGTGGTGGTGATGATGGTGATGATGATGATTCCATTCCTATTTGTAGGGCCCATAACGTTTTTTTTCTTCTTTTCTCTTTTCTTTCGGCTCTGTTCCCCTTTAAACACCATGACAACATCGTAACTGACAGCAGAGGGAGAAAAAAAGGCGTCTTCAGCATTGCAGACTTACATGTCGGCATGCATAAAATGATCAAACGCGGGACTCGGCGGTGAGGGAAGCAGATCTGTGAATGGATTTCAGTGCGATGCGGGGTTGCGTGGCGACGCGTGAGTCACCCTCACCATTTCTTTCACATCCTTGGCGGTGACGACTAGGAAGAGGACGACGACGACGATGATGATAATAATGGTGACTGTGGCGGCGGTGGTGGTGATGATAATAATAATAATAATAATAATAAGATCGCTTGTAGGGCGCAATTCCCTGAATAATGCCGGTCTCGTTGCGCTTTACGATACAGTGAATTCACTCAGACAGTGAATAATTTTAGCAACCGACACACAGTCACCAACATTTAATAGTCTTAACAACCAACACACCGTCACAAACATTCAATAATCTTAACAACCCACCTTCCATCCCCCACCCACACATTTCCACCCAGCCAGCCAGCCCCCCCCCCCCCTTCCCCCCCCCACACACACATTTCCCTACTGACTTATTATTCAGGAGTTTACCTTTAGGTAATTGTCAGAAAAGTTAAAAGTACACCTGAATGGATGTTTACCAAAAGCGACTCGATTTTTTGTTTGGTTTAAACAAAAAGTTATTTTTTGTTTAAAGGGTGGAATTTATGCACCTTGTATTTAAAGGGTGGAATTTATGCACCTTGTGTTTAAAGGATGGAATTTATGCACCTTGTGTTTAAAGGGTGGAATTTATGCACCTTTTGTTTAAAGGGTGGAATTTATGCACCTTCTGTTTAAAGGGTGGAATTTATGCACCTTGTATTTAAAGGGTGGACTTTATGCACCTTGTATTTAAAGGGTGGAATTTATGCACCTTGTATTTAAAGGGTGGAATTTGTGCACCTTGTATTCACTCTGATGCCAGCTGAGAGTTACCGTAGGCAACTCAAGCCGTTTTGTTATGTTCATGTGACGTCTTTCTAGCGCTAATTTACGCCTGTGTTGATTTTCAAACGACGTTTGAAAGTAAAACAGGACAATCCGTGAGCGCTGTCATTTTGACCACTTCTGTGACGTCATGAACACGTCTGACATGTGTGCGACAGCGTACATTACGCCACGAGACAATCTTTTCCTGTTCTTCATTGATAAAGAGCGAACCAAATGGCTGCGCCCAGAGGAACTCAAAGAGGAAAAAAACAAACAAACAAACAAAAAACAGTACTTCTTTTGAATAAATATTGATAGAACAGCCATACGAATTCTGCAAATGGAAATAGTTATTTTTACGTTTTCATGCAGTTCCGAGTAATTTAGTATTAGCTTCATTCCATTTACTATTTTTGGTGAGGATTTTGTTTGTTTGTTTGTTTGTTGTTGTTTGCTTTGTTTCTTTGTTTGCTTTTTGTCATGTTGTTGGGTTTTTTGTTGTTGGTTTTGTTGTTGTTGGTTATTTCTTCTTCTTCTTCTTCTCTCTCTGTCTCTGTCTCTGTCTCTCTCTGTCTCTCTGTCTCTGTCTCTCTCTCTCTCTCTCTCTCTCTTCTCTTCTCTCTCTTTTTTTTTTGGAGGGGGGGGGGGGGGGGAGGGGGTGGGGTGGGGGGGTCCTAGCCTCTTATTTTTTTCTAAGAATAATCTTGCTGCTGATAATGATCTTCACTGATAAGCATGGCATAATAGGCCCAGAGCGAGAGCGGCGTCATAACACAGCTCGCATCCTCACGCTCAGCCAGGCGTAGCATATACTTCCGGTGAAATAAGACGCCATGTTGTTCCACAACAAAAACCAAAATGGCGTCTGGTGTTGACGAGAGACAGCGTTGAGAGGCTGATGTTGAATAGAAACACAACCAACCGCTGCTGCTGTTCCACTCTGAAAGGCCTGCTGCGGGACGCAGGCAAGTTGACCACTCCCTGATCAACGACAACAACAACAACAACAACAACATCAACAGCAACAGTCTCAATGAAGCAAAAGTGCTAGCGTTCTGAAACAACGAATGCACTCACGATCGCACGTACACACACACACACACACACACACACACACACACACACACACACACACACACACAACACACACACACACACACACACACACACACACACACACACACCTTTGGTTTAAATAATAATAATAAATAATTCTGATAAAGCGCTATTCTTTAACCAGAGTTAAACTCGCTGCGCTGTACAAACAGCTTATCACAAAAACCACATTAACATACATTTCAGCAAATAAAACCTTAATTATTTTATTAATATTATTAATTAATTATTAAATCCGACATACTGCAGGAAGGCGGGACTCATCACTCACCAGAGACACTGCCAGCAACCTAGCTGGCTTGCAACAGCCGTGGGAAGATTGGGCGTTAGACAGCACCGCTGGTTCCATAATTTATTGAACTTCTGGGCACGTTACATTGGAGGTTGGATTGCGTCGGACAGTCCCGGCCCTAGGTGACGGCTTGCGCAGGTGTCATCCACTCCGCGACCAGGAAACAGCCACCCTGCAACGTGCGGAGTGGCCAAGCACTTCGCAGACCCCGTGTTCAGAAGAATATTTTTTGCGTAAGGTTGCTATGTTTTTGTTTTGTTTTGTTTTTTGCCAAGCACATCATTGTGGGGCGTTTATTCAGAAACAGTCATCCATCCTTACAGTATTCCTCTCACTCACGCATTCACACGTCTTTGTAATGTTTTTTTTTTTTTTTTTCTCACATCCCGCACTATGCCTCTTCCGCTTGGTTACTGTGTGCACAATTTTCGTTTTTAAACTTTTCAAAATAATTATTAAACATTTCGGAGCCTGACCTGATTTTTAAATATCATGGACAATGGAAGGAAGGCGTTAGTTTTTTTGTGACATACTTATTCACATTTTCGCTATTAATATAACATGATTTGTTCGTTTAGTTTTGACCTTCCCGTAGTTATGCTGTTTTATTCCGAACAAAACATCAACAACAGTTAAATGGGTCTGAATGTCAAAAGTAATTAGAATATATTGTTCAATGTAATTCCAATTTTTAATCGTCGGACAGTCGAAAAAGAAGGTAAGGTTGCTACGTGTTTTATGGTTCCGTCGACGTTTACCCCACTCGTCGTGTTTATATGTTTATAAAAGCGATTTGTTGATCGATTGTAAGTAGTTTGAGTCGTCTTGCCTGTGCACTCTTTTTGCTGGAGCAACCACGAGAGCAGTGCTGTCCAGTCCTCTGACGGTGTGTGTGTGGTGTGTGTGTGTGTGGCTGCGTGCGTGCGTGCGTGCGTGCGTGCGTGCGTGTGTGTGTGTGTGTGTGTGTGTGTGTGTGTGTGTGTGTGTGTGTGTGGTGTTTGCAGGAGTGCTTGAGTGTGTGTGTGTGTGTGGTGTGTGTGTGTGTGTGTGTGTGGTGTGTGTGTGTGTGTGTGTGTGTGTGTGTGTGTGTGTTAGGTGTGCATAAGTGCGCGCCTGCCATGTGTATATGTGTGTATGCGCGCGCATGTATATGCGTGTGTGTATGCACACACGCGCATGTGTGTGTGTGTGTGTGTGTGTGTGTGTGTGTGTGTGTGTGTGTGTGTGTGTGTGTGTGTGTGTGTGTGTGTGTGTGTGTGTGTGTGTGTGATTTTTTAATTTTTTATTCATTGTTTGTGAAGGCGGCCGTCCATAAACGCGTGGTACCTACAATCTCTTTAACATACTTCAATACACGAAAACACACAGAGAGTCGGTCCGCCGTAACAGCAGTACTCATGGACAGAAAGCTGCCGATGGAGGGGTTGGGGGCGAGGGGGGGGGGGGCGGGGGGGGGGAGAACAGGGGGCCGGGGATTTGGTAGGGGGGGGGGGGTACGTTAGGCAGAATGGTTGGTAGGTTAAACTTGCTTAACGTCGAGTTGTCTCCGAAGAGGTACTGGCGGGAACCGAGATCCCAGGAGGTGCCGGGGGAAGAGGGAGACTATACCTAACGCTACACTGTCACCACCAGAATGACCCCTGCATTCAGATGGGCAGCGATGGGAGCCATTTTAATGTTTCATTAACTGTGAGGGGCAAAGCCAGAAAGGCAGTGTCCACAAACCGCTACTTTCGAAAGAGAGAAGACAGCTGAGGCGGAATCGAACCCAGGTCCTGCTGCTTACCGGCCTAGCCACGCCTTACCGCTAGGCCAAGCCTGCTCACAGTCGGGGCGGAGAGAGTGAGGAAAGCATAAACGGAGCTAGTGAATTTTGGCACTTCCGGTATGATGCCAGCGGAATTTCAAGAATATGACACGGCTTTGGGAGACTGACACAACAGAAAAAGTGAGCATGACATCTTTCGCATACTTCCCCGATATTCATTTCTCTCGCCTTGCACCTTTCAACAAAAGATCAACCAATCGCAGACAAGGACTCAGCCAGCGACATTATCTTCCAAGAGCGCACGCGCAGAAATTTGCAAGCGCCGTCTGTCGGCCGGATCGACAAGTAATGGGCAAAAAAGAGAAGATAACTAGCGTGGGAGGGGGAGCGATAGTGGCGATAAACGTGTCGGATCTACGGATCAAAGGTAAATTAGCTCCCTTGCTCTCTATGTGATACAATCTCAGCGAGGCGTGTTCTTCACGCTATTCTCTCCCTCGCCATGTTTTCACTTTGTTATGGCGCCCGACGGAGTAGCTTACCCCCACCCCCCACAAGTCTTTCTTTTCTTTTTTCTTTTCTTTTTTGGGGGGTGGGGGGGGGGGGTGGAGTGGGTGGTAAGGGGGATGTTGTTTGCTACATCTTTTCTCTTTGAATTGCATATGAAAATTTCTGTGCATTGAAGTCTGAGGCTTTCTTTTTTCTTCTCTTTCACCTTTTACGGTGGGAGGTGTGTGTGTGTGTGTGTGTGTGTGTGTGTGTGGGTAGGGGGGGGGAGGGGGGCTGTATGGTGTATATGGGGGGATTTGGAGCTAGAATTCCCCCCCCCCTTCCCCCCCCAAATTCCCCAATCTTTTCTGTATCAATTCCATATGCAAATGTCTCTGTAGTGACGCCACGAGGCTATCACCGACCCCTCGTCCATCCCAAAATCTGTAGTAACAAAAAGGCATGCTATCCCCACAGTGGGGTATCGTGGACGCAGAAATTAACTTCTACTCTGCCGATATTAATGGAAGCTGTCAAGGGGCTTCTTTTTCGGCCTGGGAGAGGGTATGAATGCAGCCCTGCATGTGGACTTGGTCCAGAACTAGACATTTCAGCCTCCTCACCTTTCTCTCTTGGTTCGTTCAACTGTTTTTTCTCTCTCGTCCTCTTCATACATTGAGTGACGTGCGGCACGAACTGTGAATGGGATGTGTGTGTGTGTGTGTGTGTGTGTGTGTGTGTGTGTGTGTGTGTGGTGTGTGTGTGTGTGTGTGTGTGTGTGTGGTGTGTGTGTGTGTGTGTGTGTGTGTGTGTGTGGCGTGTGTGTGTGGCGTGTGTGTGTGTGGGTTGTGTGTGTGTGTGTGTGTGTGTGTGAGTGTGTGTTGTGTGTGTTTTGTGTGTCTGTGTACTCCGCGGTGTGTGGTTAATATATTATATATATTATATATATATATATATATAATATATATATAATATTA
>JABMCL010002594.1:35000-37500 GCA_018857735.1 Alviniconcha marisindica | reverse complement strand
GGCACCATTCAGTGAGATTGCTCCGGGAAACCTACCTGCCTATCTGAAGTGTAATCTTATTCGTAAATGACACGGTGTCGTTGATTTATCGTGTTGTAAAACTGTTCGGAACGATGGGTGGGTGGGGGGGGGGGGGTTGAGGGGGGGGGGTTGAGGGGGGGTTGGAGACGGGGGGTTGGAGGGGGGGTTGGAGGGGGGGGGGTCTTCTCTCCGGTTCAACTCTGGTTCAAAAAGTTTTATTAGTCGAGTGTGTCTAGGACTTGAAGTGTATGATCATCATTACCAAATTTAATGTCATTTCCATGCCAGAACTGTTCAGACCAACGCGAGCAATTAAAACGTTTTCAAAATAATTTCTTTGGGTGACACCCCTCGTGTTTTGGTTGGTTTAATCAATCGCTGTTTCAATCAATGTGTTATTTTATGTCTGTTCACGTCGAGCTAGGTGATATTACACACACACACACACACACACCACACACCCACACATCACACACACACACACAAAACACCCACACAACACACACACACACACACACACACACACACACACACACACACAACACACAAACACACACACAACACACACACACACACACACACACACACACACCACACACACAAAACACACACCACACACACACACACACACCACACACACACAAAAAACACACACACAAACACACACACACACAAACACAAGAAAAACACAAGCACACACACACCAAAACAAAACAGAGAGAGAGAGAGAGAGAGAGAGAGAGAGAGAGAGAGAGAGAGAGAGAGAGAGAGAGAGAGAGAGAGAGAGAGAGAGAGAGAGAGAGAAAGCCAACATAATATACTATTATATTATACTAACTTACCCACAGCACTATGAACAATCGCTGTAACAATAGGATTGATAATTGGTTTAATGACGACACTTGGACAGACAGCGGCACCAAGCGACAGCACTGGCTCTCCATCACCAAGGTAACCAGTGAGCGTGGTCATCACGTGGATGGCTGACTGTTACGTGCCAGGCTTTGCAGCCGATCTGGCTGGAATCTGGTTTAAACAATTAGTTTTTTTAGTTGTTTTTTATGTAGGGGAGCGGGGTGGGGAGTGAGGGAAGCAGATTGGAAGCATGAATGAAGAGTCACAAGTCAGAGGCTGCTATAACATAACTTTTATTTGCACCAACCAGGAAACAGTGTAGGCTCTTCCCTGAATCAGATGCATAGGCAGCAGCTGGAACTATTACTGACTGACGACCTGCTACTGCAGGGACACTGGGGGAAAGAGGACGCGGCGGGCCCAGCGCATAAGTTTGAACACTTTTTGATAATTGGGGCCATAAAACTCCTACCCAATCAAAAAGGAAAAGGACAGGAAAGAAAAGGTTAAAGGGTCATAGCCCGAAACACATACAATACACTCGGTTACATTTAATTAATAAAAGCATACTAACAGACACTAACAGAACAGTTTTGGAAGCGTCAAGCAAGTAAATTTATATGGGACGCTCAAAATGACAAATAATTACATAGTTCAGGAGCTGTGTGAGAGTGGAGGTGGCCGTCCTGGGCTGTCCGTCCTAACGAGCCTTCTGGTTTCCGTGGATGAAAAGCTATATTGAACCATGCTTCGGCATTGGTCTCAGCTTGTCCCTAATATGTCAACTGACATCTGAGGACATTAAGCAACACTAACGACCTCCGACAAATAATTACATAATGTGGTGGGTAGGCTAACACTAGATTTTCAACGAGAGAGAGAGAGAGGGGGGGGGGGGGGGGGGGGGGGGGGGGAGGGAAATGAAAGGTGGGAAGGAGAAAGTGAAGGAGTGCAGAGACAGAGAAAATGATGATTGCTTTTATATAGCGCTATTCTCCGCTCTCGAGCAGACTCACTGCGCTCGCATGTGATTCTACATGAGTGACTAGCTTATTTTATAGCGCGTTTTTTAATATCCACCAAAGTGGTGTACTTACAGCGCTGGCATGGCTGATGCCATATGAATCTGCTGCCGTCTCGGTGCGTTCTGTGTACGCCATACAACCATGCACCAATAAGGGCCATCGAGTGTTGGTTACGCTCCGGTCGCGACTCCATTTACAACAGCAAAGCAGAATTTCTCCGGAGAGAAATTCTGTGGAGACTACAAAAAGTCCTCCCGGGATGGCACAATATAGACCGAGATTTCCCGTGATACCCACAAAACATGGAAAACAAAGCAAAATCATGCACGCCCATTTTAGATCCTGCAGTCCATGTCAGAGTTCGGTAGATTATGAAAACACTAAAATATTCCAGCCAAAGTGTCAAAGTCTTCAAACTGTTGAAGGTGGACACTGTATTATGGAATTCAGAGCTCAGGAGCTGTGTGTGTGTGTGTGTGTGGGGGGGGTGGCCGTCCTGGGCTCCCCGTCCCTAATAGTCCTTATGGTCTCTGTGGACGTAAAGCAACACTGAACTTGAACTATACGGAAGAAGTACGATCCTTTTTTACATGTGGGAG
>JABMCL010002594.1:17500-20000 GCA_018857735.1 Alviniconcha marisindica | reverse complement strand
GCGAGCAAAACGACGTAACGCGACAGAGACAAGACAAGAAATGGTAGAAGACTAGGGGAAGCTTTTGAGAGTGAGACATTCCCGGTCGGAACATCACAGGTGGATCGTGTGACTACAACATAATCAGGTCTGAGTGGTGGGGTTCTTGACGCTGCGCTAGTTTCACCCGCCAAAAAAAGACGAGCCGACGTTCATTCCTGCAAATGGATTAATCAATAATAAAACTGAAATCAACCCCACTATCTTTACTTGTCGCATATTGTCAGCGTGGATTCAAAAACGTACATTGCCTATAAGCTTCAAATTCATCATTGATAACAGACTGATGTTTTGATGAAATTCCGTACATTTTTTTTTATATTTTTTTTTTTTGGTCTTTAATATGAGCAGTCTGGGAAGAATTATTAATACATACGATGTCCACTATCGTGAAGCAAACATATAATCCTGGTGGTTGGGGTGAGATTTTGATTTGGGGTTTCTGGGTCGGGTGGGGGTGGGGGAGTGGTATTGGGGGGGTTGGAGGGGGGGGGGCGAATCGAGGGGGTGGGTGGAACATCAACTGAACCAAAATACACTAGGCAGTACTGTCCAAAATGTCGTAGTAACCTCCACGCTAAAATGGCGGGTTTAAAAAAAAAATCTTCGGGCCCTTTGTGGCTGTTTCTCCACGACTGAAAATAAATACGCATATCATTGCTTTGTTTGTTTGTTTGTTTTCCTTCCTTCCTTTTTTTTTTTCCCCCTTCTTTCCTTCCCCTTTCCCTTTTATTTTTCTTTCCTTCCATTTCTCTTTTTTGTTTTTTTTTTCCGGCTTCCGTTCTTTCTTTCTTTCTTCTTTCTTTTTCCCCTCAAGGCTGCAGCGTGGATCTTTCATTGTTCTTCATCAGTCTGACCGTTTATTCCGTGCACGGTAAAAAGTCATTCCCTCCTCCACCACCCTCCCCCCTCCCTCCACAGTCTCTCTACTGTCACATTCCAATGAGTCATTTGCCTGCCCCGATCTTAGCACCACTGTTGTTGCTGTCGCTGTCGCTGTCCCTGACGACGATGGTGGAGTGGTTGTAGAGACCCTCCTCCATCAGCAGCTGCGCCAGCGGGTTTCGAACCCCGCATCCTTTCTTTAGCTTCGCTCGCTTGTTCTGGAACCAGATCTTCACCTGTCAGAAAACGCAAAATCGAAAGTATAAAAGGTTAGAGATCCAAACACATAAAAGGTTCCAAAGAACGCTGTTTATCAGGACAAAACACAACATGCGAATTTTCGGGGTAATCCCCTTTATCAAGCCACAAAACGACACTTGAACAACAGTTAAACGGTAAAAAACGACGCAAGATAAGATGGAGAGCTAAGCCATTTATCCGTTTTGGGTTGAGCGTGTCCAGTGCTTGGCAGACACAGAGCTAAAGCTAACAGGCGTCATTGGCCGTTGGACTGATTTGGGCGTTTTATTATGATCATGCAGTGTATGTCAGTGTGCCGATTTGCGTGCTAAATAGTCTCGTTCGTTATCAACACCATATTTTTTTAAGTTAGTTTGAAGAAAAAAAAATAGTGAACGACGACGAGGATGATAATGATGATGATAGTTCTATCCATTTATGAATGCTTGTGTCTACCCGCAGGGTCCTTGTTTTGGTGGTTTACTCTACTGTAGTTGGACAGTTTACTATTGGACAGTTTACTATACTGTGGTTGGATAGTTACTATACTGTGGTTGGACAGTTTACTATTGGACAGTTTACTATACTGTGGTTGGACAGTTTACTATTGGACAGTTTACTATACTGTGCTTGGACAGTTTACTATTCTGTGGTTGGACAGTTTACTATACTGTGGTTGGACAGTTTACTATACTGTGGTTGGACAGTTTACTATACTGTGGTTGGACAGTTTACTACTGGACAGTTTACTATACTGTGGTTGGGCCGTCTACTATACTGTGGTGGGATAGTTACTATACTGTGGTTGGACAGTTTACTATACTGTGGTTGGACCGTTTACTATACTGTGGTTGGACCGTTTACTATACTATGGTTGGACCGTTAACTATACTGTGGTTGGAAAGTTTACTACTGGACAGTTTACTATACTATGGTTGGACAGTTTACTATACTGTGGTTGGACAGTTACTATACTGTGGTTGAACCGTTTACTGTTGTTGGATAGTATACTATGCTGTGGTAGGACATTGTGTGTGTGTGTGTGTGTGTGTGTGTGTGTGTGTGTGTGTGTGTGTGTGTGTGTGTGTGTGTGTGTGTGTGTGTGTGTGTGTGTGTGTGTGTGTGTGTGTGTGTGAGTGCGTGCGCGGGCGCGCACGCGCGCGTGTCTGTTTTTTCCCTTTCTGCATATACCCCGGTGAAATGTACTAAATGTATGGATACATGTATACATACAAATGCATGTTTGTTATTGCGACTGATGATATACAATATACCTTTTTTCTTTTTCTGTTTTCTTCTCTCTTTTATCTCGAAATTCCTTGAGCTTTGTTACTGT
>JABMCL010002594.1:0-7500 GCA_018857735.1 Alviniconcha marisindica | reverse complement strand
GGACCGTTTCGGGCCGAAGTCGGAACGGAGTATCTGGTCGATGGAAAAGTTCGTTAGTTTTCGGCAGGGTCCGGAATTGTCTTCTCTGTTATTGTGAGTTTCGGTTTGTTCCCTTTGTCTTTGATGCACGGGGCTATGCCTGTCGTGGGAATTCCGTCTGTGTTTTCCGGAGTCACATTTCTGATTCCTTACCATGTCTATCTCTGTGCGTATGTTTTTGACGTCGCAGTGCGCTTCCATGGCATTGTCTGTTTCCATGGCATTGTCTGTTTCCGTGGCATTGTCTGTTGCCATGGCAGTGTCTGTTTCCATGACATTGTCCAGGTTTTCGTTGCGTGTGTTTCCGGTTTGTGTCAATTTCGGGTATGAGTCTACTACAGTCACGTCATCAGTATTAGTTTCTGTCTTTATCTGATCTGTTGAAAGCACCATTGTGTCCAGTTCAGCTGGTTTTGAGAGGCAAGAAATTAATCGATCTCTGGTGGGTCTTGTTAATAATATACAAAGTCTTCCAGAGGAGATTCCTTTTCCATATAACTTCACAATTTGCGATTTCTTCTTCTTCTTCTTTTTCTCTTCTCTCTTTCTTTGTTTGTTTGTTTGTTTGTTTCTTTCTTTCTTTCTCTCTTTCTTTCGATACACTCTGAGCTTACAACGACGGAAGCAACAAGTGCCGCTTTAAAACAAACTAAAAATGAGTTCAGACTGTGAGGCTCAGTTTTGTCAGTATATCCTAAACGATGATTTTGGTTACTGTTATCTTACTAATATAAATCCTGCACGATTTTACTTTTAAAAAACAACAATTTTTTTGTTTTGAAACATTCACATTTTTTAGTACACACTTAAGTAAAATTCATGGTTATAACTACAGTCAAGTATTTCACACGCTTTCAGTCAGCAAACAGCCGCCGAGTCTACGTCGGACAGTTCAACTTCATTCATTCTTTCCTTCCTTCCTTCCTTTTCCTTCTTTCCTTCCTTCTTTCCTCTTCAGTTTATGTCAGCCGGGGATCGTGGCGTTCACAAAATAAACATCACACGCTAATCTCTCCCGTACTCTCTCAGCCACTGAGTCTCTCAATTTGCTGCCGCCTCCAAGTCCAGCCTCTTCCCTTCAATCTTCTCGTTTAAGGATTCCCTGCTGTCAGTCAAATGAGGAAGGCGGGGCTAGACGCGCCACAGCTCGCGCCGCGTCAACCAATCAGAGAGGAGATTGCTGCCTCGGTGCGGAGGGGAACAAACTTCGATGTCCCATTAGCTAGCGTGAAATGGCCCGCTGCGATATTCGTGTGCAACTGGTGTTAGGCTGTTCTTGTTTTATGGTGAAAATGTTTTGGCACAAAATTAGGAGATAATGATGGTGGCGAGAGCTGGTAACAGAGTGGGGTCGGGGGGGGAGGGGGGTGGGGTGGGGGGGGGGGGGGGGTGGAGCCGGGTAGAGAGAGTCAGTTTGCGAGATTAGAGAGGGAGGAAGTAAGTAAGTTGGTGTTTACGCCAAGTCAACGGTAAAAGGGAAAGGGCGGATTAGAGAGAAGAGAGGAAGAGAGAGGAATAGAAGAGAGAGGAGAGAGAGAGAGAGAGAGAGCCCTATATGTTTAGCACTGAGGACATAAGCAAAAACATAACGAACGAAGGAGAGAGAGAGAGAGAGAGAGAGAGAGAGAGTGAGAGAGAGAGAGAGGAGAGAGATGAGAGAAGAGGAAAGAGAGGAGAGAGAGAGGTTGGGGATTGTGACACTGTCTTGGACCTGTCCCTCACAATTAATGAAACATTAAATGGCTCTCATCACTGCCCCCATCTTAATGCAGGGTCATCGGGTGGGACGTGAGCCGGTAGGATATATCTCCCTCTTCCCGGACCTCCTACCCCCACCTTCCCCCGCCAAAGCCTTTGGTTCGTTGACGTAGCACCATAATTTACTACTTACTGAACATTTTTCTTTGCCCTGATATAACCACAAAAGTGACTGGGCTTATAAAACAAGGTTACTTACTTACTTTAGATAACGAACAGACAGAGCAAGAAGAACAGACAAGACAAGACCACAAAGCACATCTGACATAAACAACAACAACAAACAGCACCAACACACACACGAACCGAGACACCGATATGAGATGACTGAAAAAGAAGAGAGAAGCAATAGAAGAAAAATAGTGTCGAATGATTTAGACTCTAATGAGCATTTGTAATGAGCTTGTGTAACTTGTTTAATGCTCATGCGCTGATTTCGTTTGTACAAAGTTACTTGAACATGAATAAACTTTAAATTTTTAAGTCTTTCTTTCTTCTCAGAAATAATTTATAGTCTTCCCTTCTTCATAAAAATATACACTATACCCTACTACACCACATTAGGCCTATATTAAGAAACAAAAATTTAGCCTTTTGGAGGATATGTGATTCTTCAGTATGTTCATTTTGTAGACATGAGGATGATAGCATCTCAGTCACATCTATTTTGATCCTTGTCAAGTAACCCAGAAATTATGAACTGATCTAGCAGTGGCAGTTATCAATAGACAATTGTTCTCATCCTGGCAACTAATTTTAGTGAAATCTTTATTCTTTTTGGCATGGACGATATATTATTTATCAATGTAAGCTCAATGCAGTTAAGGGACCATACCTATATACTATGATACGTTTTTCACAAGCCCAATTGTCCAGCCACCTACAAAGCAAAGGCACACCAGTCTTTGATTGATTTGGAATGGCTTCCTTGATTAGAAAGTCTGACAGCAGTCAAGTGGTAACCCGCACCTTTTTCATATTTAATTATAAGCTGACAGATAGATGATAGACTTGCTACCACTGCCAAAATGCTAAAGCTGAATTTTTAAATTCTTTATAAGGAGACACAATACAGATATATAATATTGATAAAAGGTAGACCGTAGTGTTATGGTAATTGGTACTAAGACTATGTTTGATGCAATCCACAGGGCCTCTGTATGTGTGTGTGTGTGTATGTATGTATGTGTGTGTGTGTGTGTGTTGTGTGTGTGTGTGTGTGTGTGTGTGTGTGTGTGTGTGTGATGTGGGTGTGTGTTTTGTGTGTGTGTTGTGTGTGTGTGGTGTGGTGTGTGTGTGGGGGTGTTTTGTTGTGTGTGTGTGTGTGTGTGTGTGGTGTTGTTGTGTGTGTGTGTGTGTGTGTTGTGTGTGTGGTGTGTCATGTGTGATGTGTGCATGTGTGTGTGTGTGTGTGTGTGTTGTGTGTGTGTGTGTGGTGGGGGTGGTGGTGTGGTTTGTGTGTGTGTGTGTATGTGTGTGCGTGCGTGCGTGCGTGCGTGTGTTGTCTTGTTCTGTTTGATTGTGGGTTCTTTGTATAATGGGAGTAGATATGGGGCATTAGTTCTTAATAATTTTATACCTTAAATTTATTTTCCTTCATTTGTTTATTTTACCCATGCAGATAGCCATTTATTTTTCTCTCTGTGACACTACCATGTATAACTTTATTATGCAAGGAAATCTGCGTGTGAGTTAAAGGTATTCTGTAAATGATGGATGCATGTTGTTTTTAATATTAAAAAAATCCCCACATTGGTGTGCTTGGAATTTTAGAAAGAAACAAAAACAAAACAAAGCAAGAAACGATTGTCAAGGAACTGACTCAACAGTCACACGTCTAGAGTAGTGAAATCAATCTGTCAATCTAAATAATCAAGTAGAAACAAAAAGAAAACATGTGAAACAAAGTGCCTATTGAAAAATCGTTGTTTTGTTTGTTTGTTTTGTTTTTTAAATTCCTTTGTTTTAATCAAGCCTTTAATCATTGCAGTTTTTTTTTTTCTTTTCTTTTTCCTGTTTTTTCCCCCCCTGTAACATTCGATGTCGGCTTATTCATCACAGTGCACGCCGGACGGGCGCGCATCAAGAGACGGACAGTGCTTTCTGCTTTTTCTGTACACTGCAGACTGTCAGAAGTAACCAACAGAAAAAACACCAATCAGAAATTTTACAGACAGTACACTGACTGACTGGACTAATAAACGACGATGACGACTCCCACGACCCACTACTATCGATTTTGTGGACAGATGTGACGAGAACTACTTCCAGTTAAACTGTGGGAAAGGAAATGATGACTGATTTTAGGAGGACCGCGTCAAAGAGAATAACTGATGAGATCAAAATTTAAGGAGAAACTATCGAAAGAGTAAAAGTTTATAAATACCTAGGAATAGCACTTGGTCACCCACAAACTGTATCAGCTGGAAATGCCACATAGATGCAGTAGTTAAGACTGAAAATTTACAGCAGGCTACATCTCCTTTGATGTCCGTGGAGAATTTTTACAGATTTGTTTATACAGAGCTCGCTATTAGCAGTGTTTTAACTTTCGGAATGACTTGCTGGGGTGGGAATGCATTCAAACCGGACAAAAACAGACCGAGTCGACAAAACAGTCAGAAGGCAGGTGGGCTGGTGGGGAGAAGGCAAGAAAGTGTAGACACAGTTTATCATCGATTGATGACAAAACCCGGAGGACAATTTTGGCTGAAAACACCAAATAATAAAAAAGTTTGGCTAAAAACAGTCTTAGTCTCTCTTTTTAGTTCTGATGAGCCTTTAAAATGTGGATTTGGGGTGCATGGTTTTCCAGTCTCACAATCCTGGGGAAGCTGCTGTTTTTGTATATTATCATTATATATGTCTGTCTTGCCACGCTCAACTTTAAAGAAGCAGTGCGAGTTGTTACTTGGCAAACTACACTACAATGTTCTGGCTCCTGTTCCTAGTGACAGGGCTGATGTAGTCCTCTGCCAGAATAGCTGGGAACTGTCCAGTGACTGCCTTGTACACGAGGAGCAGCCATTGTTGCTGTCTGCGAACTCAGTTGTAGAGGTTTCAGATCAAGTTCAGACACTTCCTGTTGTTTGTGACACTTCCTGTTCTTTTCTGTATCTTTATGTCTTTGTGACTGCATTCCCTTTAACTGTTGAAATATTAATTTGCGGTGGAGCACTGGCTACACAAGTCATTCTGTACACGGTGAATTTGCGAGTTCCCCGCCACCTTCTTCTTTCGTCGGTATAGTGTACAGCGGCTTTAACACTCTGAAGATTCCGACACTTTTAGTTCATGCTGAGCTATTTCTTCTTCTTCTTCTGTCATTTAAGGGCCCACAATCAACATGTCGATTATTCTGGCGCCTATAACTGGGGGTGGTCGCTGTAGTACTGGTAAGAGAGCCGGTTTGGCCTAGCGGTAAGGCGGTAGGCTGGTAAGCGGAAAGACCTCGGTTCGATACCGCTTCGGCTCTCCTTTCTCTTCAAAAAGGTTGTGGTTTGTGGACACTGTCTGTGACTTTTTCCCTCACATTAAAGAAACATTAAAATGGCTCTCATCGCTGCCCATCTTAATGCAGGTCATTCTGGTGGTGACAGTGTAGCGATAGGTATATACTCTCCCTCTTCCCCCACCTCCATACCCCCTCCCCCCCCCCCTTCTCCCCGTCCCTAATAAGCCTTATGGTTTCTGTGGACGTTAAACACCGTGTTTACTCATTACTAGTACTGGTCCGGCATAACAGGAATCAGAATGGGGGAGGTGGGGGAGGGGTGAAGTTGGGGGGGGGGGGGGGGAGATACTATAGGTAGTTTTTCAGCTTGATACCCTTGACTCAAAAGCGTCAAGGGTGGGGGCCTCCACTGCTTTCATGGGTAACGAGTTCCAGTCCCTGATGGTTTTTGGTTGTTGTTGTTGTTGTTGTTGTTGTGTTTTTGCTTAATGTCCTCAGATGCTAAAAGCATATTAGGGACAATCTATAAAGTAAGCTTGACTTGGATATATCATAGTTAGATCATGGGGAGACGGGGGGATGGGGAGCGAAGAAAGCTTGGTCCACTTGCGGATCAATATTTGGATCGGGACATGAGGTCGCTGGAACAAAAGGGGGAATGAGGGGTGAGGGGAGAGATGAGATGTGTCCACCTGCGGATCAATTACTGGGGTCAGGGTGCTGGGTCGTCTTGGCTGTACTGGGGCATTCACTCGTAGAACTGGGCAGCACCTAGGGGTCCGGTTAAAAGATCGTCGTCCACTATTTACAGTTAAAACGGGCTGCAGATGAAAACCTTGCAAGGTTGTGGCGGGCTCACCAACATTAATGTACACGGCACATTTTACAGTAAAACGGTTTTGGAGGAAGGAGAGCCTCTATACTGGGTTCTGGCGGTCAGCAGAGTGAGCTGTTTGTTATGGGTGAGTCGTTGACGTGATGGGAGGGGGACCAGTTTGGCTTTCAGGGTGGGGCAATGTGCAATTTTGTAGAGCATCAACTTTGGGTGTTTCCATAATCCAACGAACTCTGACATGAACCACAGGAGCTTTAAAGTGCGTATGCGATCTTTTTACGTGCGTGTACATAATAAGGTGATGATGATGATGAAGTCATGCTTTATGTCCTCAGATGTCAGTTGACACATTAGGGACAAGTTGTGACCAATGCCGAAGCACGGTGCAATAAATCTTTTCGTCCAGAAACCAGAAAGGCTCGTTAGGACGGACAGTCCGGACGTCCACCTCGACTTCACACAGCCCTGAACCATGACATAATAAGGGGGACCTCCGGCTTTTTGTCTCATTCAAAGGGCTTTTTTAAGCAGGCCCCAAAGATCCGGGGCTGGTTTACGAGGGAGTTTTTCCCCACACCCCGGGTACCAGTTTTAGTGAGGAGTTTCCCCTTACACTCCATGCTAGTTTTGTGAGGTTTCTCTTACACTCTTGAGCTGTTTATAGGAGTTTCCTTTACACTCCGGTGCTCAGTTTTTTAGTGGGGGAGTTTCTCTTACACTCCTGATGCTAGTTTTGTGAGGATTCTTTACACCTTTAGCTGGATTTAGTGAGGGGGTTTCCTTCACTCTGATGCGTTTTAGTAGGAGTTTCTCTTACATTCCTGAGGCTAGTTTTAGTGAGGAGTTTCTATTACACTGCTGATACTAATTTTAGTAAAGAGTTTCTCTTAAATCCTCATACTAGTTTTTTCCTCATGTTGAACGCAACATCATCATAACGAAATTGCGAGGAGGTTTTGTTACTATCCTCGCTCTGGTTTTAGTGAGGAGTTTCTTATACAGTCCTCTTAGTGAGGAGTTCCTCTTACACTCCTAATGCTAATTTTAGTGAGGAGTCTCTCTTACGCTGCTCACGTTAGTTTTAGTAACGTCTTTCTCTTGCACTCCTGAGGATACTTCTAGTTAGGTGTTTCTCTTACACACCTAATGCTAGTTTTAGTGAGGTGTTTCTCTTACACACCTCATGCTAGTTTTATTGAGGTGTTTCTCTTACACATCTCATGCTAGTTTTAGTGGGGGTTTTCTCTTGTACTCCTGATGATACTTCTAATGAGGTGTTTCTCCTACACACCTCATGCTAGTTTTAGTGACGTGTTTCTCTTACACATCTCATGCCAGTTTTAGCGAGTTGTTTCTCTTACACACACCATGCTAGTTTTAGAGGTTTTTTCACACCTCATGCCAGTTTTTTGTG
>JABMCL010002431.1:197500-251783 GCA_018857735.1 Alviniconcha marisindica | reverse complement strand
TCCTCGGTGGAGTGATTTCCCCTAAAGGGGAGGGGTCCGGGGTGATTCACCGTAAGAAAAACGACCTGCTTTACAAAGACCCACAACATGTATGTCTGTGTCACATACACCCCTCTGGAAGGGTAAATTCACTCGTAATCGGAAACAGGTCGTAAACAGGCTCAAGATCCCCCAGGGTCTCTCCACACTATATCTATTGTGTCATCGGTGGAGTGAAGTTCCCTCAAGGGGAGGGGTCCGCGGTGATTCACCGTAAGAAAAACGACCTGCTTCACAAAGACGCCACATACATGTATGTCTGTGTCACCTACAGCCTCTGGAAGGGTGAATTTACTTGTAATCGGAAACAGGTCATAAACAGGCTCAGAATCCCCCTGGGTCTCTCCACACTAGATCTATTGTGTCGTCGGTGGAGTGAAGTTCCCGAAAGGGGAAGGGTCTGCGGTGATTCACCGTAAGAAAACATACCTGTTTCAGAAGGATGCCACATACTTGTCTGTGTCACAGACATGGTGAATTCACTTAAATAGTTAAAACTGAATCATCATTCTTTGGAAAGATCTGCGCTCTGTAAAGGCTACCTGTTAAGATCAGAAACGGGTAAATGAGCTCAACATTCCCCAGGGTTTATCCACCGTCCTGTGTTGTCAGTTGCCTTTTTTTTTTATCTTTTTCCTTTTTTTCTAAAAGGAAACGGTCCATGTTGATTCACTGTAAGAGAAACGACTTGCTTAACGTACACAGAGATGCCACAAGTTGGTGTTGTTGAGATCCGGGCTTGGTGATACAAATTATTTCACCTCTTGGAGAAACTGTCCCTGTAAAGTGCCTGTCAAAAGTGGAAGAGGTTTTCAACAGGGGTATTTGAATTACATGCAATGCCACAATGTTCACCATCTATTCCATTATGACTTGCCCTGATTCCCAGATCAAATCCAATCTTGTTATTGGTCAATCTTGAAAGCATCTGAGTTGGTTTTTAATTTTGTTTTATAAAACGGAGTACAGTTTGCCCAACCCCATTTTATTGTAAAGATTATAGAGCAAAACTGGAATAGTATCCTGCAGATAGAAATGATATGTGGGGAAGCAAGTTTTGTTTTGCTGCATTTGGGTGTAATCAAGCGTTTATAATACAAAGCTATACAGCATGTCAGATAGATATTTGATATAATCAGTATTTTGTGGAGAGAAACAAAAGTGAAAAAAAGGCAATTTTGAACCAATGGCGCTTACTTCTTAAACAATGAAAAATGTTCTCGCTTTCTCCCCCTTTTTTTAAATACTGATCTGGAGTTTTGTTGTTGCTGGTTTGTTTTTACTGTCGTTTTTGAATTATTGACTGAATAGCCTTGATCAGGCTGTTCTAGGCGTTCATGTTTGGCATCACTGATCGGGCCATGGTTGAGATTTCTTAGCCTCACATATAAAATATTTATGCACTGAATAAATCTGTTTATTAATGTTTACACAAATAGAGCGTTTGCACCATTTGAGAGATTTGCAAAGATGGAAACATTGCCAAGACCAGGAAAGAGGTTTGAACAAGTACTTCCTATTGTTCATTTTAATAATTTATCTTTTAGGTAGTGCTATTCTCTGCTCTCAAGCAGACTCACTGCGCTGTTGTTGCATGTGATTTTGAGCAAGTGACTGCATCAGTGCATGCAGCCAAAGCATCCCTGGCCATCATTTAAGGAGTCGAGCTGCAAACAGATATTTTGACAGCTATATTTAACATGACGATTTACAGGGTATGAGTGTGTGGGAAGACTTGTCCTTGTGCGTTGGAGTTTTAATGCTAATAGATTTTTAAGAAACGGAGACTAGAGAGGTCTGCTTTTTTGCTAGTTATTTACACCAGACAGTACTTGCATTTACAGACAAATATATTAAAAATATATCTGTTTATCACTTTGGTGTATGGTTGCTAGAAAGCAATTTAAACATGAAGAACATGACATATAGACCTACATAAGGTGCTTCCAGTCCACCTGAGTGTCTGCTTCCAAAACTCTATTTAGTCAATGAAAATGCTATGACAAAGAGACAGGTTATTTCCAATGAATGTCAGAATTTGTTGTCAAATGGATATTCAACTTTCACTTGAAATAGGCAAAGGTAGCAGTGTTTAATTTAAATACGTCTTTGTTAGAATACTACATACATGGGGCACTTGAGGACATGTGGCGTTGGTACATTCAACATTTTATAAGTCATAAACCTGGAACGAATGACAATACAGGAAAAAGAGAGGTAGATACATATCCTAAGACTACACAGGCTTGAGATTATACACAGATTTGTATGACATATTTTTGTTGAGAGCATTAGCCTGCAAAAAAAGTTGAACATGAGCAGCTCATCTTAGCATTGTATTCCTCTATTTTGTATCTGTATAATATTTTTTTCCTAAATATATCAATGTTCGGAAGCTGTTTTTCTATTTTGCATTTGTATAGATACTGCTTTGCCAGTAGTAAAATAAAATCAAAAACGTTTTGATGTTATCATCAATATCAAATAATATTAGACATTCAGACAGTCTTAATCTGTAGCAGGAAGTACATTTCTCTTTCAGTAGGACCAAAAAGCATGTCCAGAACTGTTGGCTGTGTTTACATTCCCAAAATATGTGTTGTATATAGTGTCTTTAGCAATTAGACAAAAGCTCACTTATTGTTGTTGGCACACCCATCCCTTAAGCATCACATTTGTTCCAATTATTTGTGCATAATTTCATTGAAACCATTTATATTAACTCATAATTTTACTTATTATGAAAACAGGACTGCCATGGTATATTTCTTTGAAGTTTATCTTTCCATTTTGAGCAGCAGTGGGTTTTGCATCATTTTGGTTTAATACATCATAATATATTTGCAACCCTTATTTGTTTCATACAATTTTCAGATGCAAGCACGCCATAAGATTAATAACATTGTTATTACAATATTTGAAACCGATATTATGCAGAAATTTCTTTATTACAAGTTAGCAGCCAGAAAATGTCACGAAATCAATAGTTATGTCAAATTTTCTCAGAAAATCTATATGAGATAGTATTTTTCCTTCCTCATTTAGAAAGTGTGCAACACAATAGACACCTTTATCAATCCAGTGTTTATGCATAAGAAATGTGTTCCCAACTCTAATCCTTTGGTTGAAACAGATTGGTTCCGAAAGTACTTCTCCTGCGTTTGTTAGTTTTATTTTGTTGTGAAATTCGTCATACGCCTTGAAGACTTGGGTCCAGAATGCGTTGCATTTAGAGTAAGTATTGCCACTCTAGGTCCATAGCACTCTATATTCTTAATGAACGGATATTTTACCAATGCTATATTTTTCCACTTATGATTAGTATTTATGAATTTTCGCATCCATATTAGCTTTAAAGCAGAAATAAACGTTTTCAGATGCGGAAGACCAAGGCCTCTTTGTGTACGCTTTTATTAACTGTTTTTCTATTAATCTTGTCCGGCTTTTTATTCCATACAAATTCATAGCACAGTTTTTGTAAACTATTAATGTATTCATCTGGTGGGTTTGGTAACAGAATCCCTAAGTGTATAAGCTTCAACAGAACAAGAGGTTTTAAAATGCAACTCTGCCAAGTGGTGTAATGAGCCTTTTCATCCATATTCTCAATAAAACTTTTACTTCATAGTAATTATTTTTTTCACTGTTGTCCAGGTCATTTGAAAACCCAAAATTCCTAGTACTTTAAATTTTGGTGGGTTCCGTTCCCGAGGTGTTCAATTTTTAACTCCCAAATTTCCTTTACTGCCAAGCCAGACGCAGAATCTTTCCTGCATTAATATGCCGGATTTTCTTCAAAATTTATCAGTAACTGTAATGGGGTTTAAATAAATCCCTGTCACCGGCCAGAAGAAATTCCGTTCGTCTGCAATTGTGGGGTTTTATGTTCAATTTTTAACAAAAATCCCTTTATTTTCTTGTTTTCCCAAACATGATTCCCATTTTTCACGCAAAGAATAATAAATAGGGGAAATTGGGTCACCCTGTCTACAACCGCTGATATGGAGACCATTTTGACAGCGCCCATTCACTTTTACAGTAGATTAAAAGGACAAGCCAAGGTTAGGGGTGATTTGACACAATTTCGTTAAAGCTCGCTGAGAACGATGAGTAGGGTGAAACTGTGATCTGGGGTTGTAAATGCAAAAAAAAAGCATTTCTGTCGTACGAAAGCATCGCCAAGCCACTCATGTGCCCAATCCCTATACGTCACTCTGGGGAGTCGCTGCAAAAGGGCCCAACTCGGCCCCGAAGAGAAACTGATATTTGCCCGAGGACCCACAAGGATACTGCCGTATCAGTTTGAGCATGGCAAGCGGGATTTTGAAAGAGTCCCGGAACATCGTGTCAGTTTTGAAGCAAAACCCCATGCGGTATTCCATGGGGTTTGCTAAATCCACTCACTAAAGTGCTCGCTCACAAAGGGCGTGATGCGGTCAGAAAGAAAGTCAGTCTTTTGAATTGTATAAATTTAATCCACTTCCCCTCCCCGGGGCGTTTGTGCGGGAGTCGTGCTTTGTTTTTTCCCTGGGGTCGTCTGCAATTGTTACATTTTGCGGCAACACATGGGCCCGGCATATTTAATTTTTTGTCGACCACTGCATACAAAAATTTATGAAGATCAAGATGGCAACCGCATAATCCCCAGACTGCGTATTTTGGAAAGTCACGCGACGATGGAAAACCCCGAGACTGTAGTCTTGGCCGCCTATAGAAAATAAAATGTTTAAAAAACCCAAAAAAAAAAAATTTTTTTTTTTTTTTTCTGCTGTGTCTTTGTAATCATTTTGATTCATTTTGCATACTTAAAAACCTTAGACTTTTCTTTAATTTTTGTATAAAATTTTCATACCTACATATATCTTTCTTAAAGCCAAATGCTTTCAAAACTTTAAACATAAATTTGAATCCACCGAATCTTGACTTTTTTCTCATTACTGATTCAATTGTATCTTTTGCTGAAGATTCTGATATCAACTGCGGATATAGGATTGATCATTCAATGATACTGATAAAATTAAAATTGAGCAAAAAAATTCCACATAAAACCAAAAAGGTAGCAGTATTGGTCGCACCATCGATTCACTGCAAAGGGTGTACCATTTGACAGGGGGATGATGGTCTGGACCTAGTAAACATACAGTTTTAAATACTCGAGGCATGGAATATATTTTGAGTTAACTTCGTAACTTTGCAAAAAGCAGCTGTAATTGGCTTCAAAAGCCATGCTCATTCTAGCATGGACAGCTTAGTTGGATATGTTTAGCAATGCATGTCACATTCTACTTATTTGGCAAAATGGTTGTACCAGTACATTTGTGTAGTATGAGTTTGGCTAAAATCGATACATTTCAGATTAAAATTCCATTGAAATTCTTGTATTACATGGTTTCCACTTTTAAAAGAAGCACTGTGTCGAGCCTTGTATATAGGGGAACTTAGGAGATGACAACCTTTCTGTATCTGCTTGTGTGCGATTTTAGGAAAGCCTCTCCCAGTCTCCTGTTCAACAATATTTTACTGAGGTGTATCTTCTTGGCTACACTGTTCCAAATGATTTTGATCAAAAACATTTTTGATTGCATTTTAGAGAGACAAGTTTTTCATTTGTAAAATGCCTGTCTCTATGTTAAGACAATAAGTGTCTTTTTCTTTATAAAATTTTGGTAACAGATTTGCATTTGAAGTAAGGTTTTTTTAATTTCTTTTTTAATGCTGGCATGGTTTAGGGTTTATTAAAAAGATTTTTAATGCTGACATGGTTTATTGTCATACAGAATTTGTTTCAAGAATGTTCCTTAGCACTGAGCTTTTAATTTTGTTTTTGATCAATCTGTGTCTTCCACAAGGAAAACTACATTTTAGCTTAAAAAGAATCTGACACATAAATGCCAGTGTTTTAACAATACATACCAAAGCATACAAAACGTTTTCAAAAGCCATTTTGTTGTTGTTTCTAATGAGATTCTCCAAAACAACTTGAATGTTTTGGGCAATTCACCTTCTTGCAAGCAACAAGGGACAAAGTTAATTTACAAGACAACAATGTTGAGTTTTGCATGCAACTTCTACTCTACCACCAAACAAATTCAGTTACAATCAGTACCGTACGTTTTTGTCAGCAGAACCTTTTGTATGGTACGTGTGGTTTTCTTTGTGTGTGTTGCTGTTGTATTTTTGTATTTTTTGTAAGAAAGAAAAAAGTCAAGAATGTGCGCCTAATTAATCACTGAACTTTTCTGCTTCTCTTTCAGCAGCTAATGACTGGCAACTTGTACAGTGAATCAGACACTAGCTTGAAATTTGATAGTATGTCTCATTCGCCCTGGTATTGTCTACATGGTCGACTGCACAGTGAATGTTGTTCAAACATAAATGAAAGGACTGTTTCTTTGTTTTTTCATTTCTCTATTAAAATGAGATGGACAGCTCCATTAAAACAACACCAACAACAAAACATACAATTTCTCCATGTGAACGTTTGCCTTTGTGGTTTTGGACAGATGAATTCCAGATATTTTATCAGGTATTAATTAGCATAATTATTTTTGATGTCTGAGGTATTTGGAACTATACTTTGAATTAGCGCCATATAAACATTATTGTATTAGCTGACTATGTGCATCTAATCAACAACACGTGATTCTCTCTGTGTGTGGGTATTTCCGGTGGGTCACCGCAAGTAAATTGCTTCAGAATGTTGATCTGCAGTTTGGTTGCAAAAAGAAAAACAAACCTTTAAAACCAAAACAATGTGTATATTCACAACGTTTTCATGTGGTGTGTCAGTGCATCTGTGCGTTACCATGTGTTCACTAAGAAGGTCCATTGCCAGACAGCCGGCAGAGGTGTGAGGTGGTTTCAAAGCAGTACTTCAATGAAAGGCGTTGGCATTGTGTAAAGTTATGGGAGAAGGCAATGTGTGGCACAGCTGTCAGACATCAAGTGACCAGCAGTTGTATGAACAACACAGCACTCAGCCTCAGTACGAGAAGATGCAAGTCCTCTGGTCCACCATAAAGGGGTGGACGATGAACTGAGGTAAGGACATGTATAATTATTCTTGAGTTATAAAAGAGTCCAGACTGTTACCCAGAACTGACCATTGTGACCCGCCATGACCTAGATAATTAAGATGAGTAAATTATCGACCTGAAGTCAGTCTCACTTTAGATTTTGTGACCGTGACATGACATCCCAAATGAATTATTGTACAACACAACTGTAACATGACTGCTCTGAATGGGTGACAAGATGGGTTTGGCAGAATCAGATTAATAATAACATAATCAGTAGCTATTGCAGATTGTGACAGATCTGCTTCTCAAAGACACAAGACAGTAAGTAAACGTTTAATGTCCCGGGGGGGGGGGGGGGGGGGGGGAGATTATATACCTATCACTACACTGTCACCACCAGAATTACTTGCATTAAGATGGGCAGTGATGAGAGCCATTTTAAAGTTTCATTACTTGTGAGGGACAAAGTTACAGGACAGTGTTCACAAACCTCAACCTTCTAGAAGAGCCAGAAAGGAGAGCCAAAGCAGAATTTCGCCGAGGCCCTGCTGCTTCCACTTTCCGTTAAAATTTTACCGAAGAGAGAGAGGAGAGGGTTTCAGGTTTTTGGAAGTGTGTTGACGCACAGCTAACCCCCCCCCCCCCCACACCCCCCCCCCTCACCCCCACACACTCACATCGCCCATCTTCTCAGTGGAGTGTTTACTGCACAACTGCCACTTATCTCCCCCCCCAAAAAACAACAACAAACAAACAAACTTTTTGGGAAAAATGATACTAGTGTCTTCCAGTTTTAATTTTTGTTATTTTAAAGCATCATTTTACTATGTTTGAAAAGGGCATCATAAAAAAAAACATTTTAATGTTGTATTTTTTCCATGATAGAGAACAGGTAAAAATGCCCAAAAGAGGGTAGGTGGGTGAATCTTCAGCAGAGAGAAACGGAAATGTCAAATGAGAAAAAAAAGGGAAAAGGAGAAGAAAAAAAGAGGGGGGGGGGGGGGGGGGGACTTTTTAAAAAAGTCTGAATAGAGAAAAACAGTTTTAAAAAATGAAACGGAAACAAAAAGGAAAAACAAAAATGGGGTGGGATGGTGTGAATCTTAGAGGAAAGGGCAAAATGGAGAAGAAAAAAAGAAAAAAAAGGGGGGTAGGGGGAATGGAAGGGCTGTCTACGGGAGGATCATCAGCAAAGAAAAGAGAAAGGGCAAAATGAGGAAAAGGAAACAACGGGAAAAAAGCGTTCTAAAACAGGCTACAGAAAAGTTTGTAGAAAGTTTTATTTTTTTAATTAAAAAATGGGAGGGGAATCTTCAGCAAAAAAGAAAGGGGGAAGGGCAAAATGAGAAAAATCAAACAAAAGGGGGCGAAGAAAGCAGCAAAAGCCAAACAAACACCATCAGCAACAACAAATTTATTTAAAATAAGAAGAATGTATACTTATTATTTCCTCTCCTTATAATAAGCGCAAGACACAGTTACCTATGTGGATAAAAGAAGGTGGAAAAGAAGATGAAAAGAGAGAGGGGGAGAGCGAAGAAAATCATTTTAATAAACGATTCGTTTTTATGCAGTGATCTGACTTGCTTCCTGCGCATACTAATTATCTTTATTGCACAAGATATCTCAGATACACACACCTGTGCATGCACATGCATGCAAATACACATGCGCACACATACACATACACAAGCACGAGCACAAAACACGAGCATAATAATCTGCTTGAGTTATATATTAGCATTATAGCAGAGAGCACGTTTTGGAAGACATATTTTAAAGTGGTTGCTGTAAAAGTCTGGCAGTGTGAGAGCAGTTTCTTCCAGGCACAGTGGCCTTTAAAAGAGAGACATTTGAGTTTAGTACTTAATGTTCACCTTTGGAAACTAGTCCCCAATTCTCACAGAACCTCTTGTGTGCACATCAGCATCTCCTTGAAAATGGATCCAGATCTGATTTCTGGCCCTGATGGAAAGCAAAGAGAAGTCGTGGATTTTTTTCAAGAACACACTCTTGGGCAGCCATAATGGAATAAGGCTAAGAAGTACATTTCAGATGCCCCTAGGACCTATCTACTTTTGATTTCTGAGGCTAATATGGTCGGCTTGTCATCTTAATCAATGTGGCATGATATATAAAAGCCTCAAGCGTAGTGTTTAATTTGATTCTTAATCCACATGTTCATGTGCTGTTGCCAAGGAGATAATAATTATTTAATGCACTTGCATGCCACATGCTTGTGTGAGAGAGCCTTTGATAATCAGAAGCAGATGATTCATGGTATGAAAAACGAACTGCTCCATGTGGTTTGCTCCACAAAGACCCTACATGTCTGTCACAGCCTCTGGCAGGGTGAATTCACTTGTAATCATAAACAAGTTGTAAACAGGCACAAACCCCCCAGGGTCTCTCCACACTATTGTTTCGTCGGTGGAGTGAAGTTCCCTAAAGGGGAGGGGTCTGCGGTGATTCAACATAAGAAAAATGACAGCTGTGTACAAGATGCCACATACATATATATAGTATATATATATATATATATAATATATATATTATATATATATATATATATATATATATATATAATATATGTCTATGTCCCTACAGTCTCAGGCAAGGGTGAATTCACTTGTAATTGGAAATGGTCGTAAACAGGCTCAGGATCCCCCAGGGTCTCTCCACACTATATCTATTGTCATCGGTGGAATGAAGTTCCCTAAAGGGGAGGGATCCGTGGTGATTTACTGTAAGAAAAACGACCTGCTTCACAAAGACGCCACATACATATGTAATGGAGTAGAGTGGTAGAAGGACAGGACACAGGCAGCGGAGTCAGTCGAAATGGAGACCACAGCAGGCGGCGACGGCAAACAGACTTTATTCTACAGCAGCAGACAACTTTTCAGCACACCCAAAATCCTCACGCTCACGCATAGATAAGAGAACTGCGCGGCCGCAAGGAACACACACTATCGCTACAATGAAATCGGCTGCCCTCTGGACCACAAAATGGCTGACATTTGTGTTTCCTTGGCCCGCACAAATACAGTTTCCTCAACAATAACTAAACTAATTAAAACATGAAAACATCAAATGAAAGCTACAATTACAACCTTTTAAACCATATAAACAAAATGTACACACATGACTTATTTTATTTACAACAAGAGTGGGAAGCGTGGCTTGCACCTATCTATAAGCAGATTCGTACAACTAAATCACAACTAACACAATGTACAAAATATAACTGTCGCTAAAACTTGTATATCAGAATAAAGAGCACGCTCCCACGGTTAAAATGGTACATAACAATTACAATACAACGCTCTGTAAGAGAAGCAAGACACACTCAAAGATTAGCACTAAAACAATCGGTGCGAACTTTCGCCTGGGGCGCGTTATTTTAGTCGCAGCAGTGCTGATAGTGATACCAAGTAGTCTATGAATACAACTTAGCTTCTACAGTACACAATACTTAATAAGTTAATTTCAACCCAAAATAAACACTAAACATGAAGTCAGCTAAGCAAAATACTATACGACAAAGCATTGATTGACACAGAATTACTTTAATCGAGTCAAAACAACGATTCACTACTATTCACTAGTACTAAACAGAGAACGCGCCATGCAGACGACGGCTATAAAAAGAATGGACCCAGAGAGGCATCGTCTAAATAAGATCTAAATAAACATTCTAAGATGCCAAATTATATTACACATGGCTTGGTGCATAAAAAAGGACTAGGCATGCAAAAAGAGTAGGCATGCAAACAAGCGGTCAAAATATTAAGGGAGAAAACAGATTTGAAACTGGCGTGCACCAGCGGCTATCGCCGGTCGGCTGTGTGAAGGCCAAGTGGCGTTACGCAACAGCAGCGCTTCAAAACAAAAACCGTCATCTGCTCCGTTCCCCGGTTACTGACAGTACAGTAACGAAATTGCGTGGATCTGATAACCGGGGCGTGATTATTGTAAAAACGTACAAAGAGCACTTGCTCACATCCCCCCCCTGCTCAACCACTACCAGCGTCCTCGCTGTGTAAAAAAACACTAATCTGTCAGGCGACGTATTTAACGTAACAACCTAGAAAGGGCTAAGACGATCTCCGGCTGAACCGGAAAACAAAATCAGCATCCTTTGACTAACATATATTTAATATGAGAGTCCGCAACTTCAAATAAGACCAAATCGGAGGTAGCATTATGCCTTAGATCAACAGAGGGTTGTTATTTAAACAATAATCCTCTAATATCTACAATCTACTGAAAAAGGCCTATGTATGTACTGCAGCAACCGGTCACTGAGTTATCATATTTCACAATCCATTTAGATCACAAAAATCCGCACTATTTGCCAGCAAAACAGGTAGTTACACTAGAAACTTTGCATTTAAACAAAATTCTCCTAAGTACCAATGTTTTCCGACACATTGCACCTACAAAATAGCCAAGATAAAAACATACCATGAACCTAGCAATACAATTGGCATCTGACATAAAAATCATGAACACAGTTTAAAATGCAACCATCACACACATGTCACTGGATTTTGCCTGATATGGTATTCCATCTGAAATCGTCTCAGATCAGAGCCCTCAGTTCTCCTCCACTCAGTTCCACAGCATGGTCAACAAGTGGGGCATTGTTCACACCATGCCGTCGTCAGGTCATCATCAGTCCAATGGAAAAGCCGAAGCAGCTGTAAAGACTGTCAAGCACATGATGTACAAGTGTCTGCAAGATGGCACTGATGTTTATGAAGCTCTGCTTGAGCTCAGGAACACCCCTCAGCAGGACACTGGCCTCAGTCCTACACAGCTGATGTTTGGACAACTGACAAAAACCAGACTTCCAGCAGTCACAAACTGACCAGTAAACAAGAAGCAGTCAGCATTGACACAGAAGAGATGTACCCGAAGGCAACAGACCGTGAGGCAAAGCTACAACAGACATGCAAGAGACCTGGTTCCACTCCAAACCGGACAGCCAGTGTACTACCAGCACTTGGAGGGACAGAGGTGGAGAAATGGGACGGTCCAAAGCCAGAAGAATGAACGATCGTACATCATAGAAGGCGACACTGGTGGTGTGTACCAAAGAAACAGAGTGCACATTCGACCCACATGCATCTGGAATGTTCCAGAACCACAGGACCAGACGAGGGACTGGCAGCAGAGCCCAGGAGAACCTGAGGGTGTTGGGAAGAGTGTGAACACTACTCCGGCCGCCCGTTCACCAGACTCGAAAGAGCCTTCCAGTGCACTGGATACACCGATGCGTTCACAGCGAACACATTGCAAACCAAAGTGGATGAGCGACTATGACACTGACTTTTAATGTACCTACCAACTGAACACCTATTTTGAGCTGGAAGAGCAGTTTTGTATTGGACCAGCCTAATATATGATAAAGCTTTATTTTGTTTATAATTTTATTTTATTTTCATTATTCGAATAATTTCTACTTTTCTGTTGTTTGTATTTTTTTTAAATATATTTTAAGGAAACTGAAATATTATGGAGAAAGGGGCGAGGTGTAGGTTGTGTCAAACATAACTGGAGAAAACATCGGAAAGGAACTTCATTTTTTGTTCACAGTCCCAAGACAGTAAAGAGTCTAAGACAGTTTTAGAAGGATAACGGAAGGACATGAATGCAAACTGTTGTTGCCTATACTGTTAAGTGGTGATGAGCATTATTTTGTCTTTGGTTTAGATTTGTGCATAGAAGGAATAGGGTGAAAACTGAGGATTAGTATTTATTTATTTCCCAAGGAAAGGGGTTATAAATATCAGTTAATCTTTTGTACATGAAGATGAATTTATTTTTTAGTTACTCATTTTCTTTTTAAACATTATTTTTTATTTGATCATTGTTCAGCGCCAGTTCTGAATGAGCACATTTTATTTGACCAGTAATCATATCTAAAGTAAGGGGGATGTTGATGGGTAGCAGTCCCAGTACTGATTTAAGTTTAGTTGTACATTGTGATTACGTAAATGAGCGTGTGAATGTGAAGCTAGCTTTGTCTCTTCGCACGACATGGCTTAACACTGTGAGTGAGTGAGTGTGTGGATGTGTGTGTGTGCTGGATCAATTTCTGATAGTCATGAGATGCCACATGCAAGTAATTACCGCAGACACATTTATAACCTAACCTGCTAGCGCTCTCAGTTGTGTGGCCATGGAATTGCTTGATGACATTTGATCTCTTCACCTGCTAGAGATGTTACACTAGCACAGTTGGTGACACACCATGACATACAATTCTAGAACTTAGTAATGATAATAATAATAATAATAATAATAATAATAATAATAATAATAATAATAATAAAAGTATTTTTAGAGCACAAAATCTTCTCCCTAGAGACTATTCCAAGAGCACACACACACACACACACACACACACACACACACACACACACACACACACACACACACACACACCATTCTGACTATACAAAGCTAAATATATACAGCTTAAAATGGCTGCAAACACCTGGGAGACTTGGAATGGATAAAGACGCACAGAACAGAAAACGTGGCAGTAGTATGGTAGTACTTTGAAACAACTATAAAACTAACTGTAGTCACTGACCATCTGAAAGGGGGTTAACACAAAACAATTGTTATGAACACAGTATGCTAGATCTACCATCATGTCACAGCACAGTTCTGTCAGTCCACAACTATCACTCATCTTGACTCTGGCACACACTAGTGATACTTTTATTTACACACCCAGACATGCAAGGGCTGATGGGAAGGTTGCAGGGAACATTTCATCAGAGTCTATGAAACAACTACGTAATACTCTCCATGAAATACATTCACACCATGCCAGAGGGAGAGAGAATTTAAAAGACTACCAACATAATACATGTACACATACACGTACAAAACAAGTCTTCTAAAACGGATTACAAACTCGGGCTGGGTCAATAATTACAACAGTGACTAAACACCAATATGTAATAATGGGGGTGAATCATCATTATATCCAGGGCATTGAGGCAATACTAGAGGCATATGATAATCACTCCTGAGGGGTAGACTTAAAATCATAACTATAATCTAAGTCAGTAAGTAAAACTGTCATGAATAATAACTAAGTAAGTGAAACTGACATGAACATTATAAACAGCTACTACCGACGCTTCATCCAGGGCTTCTCGAAGATTGCTGGTCCCCTCCATGACCTGATCGCCAAGGGCAACGCACGTCACAAGAAGAAAGGGGCCGACATCTCCAAGCTGTGGTAGTAGCTGGCGAAGCCCAAAAAGCTGCGCAGAGCAGTAGTGGTCGGCGGCACCGGCCAGTTCTTCACAGCTTCCACCTTCCCGGCCTCGCAGCTGACGCCCTCAGCGGAGATGGTGTGCCCCAAGTAGTGAGTGGACCTGGCGTCGTAGAAACTGGCACTTGTCCATCTTCAGCTTCAGACCAGCGTCGATGATGCGCTGCAGAAGACGGTCCAGGTGGGCAAGGTGTTCGTCAAACGTCTTGGAGTACACCAGCAGATCGTCCAGGTACACCAGCAGGAACTGGAAGATGAAGTCGGACATCGTGGACTGCATGAGGCGTTGGAAGGTCGCTGGCGCTGATGACAGACCCATCGGCATTCTGGTGTACTCGAACAGCCCCATCGGCGTCACGAAGGCCGTCTTGTGCTGGTCATCGGGATGCATGGCAATTTGATGGTAGCTACTGGCCAGGTCCAGAGTCGAAAAGAACTGGGCCCCGACCAGCGCATCAAAAGACTCTTGGATCCTCGGAAGAGGATAGGCATCACCAACTGTCTTTGCATTGAGCCTGCGATAGTCGACGCAGAGCCGGATTCCCCCGTCTTTCTTGCGGACGATGACCACTGGTGCAGCATACGGACTGTGGCTGTCGACGATGACCTTCTGTGCCAGAAGGCCCTTGATGTGCTCTTGGTCCTCTTGCAGTTGGTGTGGAGGTATGCGTCTGTACGGCTGGGCCACAGGAATGGAGTCTGTGGTGCGGAGTCGGTGGTGGACGGCTTCTGTGTAGCCCAGGTCTTGCTTGTCCTTGATGAAGCCAGCAGAATGCTTTGTCAGCAGTTCTTGCAGTCGTTTCCGTTGGCTGCTGGTCCCGTCGAAGTCAGGGCAGGGAACGTGGTCTGCGGGTGCCGAATCAGCTGAACGGCAGGCAGTCTCCCTTGACACCACCAGTTCATTGACACCAACAGTGAACTGGATGTAATGCACACTACACTGCAGCTCTGCCATCGGCCAGAATATACTTCACCAATTCCAAGGTGTGACCTGATTGGCCAGAATTTACTTCACTAGATGCGACCTGCTTATAGCTATACCAGATATATTGATAAAACCTCACAAAGGGACACACCATGGTCAGACTTTATGGTGTTGCAGCATGGGGGTCAACACACCTAGAGCTGTATATGAAAGCTCACCTGGAGTGCCCAAGCACAAATGACAGAGCAGGCAACACACCCCAGGCCCAACAGCCCTTGGTAAAAATGTCACGGGGAGCCTGCTTTCGTTACCACACCACAGGGCAATACAGGGAAGGCAGCCAGTGTAAGTTCCAGCACAAGTGCTACAACTGCCTGACAGGCCACCCAGCCTCCTGCTGCCCCCAGCCACTCCAGGTGCCATACAAAATCATGCAGCGGTTTCTTGGCGGAATTAAGGGACTTGGGAATACGTCGGGGGGCAGCCCTTTCAGTACGCCGCCCCAGACCCGGGAAGAAGATCAAATTAAAAAGGGGTTCGTGTCGCATCCCGCCAGTAAGCTCGATCCCACACCAGTTAGGGCATCACGGCTGGAAGCATGGCTAGAAGGGTACGACAGGGGCCAAAAACAAAAACTAGTGTCTGGGTTCAAGCGGGGTTTTGACGTGGGGTACATGGGTTCTTTACCTCATGTTAGGCCTCACAACTTGACCTCGGCATTGCAAATCCAGACGAAGTTGACAAGAAATTGAGTAAAGAGTCGAGCATGAACAGAATAGCGGGCCCTTTTAAACGGGAACCTTTTTCACACTTCAGAACATCCCCCTAAGCCTTGTCGAAAAGAAAATACCAGGCAAATTTAGATTGATCCACCACCTATCATACCCACCAGGCAATTCGATCAATGATGGAATCTCCCCAGAGGATGCGCATGTGCAATATCAGCTAGTCCATCGATCATGCTGTACAGCAGCTGCAACAGTTAGGCCAGGGTTGTTTTTCAGACATTGCAGATGCCTTTCGCATTGTCCCACTGCACCCATCGCAATACTGCCTGTTTGGTTTTGTCTGGCATGAGCAGTTCTGTTACGATCGTTGCCTGCCCAGGGGTTGCAGTGCAAGCTGCAAGATTTTTAAGACACTTAGCAATGCGTTGCAATGGATAGCATCAAGCAAACTGCACATTAGAAACATTTCACATGTATTTGATGATTTTCTGCTCCTTGCTAGGAATAAGGCAGTTGGTCAAGTTCAACTGAGCTCCTTTCTATCCATGTGCGCAGATATATCGGCATTCCAATTGCCCCAGAGAAAACCGTACAGACAACCCAGGTTATCAAATTCCTTGGTTTAGAGCTTGATTCAGTGGCTATGGAGGTGAGGCTACCAGTTGATAAGCTGAACAGGTGCACAACATTCGTAGAGACATGCTTGAAGAAAAATAAAATACAGCTGAAACCCCTCCAGTCCACCATTGGTACACTGAATTTCACATGTGGGGCGGTGGTACCTGGAAGACACTTTTAAAAAAGATTGATCAATTTGACGATAGGGGTGACACGTCCTTGCCACTACATACGCATCACACACGAAGTCGGGGAAGATCTGAAGACTTCGTTAATATTCCTACAAGCGTTTAATGGGAAATTCCTCATGTTCCCACAACACTGGCTATAGTCCCACAGCATAGACCTGTACACCGATGTGTCTGGAACACTGTGTTATGGTGCTGTCCTCAGCCCCCCTGCAGTGGCTGTTCGGGCGCTGGGATGATGCGTGGAGGGGTCAGTCCATTACATTGCTGGAGTTCTATCCCACTGTGTTGGCCATGAGCGTCTGGGCAGATAGCCTCAGCAATAAGTGTTTCGTTTCATTCGGACCAGAGGGCTGTGGTAGATATCATCAATTCCCAGACATCCAAAGACACAAAGGTCATGCACTTGATGAGAAAACCAGTACTCTCTTGTCTGCATCACAACATCCTCTTCCGAGCAGTTCACATCCCAGGCATAAACAACAACTTGGCCGACTCTCTATCTCGTCTGCAGGTGGAAAAGTTCCAGGCATTGGCACCAAAGGCCTGTCCCTTAATTTCCTGTCAGCATCCCCCCTGTCCCAGCATTGCCGAGCTGACCTGGCATGCCGAAGAAATACTGGCTTCAGCTCTAGCCCCAGTGGAAACAACTGGAAATCAAAGACCATCCTTGACAGTGACCTTCATTCACTTCAAGCACCGCAAAGGCAAGGCCTTGACCCTAACAATAAAAGGTACCACCTCGCCACAGGACTGCCCTCTTCAGATCATGAAGGCATACTTGTCTGTGTGAGGTGCCACAGCAAGTCCTTTATTTCTGTATTGCCCCAGCATGCCTGTCACGTGTGCCAAGTTTAATGAGCAGCTATGAGGAGCCCTGCAGTTTTGTCATTTCTGCCCCAAACAGTTTAAATCACATAGCTTTCGTATAGGAGCAGCCACTACTGCTGCAGCCCAGGGCATGTCAGAGAACCAGATAAGATCATTGGGTAGATGGTCCTCAGAGGCCTTCATGAAGTACATACAATGTTCACAGAGAGTGTCTGCTCTATGAACTATCTTGGAGTACTTGCATGGTTAATTGCATGGTCATCAGAATGAGAAATAAGGGGATGCCTAAATAGAAGGGCCAAAAAATGTTTGCCAAAACATACATGTTGGGATGTCTTGCTGCTGCCAATTTTCGTATGTTCCAGGTTTGAAAATGTTTTTTTGCCGCTAAGTGTTTGCATGTTACAGGTCTGGAGGGTTCTCAGACCTGGACCATGCCTCACCCAGACCAACAGGGCTGGAGCCACAACAGGGACCACCAGCTCACCTTCTTGTTTGTGTTTATTAGTCAGTGGTATTCACGCTTTGGGGTGCAGTTCAGCCATTTATCTTTCTTTTAGGGTCAACACTGCCTTCCCATGTAAGGATAGAAGTGTTATGGCATTGTTTCCCCCAAAAGGACAAGCCAGGGGAGACCCATTCAGCTAGGCAAAAGTGCCTTCTCTAATCAAACCAGTTACAAAAGTGTGAAAGCAATGCTCTTTGTACATATTAGTTTAGAAAGGAAAGAATGGATCTCATGTAATGATGTTTTCTGTATTATGTAAACTTACGTGTCAATGTGTATAATTCACAGTGGCATGGCTTATGCCATTCACATTGATATCTTTATAATCATGCTATTGATTACATGTCACAATATGTGGACTGAACTGCAACCCCGGTGTCAATGTGAATTTATGAGAAATGTATGAGAATGCGAGTGGAAATGACATGTAGGCAAGGTGGTAGTTCTATATCTTAGCATCATTAGGCTGGTGCACACACAAAAAAGCATACCATAACCACTGCCACATGCTGGTTCTAGCTCACTAGAAAGAGTGTATTAATTTGGCAACCAGTAACTGCCCTAGAGCATTACATGTGGATTCATTTCCTCTGTGTACATTAATATAATAATAATGTGGATATTTCTTTTTCTTTTTCAGAAGAGCTGAAGAATTCCCTGCCTGCACTGATTGTGCAAATATTGCAAGAAAGATTTGACCATGACTTAGTGGAATATGTTGATAAATGATATCTGATAAAGGCATTGGTAGCAGTGATGATGCTGACTATGTTGTCAAAAATAATCCATCTTCTGCAGTAAAAAAGACAAAATCTCAGACACTGAAGTCTTGTCAGTAGTCAAGATGCTTTTGCCATTGCATTTACTCAAACTCTGATGAAGATGATAATAATAGTGCTTCTGTTGAAAATGACTCGGAAGATGATATTGCAACCATGCTGCCCTTGAAACCCTTGAGGGTTTGTTAGACTCCGATGATCTTCCAAATTGACATGGATCATCAAACAGTAACACTGGGCGACAAAATGACTTTCCTGAACAGTGGACCAGAATGGACAACAAGGTCAGGTGCATAAGCAGGGTTCTCATTAGTGAATATTTTAAGAGAGTTTGTGTGATGTCCTAACAGTAACACAACGTTTGGAGGTCCCTCACCCTGGGGAGCTTTAAAAGGTTGAGTCTAACACAAAACACCCATTTCCCCTTCTACCCATCAGATCATGGTTTATCTTCATAGACTCTTAGACCAGTCTACCTCCAGATGTGCTTGGTTGTGTGTGTGTGTGTGTGTGTGTGTGTGTGTGTTTGTTTTTGATTGATTTGTTTCCCCCCACCCCCCATGTATACAAAACAAATCCATCTCCATTCTTTTGATATCAAAATATTTGTGCATTTCATCTTCAGTTATGAAGTCATGGGGGAAATAAAAATAAATGGCATGTTTAAAAGTTAAGTATTGGTGCTGGAACTGTTATACTTTTGATAATCATTTTACAAATAGTACAATTGTATCACAGGTGTTTAGAGTTGCAGACATGATTACTATCATTTTACAGTGCTGCTACTCACTCTCACAGTTTTACAATGGTACCACTCTATCCCAGTTTTACAATGGTAGCACTCATTCTGTCAAAGGTTTTTTACAATGGTCTCACTCTTTACAGTTTTACAATGGTACCACTCTATCAGTTTTACAATGGTACCACTCCACTCACAGTTTTACAATGGTTCCACTCCACTCGCAGTTTTACAATGGTACCACTCTATCACAGTTTTACAGTGGTACCACTCCACTCACAGTTTTACAATGGTTCCACTCCACTCGCAGTTTTACAACGGTACCACTCTATCACAGTTTTACAATGGTACCACTCCACTCACAGTTTTACAATGGTTCCACTCCACTCGCAGTTTTACAATGGTACCACTCCACTCACAGTTTTACAATGGTACCACTCCACTCACAGTTTTACAATGGTCCACTCCACCACAGTTTTACATGGTAACTCTATCAGTTTTACAATGGTACCACTCTTTTCACAATGGTACCACTCTATCACAGTTTTACAATGGTACCACTCCACTCACAGTTTTACAATGGTACCACTCTATCACAGTTTTACAATGGTACCACTCTATCACAGTTTTACAACGGTACCACTCCACTCACAGTTTTACAGTGGTACCACTCTTTTCACAATGGTACCACTCTATCACAGTTTTACAATGGTACCACTCCATTCACAGTTTTACAATGGTACCACTCTTTTCACAATGGTACCACTCTATCCCAGTTTTACAATGGTACCACTCCATTCACAGTTTTACAATGGTACCACTCTTTTCACAATGGTACCACTCTATCAGTATCAGTTTTACAATGGTACCACTCCACTCACAGTTTTACAATGGTACCACTCTTTTCACAATGGTACCACTCTATCACAGTTTTACAACGGTACCACTCCACTCACAGTTTTACAATGGTACCACTCTATCACAGTTTTTTCATTTTACCATGGTATACGGTGACCTGTTTCATTCTGCACGTCCATACACCAAACACAAGTCTCCGAATATAAACAAGACAAGAACAACACACACGTAAAGTTCTAAATAAACTATAGATAGATACAAGAAAAGAACACATTTACATAATGATACACAACACATGGCAGGCTGATCTGAGTTGATGTAATTTATTTTGTCCAATTTCCCTCCTCGGGTGCAGGAGATTTACATTAGCAGCAGAAAGGTTAAAAGGAGTCGTCATGTGAACAGGAATAATAGTGAGAATAACAAAGAACCTTATACCGAGTGCAGTACCACATGGATTTGAACAATAAGGCACTGTGGAAATAATATACCGCAACCTGTACCTCCCTCTCTCTCTCTCTCACACACACACACACACACACACACACACACTCTCTCAACTTGTTCTAGTTTCACATTAATAAGTTGTTCTCAAGCCATTGTAAAAGAATTTGCACAGACCCAGAGAAAAAGGGAAAAAAAGAGGGGGGGGGTGCATCTATTTTGATCGAAATTACCAGAAAATGTTTCCAGTTTGAGAATTCTGAAGCTTTGCACATATTCTGTGCATAACAGTTCCACTTCATCACAAATTAAGACCAACTCACTGATGTTTGCCTGAGCCTTTAAACCAGACAGAGGTCAAATAAACCAGCAGGCAGGTGTAACAAAACAAGGGCATATTTTGCTTGCAATTCATTCAATACAGATAATGGAAGCAATTAATTTTTTCAGAGAACATTGTATCTTGGAGTCGTCCATGGCACTGCAAAGAATCTCCTCCATCCTCTCACAGATGTATGGAGTTTTAGTTTCAATAATGGACAATTTACTCCCTCAAAAATCTTAAGGGTTGGACCATTTGTTCTCACATGCACTGAGTGTCTGCACGTGTGAGCTTTGTAAGTGCTGACAATCCCACATGACACAAAAGAGCCAGTTGATTGAGGAAGAACAAAAGCACTGATTTTTTTTTTTTTTTAAATCAACACTGAAACATGTAAATGAGGTGGCATATTGTGAGCTAAAAAAGATGGTGTACATAACTGCAGCATGTATAACAGCAGCAAATTGGAGAAAAAAAATATAAAAAATAGTATGGGTTGTGTACTAAACCACAGCAACTCCTCAGTTATAATCTGAAAGTAATAAACAAAATATACGAAAGCAGCTCAATACATGGGACAAAAATGAAAGAAAAGAAAAAAAGGAACGAAAAACAAAACCAGTTAAGAAAGATCAATCGGCCTCTGAAAAATAATGCATACATTTAATCTTGGAAACTGACTTTTTTGAAAAGAAGTTTGCCAAGCAGGAGCCATTTTTGCTCATCACATGACAAAAAGTAGTGTGCAAATAATTGAAAATTTCTTATGAGGAAAAACTGTTCTCATACACAGACAGACACATGCACACACATGCACGAACACACACATTATTAAAAATGTGCAAATTAAACTCAAGAATGCGTAAGTCAAAACGAGTGCTTAAACCAGAGAAGATTGAAAGTACGTGTGCCTGTGTTAGGGTAGGGGGTGGAGGGTGAAAGGGGGCTAGTGGGGAGGGTGGGGAGCAGTGGGGTGGATGGAGGTAGTGGGTGGAAAACTGAACAAGAGGCAATGGAAAAGGGAAGAAGACATAATAATGAAATTTCCTTAGAAATTGCACAAAATAAAATGGAATTACAATACAGTGTATGAAAAAGATGGAATGTAAACGAGTGCAGTATCTTTTAAAGCCACATTTCAAGGATTTCTTTTACTGCAAATGCATGCGATTCATAAAATATCCAAAGAAAGATCATCTGTTTCAGAAGACCACTTTGCAGTTGATGCCCTAAGGCTCCTAGCATATAGCAGGCTGCCCTCTTTAAATAAACAGATACAACAACATCTGTGCAGTGGATAACTTGCAGTAACCTAGCAGGCTGCTGTCTTTAAATAAACAAACACAATAGCATCTGAGCAGTGGGTCACTTGCAGTAATCTTTCTGACCTCATAACAATACTGACTGCCAGGTTGTGGGAGAACCCAGATGTCATACACTGGCTGATGATACACCAGCTCTGCATGTGCATGGATGTGAGAAACGTCACAATCTCTTGCTGGGGTACAGCTGGGATGCAAGACCTGTACCTGAATAAGTATCTGCTGAGACACCAGCTGCTGTAAAAAACAAACTCTGTAACTATGTGCCTGCTATAACCACAGACAGCAAAGGTGGGTAACCGACTCTAGCCATGCATTTTCTAGCCTCAATGCACTCCCTTGAACCAGTCCCCGGGTTTAAATGCTCACATTCGGAATTCAGACCCCAAATCAATTTTCCAAGGTTTTCAGAAAAACCAAATTCATACAACTCTGATGTTGACCTGCTTTAGCAGTTTTACCTGAACCAGTCCAGGGCAAATATTTTGGCATGCCTCCTGCTTTGAAATTCCGTTAGTGTGGCATGACTTGCACCCACTACATAATAAAACTTTCTTTGCGTCCATGCAGTGCATAATGCAAAAAACACATGAACATGAGCACTGCTGACTGAAAGGACATGCATGATATGTTGAGTTTCTTCAGGCTAAAAACAGGCTCTGGTTCCAATGCTTCAGGATGGGAGGCACTCGAGGCCCTGATCTACTGTTCTGCACAGTCGCACGAAAGTGCAGGATGTCTGATGTCCACTACCCTGTCTGGTGGCCTGCACTGCTGCACACTGAGGCAGTGTCCAGCTGAAAGGCCAGTGTGGGCGATGGTCACCAGTGAATGGCAGGCACCAGTGATGACAATGATGCAGCCTTTATAAGCATCATTATTACTTAGCTGGAATTACGATGAAAGAAGTATTGTCATCATTCATAAAATAGTGTCACCAATGATGCAGTGTTGAATAGCATTATCATTACTAAGTCAGAATTAGGAGGAAAGAAATACCATCATCATATATGAAATTATGTCACCTGTGATGCAAAAGAGAAAAAAAGGAGAAGAGAGCGCACTATTTTGTGTCGGCTTACTAGACCAAAAGATGTGACACACTGGCAGAAGTTTGGGCTTATCAAAAATGTGTATGTCCTATATGACACATAATTTCCTTGGCTATCGGATGGTCAGCGCCAGATAAGAACACTGCCAGCTGGATTCCCATCTGATAATTATGAAGAACTTTTTGACGGTGATGTCGAGGTCTGTCTGCCCCTGTAGCAACTGCTAGTGTGTATGTGTCACCGTCATTTGACCATGCACAAGAGTGGAGCAGGGCCTTAATTTGCGGAGGTCGGACAGGATTACTGCAAGCAACCCTCTCATCCTGCTTAATATCATCTGCTGGCCGAGACTTGTGGGTGGGGAAACCTCTGCTGAAACAGGCTTGTTTCCTCGTCAATTTCCTCTGACGAATCCACCATGGAACTCTCCTCCTCACCGCCATGCAAGGGCAGTAACTCTGTCATGTCTCTGTCAGAGAGAGAATTGTGAGGTGAGGAGTTGAGACGAGAGGTGCCGAGCGGTCTGTAGCGTGGCCTCTGTCTGTGGGAGGTTGCGAGAACTATGGTCAGTACTATGTTGAAGCCGATGCTTGTCACGGCAACTACACCCGCAGCGAGCGTCAACCATTTCCACATCCTGCACGACAAAACAAAGCGGTGAACAGGTTAGGTATCTTACATCACAACAGATTCTAGTTTCTGCCAGAGATGTGCAATACACTTTAGATTGTGGTCTGGCCAACACCAAAAAAGTAAAGACTTCCTCATTCCTGCGCTAATTTTGAGTTCCCGTGGTACTAGTCCCGGATATAATCCCACACCAAATGCAGCGACATGAGAATAATTGAGAATAATGACCAGATGTGGTGTTATCTGACAGGCCTGTTATCAGTCAAAATCAGACATCCCCTGCTTTGACAATGTCAACATCATCAATGCGGGGCCTCGGGTATTAGCCTTCATCCTTACACCAAAACCTGGGAGGTAAGTTCTCAATCTGTCATACTCTCTCCTCTGGGGCTTTCACTCTGTATAACTGATTGATTGATTGATTGATGATCGCTTTTATATAGCCCTATTCTTCACTCTCGAGCAGACTCACTGCGTTTTTGTCATATATGATTCTAAACCAGTAGCTGTTGCTTTTTATAGCACGTTTTGAATATCCACCAAAGTAGTGTACTTACAGCGTTTTGGTTGTTACATGGCTGGTGCCATGTGAAACTGCTGCCATTTCAGTGTTCTGTGTATACCATACATGCAAAATGTCACATCACTTCGTGCCACACCACATGTAAGGTGCATGCCTGTTTAGCTGTAACCTGCCACCTGCACTTTTCGCAGATTGGCCGGGATCTTTCACGTGCTACTGTGGAACAGATACTGAAATAAAGGTTGGCATAGAAAGCTGACACAGGAGAAGAACATTTACCCACCGTTCCTGCCGGGACTCCAACCCAAGACCTTTTGATCATGAGTCCAGCGCTCTAACCATAGAGTTGTTTCCACTCCCTTGTAATCTTAAAAGTCCCCAGCAAACAAAGAGAGTTCCAACTTACAGAAGCTGTCTGCTTTGATCTGGAACCAGGTTGTCTGTCCTGATGCGCGCACTCACTAGACACTGGCCCGCTGGAACATACAAAGTGATGATTGGTTAATTCATTGCTTCTTTGATAGCACCATGTCAGCTGCAGAGGATCACATCAAGATGAAATGTATGTCACAAAATTGCAAACTTTGTCCAAATCTGTTTCACAGTTTGATGCAAGCTCAACAGCAACCACAACCAGGCCAATTAGTCGACAGTGCACACCTATCTGCACAGAGCGAAATAATGTTGTCAGCTTGCACAAAGTGCAAATGTGGCTGTCATGAGCCCCCTGATAAGTAAGAGTCTGTGCCAGGGGCAGCCTACCTGCGAGGTAGTCCATGTTGTCTGAGGTGTTGGAGCATGTGCCTGTGACAGGGTGGCAGAAGCACTGGTCAGAGCAAGAACACTGCTCCCTGCAGCCTGCTCCATACAGGCCATAGCCACACGCTGCAAATCAAACACTGACAGTAAATATGATGCTACCGTTCTGGTCACTGAGGGGCTCTAAAAAGGCAAGTGGAATAAAAAGTGGACTAAATCACACAATTGATGGGGAAAATGAAGCAAAACAAACTAAAAGTACACACACACACATGCACACAGACACACTCACACATACACACAGTTTGATTCCCTGCAATCCCGTCCCTTACCCCACTGCCCCCTGGGCAAATCAGCCCCAGTCAGAGGCTATACTCACATCGTCATTACTGTCGTCTTGTTTTCTCTAGCAAGAATGTCTGGACTAAAGCAAAATCCTTGCTGTGGTAAGAGTCCCATGCCAGGATTACAATGATCTTCATGTCATGGCAAACTCCATTACTGACTTCCCAGAGGTTGGAGTGCAGCTGCCAGAGTGGTGGGTAACACTGCACTTGTGTGTGTGACAGCATGTACAGGTTTGGGAAAAGGGCTGCACACACTACCTTCTAACCCAGCATCTGGTTAAACCCTCAGGAGTTTAGCTGAGGAACACAAATTAACCAACCCTGGCAAATGATAGCAGAAGCCTGATGTAGAATCACAGTTCAGACAGTCACCCCCCCACCCTTATCCTCCCCATCCCAAACACGCACACACACACAAGCACACACACTCACACATGCATGCACACACACACACACACACACACACACACACACACACACACACACACACACACACACGCATGCACACACACATGCACCGTCATACACACACACCTGACTGGCAGTTTTTCCCTGTAAACCCTGGCAAACAATGGCAGAGGCCAGATGCAGAATCGCATGTTGCGTTGTTCAGACACTGGCAGACTTGTGAGCAGTTGGTGCCATAGCTTCCCTGGCGGCATTGGACAGAGCAGTTGTCTCCTTTCCAGCCTGCCTCGCAGAGACAACCACCTGCACAAAGACGTGGACATGTGGAGACACAGACAATTGTCTCCTTCCCAGCCTGTCTCACAGAGACAACCACCTGCACAAAGACGTGGACATGTGGAGACACAGACAATTGTCTCCTTCCCAGCCTGTCTCACAGAGACAACCACCTGCACAAAGACATGGACATGTGGAGACACAGAGTAACACAGACAGGCGACCTGATGGTAGAAAAGACAGACAAGGAAAACCATTTGATGTAAACATGAGGCACAGGAAGGAAACACAGATGAATATATCAGGCACAGGCATGGACAGACAACACAGGCAGGAGACCTGATGGTAGAAAAGACAGACAAGGACATTTTTTTATGTAAACAGGAGGCATAGACTGGAGACGTGGATGAAATCATCAGGCCAAAGACACAGACAGAAGACACAGCCAGGCGACCTGATGATAGAAAAGACATAAGGAAAACAATTTGATGTAAACATGAGGCACAGACAGGAGACATGGATGAAGACATCAGGCACAGAAACTGACAGAAGACACATTCACAGTCACAGATGCACACAGGAGATAAGACAGATGCACACAGAAGACGCATAGCTATGAGACACATAGATAGCAAACACAAACATAGAATGGAGACAGATGTAGAGAAGAAACACAGCGGCAGACAGGAGATGCAGATATAAATCGTACAAGAAACAGACACAGGACACACAGATGAAGATGTTACAGAGGACAATGACAGCTAGGAACCACACACAGAAACAGAATACTGGAGGCACAAAAGTAAACAAGAAACGCATACATGTATAATACAGGAAACACACGGTGACAGTGGACACATACACATGCATGTATTTTCACATATTTATTTTTTGATAATTAGGTGCGGAAGAATTTTCTTCTCCAGGGTCAACTTTCTGTGCCAACTTACTTTGGTATCTGTTCCACTCCCATGTAGCACATAAAAGGCCCCAGTTGCTCTGCCAAAAGTGCAGTTGGCAGGTTACAGCTAAATACACATGCACCTTACACATGTGGCTTTGCATGAAATGACATGGTGCATGGTTGCATGGTGTACACAGAACGTGCCAAGATGGCAGCAGTTTCATGTGGCACCAGCCATGCCAGCGCTGTAAGTGCACCATTTCGATGGATATACAAAAACTACTATAGAAAGCTAGTCACTCGTGTAGAATCACATGTGAGCGCAGTGAGTCTGCTCAAGAGCAGAGAATAGCACTATATAAAAAGCAATCAACAACAACATATATAAACAAATTATAAAAAAGCAAGTAGACACAAACTGTCATATACTTGTTATCTCCTATCTCTAGTCAGAACTGAATTTGAAACTGAAATTAGTTAAGAGCCATCTTAACTGAATCTCACCTTCAAGGCACAGACCGTGGCCACTGCAGTTTCCTGGACAAGTGAGTGAGTCACAGGACTCGCCACTCCATGGTAAGTGGCACTGACAGTGCCCGGACACACACTGACCATGGTGAGAACAGTGAGGGTGTGGTGAGCACTCCACCTCATGCACACAGAGGACAGTGGACACTTGTCTGGCACAGTTCCAAGTGCTGTTGGGACTGGAAATAATTGTCAGAGGGGCTGTCAGACCCACAATGAAGTGTAGGTATAAGCACACAAAGCACACATATAACTGCATACATATTACATAATACACACACATGCACACAAAATCCAAACACACACAGAGTAGGCAAGCACACACGTATGTGCATGCACATGTGTGTGCACACATACACACCACACACACACACTCACACACACACACAGTTGCACACACACATGCACATATTTCCAAACGTACAAACACACATACCAGGAGTCCGAAGGATAGCTGATGAGTGTTCCATTCAGAATGCTGGTTGCTGATCCGCCACCATCCATGTTAATAGCATTAACAAAACCCAGCCCTTTCAGCACACTCGCAAACTCGTGTAAATCCACCCTGGATGGAGTCAAAAGCACAATGGGAGATCACAAGTCAATAAATCACTTTTGTTAAAGTAAACCATTTGTAATGTATCAGTATGCTCACATTTATAACCATGACCACACGTGCATGTGAAACAATACACATGCACACACATTGTCACATAAAGGGTGCAACATCCTGAACACACATGTATGTACAACAATACACATGCACACACATTGTCACATACATTAAAGGGTGCAACATCTTGAACACACATGTATGTACAACAATACACATGCACACACATTGTCACATACATTAAAGGGTGCAACATCCTGAACACACGTATGTACAACAATACACATGCACACATACTGTCACACAAAAGGGTGCAACAGCCAGAACACATACATTGTCACACAAAAGGGTGCAACAGCCAGAACACATACATTGTCACACAAAAGGGTGCAACAGCCTGAACACATACATTGTCACACAAAAGGGTGCAACAGCCTGAACACATACATTGTCACACAAAAGGGTGCAACAGCCAGAACACACATGCATGTACGACAATACACACACACGCACACTGTCAATATGCTAATGGAGTGCAATGGCAAGGCTTTGGGTTCACCAGCAAATGGACCTGATGGATGTGGATTGAAATCTCAGCCTCCATTTGCCATGACCATTCTTTAGCTGCAGTCTACGGTCCCTGTCTACTGACATGATGCCCACGGTTAATCCAGCAGCCAAAAGGTTCATGTTGTTAACGCTATCTCCATTCAGAGTCTAGTGACAGTCAGAAACCAGATTATGAAGAATCATTTTTTAGAGAAATTCACAAATCTGTTACAACAGCAACCGCCCCAGACAGTAGGTGAGGCCACTATGTTAGTTTGCTCCTTGCCAATGAAGATCAGAAAAAGGCTGGCTCACGACAATGTGCCATATGTTGGCCTTGTTCCTAATGCCAGAGACTTGGACTGACAGATACACAAAAGCAGCACTAATAGCCCCACTCACAGCCAAGTTTTCATGATGTTCAAGCATCCACTTTTAACAAAAATAGACAACAGTTGTGAATCCTTTACAGGACAACATCAGAACTTTGAGCTAAGGCATGTCAGCAGTCACATACTCATACACACTAATAAATGAACTCAGGTGCCCTGCCACACAAACAAAAAGAAACAACACTAAAGACAACAAAACAACCGATCAGGGGAAATGTAAGGCACAGCTATCTCACCCTCGCTGGTCCGTCTTCCCATCCACCTGCACCATGAGCACACGTCCCTCTGCATCATGACCCACTGCTGTGCGAGCTGACACCACCCCAATGAACCGATCCAGAGTGCCTGAAAGCATGATGGTACTGGACACTTAATTCCAAAAAGGAGCAATCAATGCTATGTGAGCGCCAGCCAGGAAGGTCAGCTTTAATCAGTTCTCAGGATGTTTACTGGACTCACTGATACAGACAAACCCCTTAAGAGAAGAGACTGAGACAATATCAAAAGAACGAGATCATAGTGGAAACACACACACACACTCACATACACATGCATGCATGCACGCAATCACACACACACACACACTGAAATGAGTCAAAGCCAAACAAATACACTAAAACAAACACACAGTCGCATACATGCATGCCAGGGAAGGCTGAATAACAGAGTGGGACAACAGGAAAGGCTGAACTACAGAGTGGGACAGCACAAAATACTGAAGGACAGTGGGACAACAGGAAAGGCTGAACAACAGAGTGGGACAGCACAAAATACTGAAAGACAGTGGGACAACAGGAAAGGCTGAACAACAGAGTGGGACAGCACAAAATACTGAAGGACAGAGTGGGACAACAGGGAAGGCTGAACAACAGAGTGGGACAGCACAAAATACTGAAGGACAGAGTGGGACAACAGGGAAGGCTGAACAACAGAGTGGGACAGCACAAAATACTGAAGGACAGAGTGAGACAACAGGGAAGGCTCAACAACAGAGTGGGACAGCACAAAATACTGAGTAACCGAGTGGGACAACAGGGAAGGCTCAACAACAGAATGGGCAGCAAGGGAAGGCTCAACAACAGAATGGGACAACAGGGAAGGCTGAATGACAGAGTTGGACAGCAAAGGAAGGCTGAATAACAGAGTGGGATAACAGGAATGACAGAATGGGATAACAGGGAAGGCTGAACGACAGTGGGACAGCAAATGAAGGCGGAATAACAGAATGGGACAAGAGGGAAGGCTGGATGAAAGAGTGGGACAAGAGGGAAGGCCTGATGAAAGAGTGGGACAAGAGGGAAGTCTGGATGAAAGAGTGGGACAACAGGGAAAGCTGAATGACAGACTGGGACAGAGAAAAGGCTGAACGGCAGACTGGGACAACAGGGAGGCTGGATGACAGAATGGGACAACAGGGAAGGCTGGATGAAAGACTGGGACAACAGGGAAGGCTGAAAGACAGACTGGAACAACAAGGAAGGATGAACAACAGACATGGACAACAGGGAAGGCTGGATGACAGAATGGGACAACAGAAAGGCTGAAAGACAAGGGGACTGGGAGGGAATGAAGACAAGGCTGTACCTGTCTCCTCTGTGTCTGGGCACTCAATGTCACGGCTCTGGTCAACATAGACTTCCCTGTCCCGCAGCAGCCAGATGACACCGCCCACCAGCTGCCTGAACTGCAGAGTCACAAGCTCAATCTCCGACAGGTATCTGCACAGCCCCAGGGTTAACGTCAAACCCATACAGTAATCTCTCCATCTACCAAAACTACTTTCTAATCCACTGATACACATTTAATTTCATGAAAAATTATACTGAATCAGTTACTTTGACAGTTAACTGATGTGTTACCTTGATGTAAATCACCACATGTGCAGAATTTAAAAACCACTTAAATAGTTTGCAAGAAACAGCAAATGTCAAGGTGTTTTTACAGCCTCTGGAAATGCATTAATGTTCTCCCTTAAGAGCGCACAACAAAGTCATGAGAAGTATTTCCGCACATCATCTTATCTATCTTTGTATGACGAAACAAAGTCTGAACCTGTCTACTTGATAAGAACTTGCTGAGAAAATACCAGGACTTAGGCTGCTGTCACTGCACTAGCACGGCAGCTTAATAATAATAACAATAATTCTTTAATAGCACTCATTTGTATCTATAGCACGGTATCTCATTGATGAGGTTGCACACACCACACTTTACAAGATCAACAAAAATTTATTTTTTACACAAAACCTCAGAATCTCGCTCTCTCTATCTGTCGCACACAGACACACACACACACAGGTGCATAGAAGGAATGCAACAGGGATGGGGGTGGCAGGGGGGAGGGGAGGGGATGCAAAAGGAAGAAGACAGAATCTGAAATCACAGGTTGTAGAACTGTTTGTACCTCAGTGAGATCTTAAAGCAGTTTTGAAGGCACCCTTAACAGCCATTATCATCATTCAAAGTGTAAACGTTCTCACTTACAATCTCCAACAAAATACCCCAAAAAACATTTCCCTCACAGTTTAGGCCTCACCAGGTTCATGACTGAGTGGGAAAAAACAAAAAACAAAAAAACTCTGGTTGTAATACAGCTGCAGCATGTCATCAGCAGAGCTGGACACACTATTGCCTCTGGAGTGATTTTTGTGTGTGTAAAACAACAACAACAAAATCAAACTGGGGTGCTTATCCCTCACCCTGTGAAGAGCTGGCCTTGTTTGGTGATACCGAAGTGGACGTTCTGAATGCCGCCAGAGTCCTGCACCAGGTGCCCGTCACTCACAATGTTGCCTGCACATGCACAGCAGTCATGGCACGTTAAAAACAACACTAACTAAAACTGTGCATGCACTGACAAACAAATGTTTACATACATGCATGCGCAGACACAGACTCCCACACAGACACACAGTACAGGTATACAAATATTTGAAATGTGCATGCACAAACATTTCTCTTGAGGGGAAGAGCAACAGAAAGAGAGAGGGATAAGATCAGATAAAATTCTTTATTTACATGGGTAATAGATAAGCATGTATGCTTGTTTACATCCAGCCCTCGCCCAAACAAGGGACTACTCTAGATCTAATTAGACATGTACACATTTTCTAATCTATGACACACCAGTACATGTATGGAATAAACGAAGTTCAGACGTCAAACATGATATGGGACAGGCAGGAATGAAGGTGGCTACATGGCTCTATGAAATCATCAATAGCAAACATTTGGTGGGTAAATGTGCGATAAATGGGAGACACAACTGATATGGTAAAACTAACCAATCGGCGCATAATGTATGACATGTAACGTGATTTAAAAGTTTCAGTACTGGATGGTAATCTAAGAGAGTTGGGGAGTGTTTCAAAGAACACTACCACTGTACCAGAATATACTCGGCTAGACTTGAAAAAGGTCAATCTAGGGATTGATATATATATATAGATATATATAGATATATATAGATATATAGATACACTGAGTTTTCCAGAATGTTGTGATTGGTTTAGAGAGGGATAGAGAGGATGAGACAGAGGCACACAGAAAGGAGGGTGCGTGGGTGGAGAGACACAGCAAGGTGGGGGGGAGGGGGGGGTGGGGAAGAGCTAGAGAAAAAGCAACATAAAACTATTAAAACGAATGTGAACAGAGACAGTCTACATACAGTACAAAAATAACTAAGTCTAAAGCCAGAGTTGTGCCTCTCACCCAAACACTGCCCTGTGCTTGTGTTAAAAAAACCTGCATTGGCAGCAGCCACACAATTCCTGCCTCTGGCTGTCTCCTGTACAGTGACCCTGACCCCTGTGCCCTCCTCGCACGTCCCAGCATGCCCTGGCTCCACCACAGACAGGGTTCGCTCAGGGTTGTACACTCTCTGGAACCTGCAAGCACAGTGGCTAAATCAGTAAATGGTCGGCTAGTGAGCCAGTCATCAGTCCTAATGTAGCCACCAGCCAGCAACACAGAGGGTTAGGGGTGGTTAGTTAGTTAGCTAGTAACTGGATTTTAACATCCTGTCAACCACACGTCGACTGCGCATGTGTGTGTATATAATGTGTGTGTGTGTGGGAGGAGAGAGTGGGAGTGTGGGAGGAGAGAGTGGGTTGGGAGAGAGAGAGAGAGAGTGTGGGAGGAGAGAGAGAGAGAGAGAGAGAGAGAGAGAGAGAGAGAGAGAGAGAGAGAGAGAGAGACTAATAAAGTAATATTGTTTAATTACAGATGCTTGTGTAAATATTTACTTTTCAATGCTGTGATAATAATCCGCTGTGTGTGTTTTGTGTATTTTTAGCCTTTGTAGCCATGTTAAAATATTAGTCTATTGTTTATTCTATTTCCTACTGTGTACCGTAAGACAAATTTCCTTGTAAACCTGTACTGGGACAATAAATACTCTGATTCTGATTCACTGTCATCTCAGGACAAAAAAACTCAGTCATTTTATAAGAAATGCACACCTCAAAACCTCTCCTATAATATAACCCCTTTCCAGCATCATCATGCTTCCATGAAGTAAACTTATCAGCAATGTTAGAGGAGAAGCATTTGACTCCAGCTGCTTGTCAAGTTAAACACATTGGGCAGTCACATTTTGACTACTTCACCATTTTTTTCAGACTGGCTATCACAATGTCTGGGCTTTCTCTGTTTACTGTAGTTTGCTCTCTGTTCTCACACTCACTTGTAAGGGTCCACTCGGCATAGATGACAATTTTCCTGTATAGCAAATTATACATGTAAATTATAGCAGCAGAAGTAATCTGCAGATTAACTAATTAAGTAGTGCCCATGGCCACAGGTTTCAGCCCTTGCATCCTTGTGCTGCTTTGAGATGCTTCAGATCAATACATCAATCTTTGTTATTAATATTATTATTATAGTATTAATATTATTATCATAATAATCATTTATTAAAATCTTAGTGTTAAATACTGATTAATTACCAAGTAACACTAACAGTCATGTTATTCAGGTCACACAGTGTCATTCATAAAACATGACAGTTAAAGAGTAAGTCCATAATAAAATAAAATATCAAGAAGTATGAACCAACAGCTGTACCTCAAAGTAATGCTTCGCTGATTGTAGTAATATTCTCCTACAGTAACCAACTTGTGGTGCACATCAATGATATGGTTCAAGTCTGACTGGTTGGTATGGGCCTTGTGCAAGGAGTATGTGGTGTTGCCATAGCGACGGTGCTGACATTGCTGGGTGTCACGTAGTCGTCGGTGGAGAGGTCCATGGTGGGTGGAGTATGGTGACAGTGTGTCCAGCTCTGCTGATGACATGCTGCAACATTGAGACAGACCACAAAACACTCATTGTATTTGTATCCTGACTGCAGCAGGCATGGGAATTTTCTGTCCCATTCCCAATTTAAAAAAGAAAAGAAAAAAAAGGCTGTTCAATTTTCAAATCAATTTAAAAAAAGAAAAGCATGTGTGGGGGGCACATTTTATCCTTCATACTCAGAGAGAGAGAGAGAGAGAGAGAGAGAGATCAAACTATTCCAATGTCAACTCTATTTATTTATAAGGTATTTTATTTATAAATAAGTACTTTGGCAAGTATGACGTATTGTTTCAATTTTCAAATGTCATCCACTCGGTTAGAAAGTTATTTTGGCTTCTTCACCATACACATTTGTATCAAACATTACCTTGTCAGTGCAATGAAGACCATGATCGCCTGTGACACCCACATAATATAACACTGACAGAAGGGCAGGCAAGCAGGAATAAAAGCGACATCACTCCTCTCCTGCCACTGCCACGCTGAGACCGTGACAGGGGAGAACAATCTGGTCAACTCCTGAAAACCACAGCACAGAACTTCTGCTCCTGTCTCAGTAACTGTACACTGCTCTGTGTCAACGTCAAAAATAGTACTTCATTTTCAAATCAAGATTTGCTTTCACTTTCGTCGGCAAACGCAGTTACAGTCTTACTCTTAGTGTTGTGGTTGGAGAGGCGGTTTCTTTCAAGAATCTCTGTCCTTGATCCACCATTAGGGTATATGCTAATAATCTGGCATACCGTTTAAACATAAATTAATATTTCATACTATGCTAGGAAAGTGAGAATAATAACGGTGCTGTCAGGTGGGTCAATGCGACAGCTGGCTGGGTGGTGACATTAAAGGAGTAGTTTCCCTTACCACTTTTTGACGCGTTCTTTCCGAATAAAAATAATACTATCCAAACATGTTTGCCGAAAACGACGTATATCTTTTTCTTCTTCATCGCTGTAATTGTTCTGCTGCTGTTATATGCATCATGATTTATTTTTTTTCATGCCATCAGTTAGCCTTCTTCAACCGAGTGGCGGACTTGGGTTATAATAGATAAGTAAGTAAACATGATGCTTAGCGTTCACATTAACCATGAGGCTTATTAGGCCCGGGATGGGGAGAAGGGGTGAAGGGGTTATAGAGGTGGGGGGAGAGGGAGATTATATACCTAACGCTACACTGTCACCACCAGAATGACTTCTGCATTAAGGTGGGCATCGATGAGAGCGATTTAATGTTTCATAATTGTGAGGGACAAACTCAGTGACTATCACAAGCACACGGACCACAACGTTTGAAGAGAAAGGAGAGCCGAAGCGGTATCGAACCGAAGTCCTTCCGCTTACCAGCCTAACGCCTTACCGCTAGGCCAAACCGGTTGATGATGAAGTGATGCTTAATGTCCTTAATGTCAGTTAGTCATGACATATTCAGTAGGGACAAGTTGTCAGTAACTGACCATTGAGAAGGCTCGTCAGCGTCAAGTTAGGACCGGGCCGCGGGACAGTTCAGGACGGCCACCTCGACTCTCACACAGCTCCTGAACTATGGGCCAAACCGGCTCACTATAATGGGTTTTAACTCGGCTTGGGATGAAGGTGAAGGAGTCACAGGGGGCGGTTCACTGAGTCGGCCGGCATGGGTGTTGTACACGAGAAGACGAAACTGACAGGCGACTGACTCAGTTTGTACAAGAGCTATAAACAACAGAAAAAAACCTCAACGGCACCCGGCCTTTGCCAGCCTCTCTCAGCTGGAAACCGCTGAACCCACATCAATAATATTGCCTTTGATAGTAACTGCGAACGAAACTAAGAGAAAACAAGCCGGCCGTGCGGCGGACCGCTGACAATCATGCCGAACGAATGATGCATAATCAAACAGTCGAACTTTACCTTGATATTGTGAGCATGCGGTATTAATAAATAACATGCTGAATGGTTGAATTGTATAGATCTACGTAATTATTGTTTTGCTGAATGTTTATTTATCTAGACTGAAGACTGAATTCCGAATCTATATTATATGACGTTATATCAAAGCAATGGTCGATTGTGAAATGTAGATCTATTGTAGAAAAGTATTTCAGCTTTCCTTTTCCCTTGCAGTGAGCGTTGCTTATGACGCTTATTATGATGGCAAATGCTCTCAACATTCCTTATTATATTAGAGATGACATTGACAGTAATTACGGCGCATGTGCTCTGTGTTCCAGTAGATTTGTGTAAAACGTTGACAAACAAGGACCGTGTACTCTGACAAAACAGCATGGCGTCTGTATCAGTGTTGACTTTGAGAAATACTATATGTCAACTGCAATGTCGTTTGACAGCAACGCCACTGCACCAGTTTGGTTACGTGGGGTATGTCATTGGCTTTAGTCTTTTTCTGTGTGAAGAAAACATTACTTCATCAGTATTTCCAATTTTTGGTCTCCGAAATCTTCTCCCGTTCAGCGAGTGACCTCCTTGATCATCTTCTTTCGTTTAAGAGCCGAGCCTCCTTGGGCGTAATTGCCTCTGGTGGCGGTGGTCTTTGTCGTGGCTTAGGTGCCACTTAAAAAACAAGCATATGGTTAAAACGGTTACCCGTCCCTGATAACTTAATAAGCCTGATGGTTTCTGTGGACGTTAAGCACCATGTTTACTTACTAAGTTACTTACACTAAAGTTACAGTTAAAACTAAAAGCAAAAAGGGTTAAAACAAATATTTACAGGGAGCTGGGTTCATGCACATGGGGTTTTATGGGAGTTCGCTGCAGGTTGTGGAGGCCGCTGCCAAGCTGGTGCCAGAATGACTCAGAGTGAAGTTGCTGAGGTGCTGGGGAAAAAGGAATTAAACAGGACAGGATGACTGGCATGCTCCTGGTGTAGATGCTGTGCTCCACTTCTCCTGTGGTCAGCATGCTGGCAGAAGCTGTTGAGGTTCATGTTCACCAACCTGCTGCTGATCTTGTTGCTGTACAGCATCTGTAGTCAATTGTAGAGCCTGCATTGTTCAAGGTTGTTGAAGATTATGTCACTGACACTGTTAAAGGTTGCACAGTGTAGAGCATTGTTGGTTCCGTTTGTTCTCCTTGACTTCAAATTCAAGCATAGAAATTCAAAAACAACACTGTGTGTGTGTGTGTGTGTGTGTGTGTGTGTGTGTGTGTGTGTGCCTGCTGTATGATTTCCCCCACTCTTTTTCAGTTTTGTCTGTTTGACATTTTATAAATGTTTGAGTGTGTCACTGTGTGCTTGTGCAGGGTGGTGTCAAACTGTTATCAAGTTCGTTTCAAGCGACAGGCAAGAGCGCAGTACAGGCTGCAGCCAGACTGGTTTGTCATGAAGAAAAGTCAAAAGAAGGATGAGGGGCTGACTATGAGCAATGAAAAATTCATTAGAAAAGTTATCAAGGACACATACAGAGGTCAAGACAGCATGCTGAAGGATGACCCCTGGCCCCGCCAGGAATACAAGAAAGGGTATGTATACCCAGCTTAACCTTTACAAGTTACATCAACATTTCTTTTGTGCATACAGTAACAGTATATATTCACTCAAACGATAACACAAGCATGCAGGATGAAAAATGCAGTTTTAACTGTGCATTTTCGATTTGAGGTGATGCACCCCCCCGGAATCCAGAGTGTCCCAGGCTAAGCACAGAGGCTGTTGCATAGCTAGTAATAATGGAACTTCTTTATAACACAGGTCACAGGACAGTTGGGGCCATCAGAATCACTTTGTCCTATTACAAGTATTAGTAATACTAATAGTAATACTAATACAGTAATAGTAATACTAGACATTATTATTCATGCAATATTTGTCTCACAAGTCATGAGAAGAACACTATAAAACTGAAACTAGTATAAAAAAATTATAAAAAAAGAAAGAAAAAAAGGGTATAATATTAATAAATGTATATTAATTTATTATGTAAATTTTTGTAATATGTTAAATTTAAGGGAAGGATGTAATTTGGCCTGAAATAATGAAAACAGAAAATGTGCAAATATTTCCTTCTGCAGACTCCATCAGTTTTGTCAATATTTATGCAGTTATAGTAGTACTAGAACAGTAGAAGCAGAACTATTTGTATTACTATTAGAAGTACTTTATTCTAAGAATGTAATATCGCTTCAAATGTGAGCTCCTCAATGTGTTCATTTGCTCTTTAAGTTGTTTAGCTGGTAAAGAGCAGAGAAAGACTGGCTCATGACATCATAAGCTTGCATGGCTGCTGCACATAAACATACATGTCCAACACAGTATTACTATTACAGTATTAACTTTCAGCTGTTTACAGTTACACCAAATAAGACTGGTTATCTGCAACATGCAGAGAGTCACACATGCATGCACATCCGCATGCATAACACACACAGTGACAAGCACACAACACACACAGTGACATACAATGATACTGATTATATATATATATATATATATATATATATATATATATATATATATATATAATATATATATATATATATATATATGCAGATGCACACATACAAAGATGCACACACACATGCATACATGCATGCTTGCATGTACACACACACACACACACACACACACACACACACACACACACACACACACACACACACACATGCATTGAGGGCAGCTTGAAGAGATGAGTTTGAGAGAAGATCTGAAATCTGAGGTGTTTTTTACTTCTCTTCAGCACACGTCGTTGTGGTGTGGTGACAGTCAAGTTGGGTGTCCTTCCACAGTGGACTAAGGATGGGCACAAGTTCTACACCACACTCCTGCAGGTGTGCGAAAACTAGTCTAAGTAAAAGTGACTGACTGACTGATTGATTGACTACTTTCATATAGCGCTGTTCTCTGCTTCTAAGAACACTCACTGTGCTGTACTCTTACTCTGTAGGGTAGCATGTGACTCTGAATGAGGGACTGTAGCTTTACACAGCACATTTAAAAAAAACATTATATCCACCAAAGTGGTGTACTTATACTATAACACTGTTTGGTTGTTACATGGCTGGTGACATGCAAAACTTGCCATTGTGGTATTTTTCACATTTGACAACCTAAACATAAAGGCCTTTCAGTTTTAAGAAATCAATTGTGGCAGGACATGCCACGATTGAATTCTTAAAACTGAAAGGCCTTTATGTTTGAGTTGTCATCTTTTTGTGTCTTTTGATCATTTTGTCTGCAACATTTGTGCAAGCCACCTCTGTTTCAGAGTTTCACTTATTTCGGATTTCGGATCACTGAAACAAAGATATTGAAGTAAATAAACAAGCCCTTTACAACAACAACAACAACAACAAAAGCAGGGTATCCATGACTTTTGATTCATAATTGTATTACACAATTTCTTCCAAGGCTCCTTAAAAAATACATGATTTGTGTAATGTATACTTAGCTTTAGTGAATTCCTCTTGATTATATTAAATTAAAAACCCAGTTTACTTTCATGAAGGTGTTTAATTACTATTTTTGTTATTATTACTAATGATCATTTCAGGTGATTGACAACCATGTGATCCGCTACACTCCTCCAGAAGAGTTTGAAAAAACAGCTGGCTGGAAACCGTGGTGGGGGCAACGCTTTGGAAGCGTGGTGGTGGGAGCTATGAGTTGTGATCCGAGACAGGTCAGTGCCTCCTTCTGTGGGGCTGGGTAAGCATGAAAGGAGACAGGGGCTGTTTACATGTTTCACTTTTTTTTTAGATGTACACTTGTCACGTGCCTCATCTCAAGACGAGCCCTAAGTGCTTCACAGGGGCTGTTCTCTGCTTCCAAGCAGACCAGTTGCATTCCAGTTGTATGCAACTGAATGAATGATTATAGCTTTACACAGTGCATTTGTGACCGATTCTCACAAATTGAGTCTTAACTTAAAACTTGGCAATTTGAGATATCTGCATGCCTCAAATCTGGAAATTCTGCTCATTATTTTGATACTTAAATCACGTTTCTACTCCACCCACCAGTACTGCACTTAAAATATCCTGGTCATTCTGCCAAAAGTGCAGCTAAATATACATGCACTCTATGTATATAAAATAAAAGGCAGCACAGAAAATTGACCCTGGAGAAGAAAATTATCCTTCTGGGACTAAGATCCGATACCTTTCAATCATTGACCCCTGTCGCTGTGCTATCCCCATTCCCCAGGGATTTAATGTAACCAATCAACCATGCAGTTTACAGTATCAAAACAGGTGACACAATTTCAAACATCAAAATGAATGAAAACCCAACATTGTGATGAGTCACTAATGAGTAATAATTACTAATAATCACTTTAAAAGCCATTAATTGACCCTGTGTTGTTGACAGGACATTAAAAACCCAAGAACTAACTGACTGGCTTGAAGTAATGCAACTTTTTCAAAAGCAAATTAGGCAGTCATGGTTTGATTTTTTTTCCAGTAACCAAGGCCTATAACAAGCTGTTCAGTGAGGCCAGCTTCTTGTAATTTATTTTAGTTTGTTCCTTTATGTACCTTGCAAACTGTTATTAAAGATTTGTATCAAGTTTGACAATTATTACTTTGGACATCAATAGCTAGAGACCCCTGATATACTTCTTTACAGCCTGAACACAGCCACTGCATGTAGCAAAGTCAGTATTTAATTTAAACCATATTTCATATTAATCTCAAAACTAAGAATGAAAAAGCTCCATGTTCATGGTAAACCAAAAGATTTAAAAAAATGTGACAAACACCCATTTGATTCCAACTTTTGTGTAATAATTTAGTCTTATTTCCAACATTAATGCTGTTATAAAACTAAGGTTCTGTCAGTTTCTTCAACCCTCGATGGATATACTTTGCGAGAAAAGCTTTTAAAGGCCTGTACTGTATGCTTCTGCCAAAACAGGTTTGACTTGCCAAGCATTATATTTTCAGTTGATCAAGACCAGTCAGGCTAGCTTTGTATTTTCCAGTCACCTCACCTTGTAAAATCTGTCCAGTGAGGCCAGTATTCGTTAAGATATTTTGTCGATTCACCAAGGCAGCCTCTTCATCAACACTGTATTTCCAGTTCACCAAGGCCTATAACAACCTGTTCAGCGAGGCAGGTGTCCCACCCAAGAGAAACCTGACTCGATTTCTGGTAACACCCAATGCAGCCATTCAGCCTGGTCAGTTTTTTTCTTTCTCAGTCTGTCTTTTACTCCTCACCCCCCTCACTCCTCTGTTCCTGTGTGTCTGTCTTTCTCTGTCTTTCTCTATGACTATGAGTCTCTCTCTGCCTCTTTCACTCTCTCTTTCTTTCTTTCTCTGTCTGTCTCTGTGTGTGTCTGTCTCTGTCTCGACTCTCTCTTCTTCTCTGTCTGTGTCTGTCTCCCTCCCTCTCTATCTCTGTCTCTGTCTGTCTGTCTCTGTCTGTCTTTGTCTCTGTCTTTGCTGTTTTACTATGGGTATGATGCTGCCTGATGCTGCTTCATTGTTGTCATCATTTGATGTTTTCCATTTCCATTTTGTGCAGTATCATTTGTCTGGCAGTCAGTGAGTGTTGCTGGCTGTGTGTGTGTGTGTGTGTGTGTGTGTGTGTGTGTGTGTGTGTGTGTGTGTGTGTTGAAGGGACACTGTTGACTGAAATGTACTTCATTTGTTAGGCAGTCAGTGAGTTGCTGGCTGTGTGTGTGTGTGTGTGTGTGTGTGTGTGTGTGTGCGTTGCAGGGACACTGTTGACTGCAGTGTACTTTATTTGTCTGGCAGTCAGTGAGTGTTGTTGGCTGTGTGTGTGTGTGTGTGTGTGTGTGTGTGTGTGTGTGTGTGTGTGGTGTGGTGTGTGTGTTGCTGGGACACTGTTGACTGCAATGTACTTCATTTGTCTGGCAGTCAGTGAGTGTTGCTGGCTGTGTGTGTGTGTGTGTGTGTGTGTGTGTGTATGTGTTGCAGGGACACTGTTGACTGCATGTACTTCATTTGTCTGGCTGTCAGTGAGTGTTGCTGGCTGTGTGTGTGTGTGTGTGTGTGTGTGTGTGTGTGTGTGTGTGTGTGTGTGTGTGTGTGTGTGTGTTGCACTTGCAGGGACACTGTTGACTGCAATGTACTTCATTTGTGTGGCAGTCAGTGAGTGTTGCTGGCTGGTGTGTGTGTGTGTGTGTGTGTGTGGTGTGTGTGTGTGTGTGTGTGTGTGTGTGTGTATTGCACTTGCAGGGACTCCACTGACTGCAATGTACTTCATTTGTCTGGCAGTCAGTAAGTGTTGCTGGCTGTGTGTGTGTTTGTGTGTTGCAGGGACACAGTTGACTGCAATGTACTTCATTTGTCTGGCAGCCAGTAAGTGTTGCTGGCTGTGTGTGTATGTTTGTGTGTGTGTGTGTGTGTGTGTGTGTGTGTGTGTGTGTGTGTGTGTTGCAGGGACATTGTTGACTGCAGTGTACTTCATTTGTCTGGCAGTCAGTGAGTGTTGTTGGCTGTGTGTGTTGCAGGAACACCATTGACTGCAATGCACTTCAGGGTGGGAGACTACGTGGACGTTCAGGCCAGAACGTAAGAGAAACATCCCTTGCATGCTGTTTTACTCTGTCATTGTCGCAGCTTCTCATTCTGGAGTGTATCAGGCATGAGATGTGTCCACAAAAACATGATTTTCCACAGTAGTGAAACTGACATTCTGCAGAGAATAGAAAAAGTCTGCAGGGGAAAACAACTAGGGGTACAAAAAAGGAAGCATTGGTTTTAGCTCCACACTAAACACACATAAAACATTCAGAGTGTGTTCATGGATGGCTATCGGCGATCATAGTCACTTTAATAGGCAACACAATGACTGGCTGTCACCCTCGTGGGCAGGCATTAGTGATGAATGCAGTCAATCCTCACATTTCTGTGCCATGTTTTGACCAAAATAAAAGTGAATGTTTTGAAGTTTTGAAAATTTTACCATGTCTACCATTTGAGTTTTCAACCATGGCAAAAGGTTCAACAACAGTGGCTATGCCAATATTTTATAAGTAAAAAATTACAGTGGCTATGCCAATATTTTATAAGTGGGAGTGGCATCAGTTGAGGTGGAAGTGAAAGTTTGTGAGGAGGTGAAGAAGGAATGCATCGGCAGGCAGTTTCATGATGTCAGTTATCTTTATTTCCATTAAAAGAATGACCTCAGGGTAGCCTCTGATCACATAGATTTTGATCTTTTGGAGGGGGAAGATCCAGGGGCGTGTCCCCACCCTGAGGTTTTCAGATTTTGATCTTTTGGAGGGGGAAGATCCAGGGGCGTGTCCCCACCCTGAGGTTTTCAGAGTTTTTACCTTGATGTATGCACTGAAGCCATGGGAAATTGAAAGAAGCAACCAGGAACTTCAGACCAGGGTTGTTTGTTGCAGAATAGACCATGGGTTCCAAGGTGTGGTGAAGCGGTGGGGCATGAAGGGAATGCCAGCATCTCATGGCGTGACCAAGGCCCACAGAAAGATGGGCGGCACAGGCGGTGGAGGTGTAAGTTCTTCATCCTGTGATGGTGCTGTCTGATAGGGATTGATTGCCTCAGTGCTGTTTGATCAGACAGACAGTCTTGCTTCTGTCTTAATAAAGGGGAACCGAACTGAACTGAAGAAGCATTGTGGGCCTTAGAAATGAAATAATAAAAAGTATGCATACAGATGTGTTTCACTCAGATGCTTGAAAGCACAAAAACATGGCCCGAGAGTGCTGCCAGTTTGTGCCCAGGAGTCTGTCTCAGTGACATTGTAAATAAGACTGGCATGTGTGGCAAAAATAGTAAACATGTCATGACCCAACATTTCTTTTTTGGGGGTGTGGGGGGGGGGGGGGGGGGTACTCAGCTGTGATCAGTGTGTTGAATGAGCCATTGTTGGACCCATTATTAGACTTGTCATCTGGTGTGGTGAGCTTGTTGAATGAGCCATTGTTGTGTTTGTTAGTAGGCTTGTCATCTGGTGTGGTGAGCCTGTTGAATGAGCCATTGTTGTGTTTGTTATTAGACTTCTCATCTGGTGTGGTGAGCCTGTTGAATGAGCCATTGTTGTGTTATTAGACTTCTCATCTGGTGTGGTGAGCCTGTTGAATGAGCCATTGTTGTGTTTGTTATTAGACTTGTCATCTGGTGTGGTGAGCTTGTTGAATGAGCCATTGTTGTGTTTGTTATTAGACTTGTCATCTGGTGTGGTGAGCTTGTTGAATGAGCCATTGTTGGGCCTGTTATTAGATTTGTCATCTGGTGTGGTGAGCCTGTTGAATGAACCATTGTTGTGTTTGTTATTAGACTTGTCTCCTAGTGTGGTGAGCTTGTTGAGCCATTGTTGTGTTTGTTATAAGATTTGTTTCCTGTGTGGTGAGCCTGTTGAATGAGCCATTGTTGGGCCTGTTATTAGATTTGTCTCCTGGTGTGGTCAGCCTGTTGAATGAGCCGTTGTTGTGTTTGTTATTAGATTTGTTTCCTGCCTGCTGTGGTGAGCTTGTTGAATGAGCCATTGTTGGGCCTGTTATTAGACTTGTCTCCTGGTGTGGTGAGCTTGTTGAATGAGCCATTGTTGTTTGTTTGTTTGTTATTAGACTTGTCTCCTGGTGTGGTAATTCTGACAGAGCTCTATTCTAAACATAGCATTAATTGGTTGGTCATGATTGTATTCTATGACACAGTGTGTGTGGGGGTGGGGGGGGGGGGGTTGAGCAAAGTTTTGTATCATCACTGCATGTATTCATTGGAGATTGTATGTAACAGAGAGACAGTCTACAGCTGTTAACAAACTGGTTTTCAGGACAAGTCAGGCATCTGGAAAGGCAAGAAGATGCCGGGTCACATGGGAAACGAGTGGAGAATTCTGAAAGGGCTTAAGGTGGGTCTTACTGTCTGGAGAATTGTCACAGTTCTTGTATCTTTGTGTGTATTAATGTGTATGACGCAAGAGACATTAAGGTCAATAATTGTTTTCCCTTGTTTTTGGATCTGGCATACTTCTACCTCAAATCTTCAGGAGTTATCCCTTTGTTGCCAGATTTGATATGTCATCAGTAATCACTTAGCCTCCATCATGTCATCAGATCTGAAATGTCATTACCGTCCTTTTATCATCAGATCTGGCATACTTAGTCCTCCGTCGTCACACCTGGCCTGTGATCAGTCTCCCTCTGTCATGAGATGTGGCATATCATAGTGTTTCTCATTCCATCATTGGATCTGGCATACTTTATGTGGCATATCATAGTGTATCTCATTCCATCATTGGATCTGGCATACTTTATGTGGCATATCATAGTGTATCTCATTCCATCATTGGATCTGGCATACTTTTCCTTCTGTCATCAGATATGGTGTGTAAGATCTGGCATGTCATTTATACATCTCCCACTGTCGTCAGACATGGCATAATTCTTCTGTCATCAGATCTCGTGTGTCAGATCTGGCATGTCGTATGTATATGTCTGCAGATGTGGTGTATCATCAGCACATCTCCCTCTGTCAACACATCTGGCATAGTTCTTCATCTGTCATTACAGCTGGCATGTCATCAGTATGTCACCTCTATATGTCTGCAGATGTGTATCATCAGCACATCTCCCTCTGTCAACACATCTGGCATAGTTCTTTATCTGTCATTACAGCTGGCATGTCATCAGTATGTCACCTCTATATGTCTGCAGATGTGGTGTATCATCAGCATATCTCCCTCTGTCAACATATCTGCCATAGTTCATCTGTCATTACAGCTGGCATGTCATCAGTATGCCTTCATCTGTCTTTATTAGATCTGTCACATGTTTTCTTCTGTTGTCAGGTCTGGCATATATCCTCAGTATATTTCATTGTTTCTTCAGATCTTGCACAACCCACCACCACCCCAACCCCCCATCACCTTTTTGTTTTTGTTTTGTTGTCAGATTTCACCCAGAGATTACCTTGTGTGGTGGACATTAAGTAAAAGTTGCCATCAGTTCTGGCACGCCCCCAGCATAATTATGTCTTTCTCTGCCTACAGATCTGGCGTATCAACACCAAATACAATGTGCTGTATGTTCACGGGCCCTGCATACCTGGCAACACACATGGCGTGGTTCGAGTCTATGACAGCATACTGTCGCACCGGCGCCCAACACCGGAGAACCACCCCCCTATGCCCACCTGGATATGTGATGACAGTGAAATTGAGCTGGAAGAGGAATATTTTGATGACGATCTTCACAACATGGCTATGCCGTCCATCAAATACCAACAGTAGAAATGCTGGGGGGCTGGGGATCAGCAGAGAGAGAGACAGATCATGATGACAGTGAGAGACAAGTCAGCATCACCAACACAGCATGGCTGAATCTCTTCATCGTTTTTGACTGGCATGAGAAAAACTACAACTGTGTACTGGCCAATGTTGGGCCAACTGTAAGGCTGAAGTAAGGCTAGAACTAAATATTTGAAGTTGATACTCGCAACCTGCCAGTTTGAAAATCTTCTCTTGCCATTTTGGAATTGGTTGTATTGTCAGTTTGTATGTTTTGTGTGACTGTTCAAGCAGCATTTTGAAACAATGGTTTATTACCTTCACTACCACTTATGATGGGAAGAGTCCATTTGGGAGACACACAAACACACACACACACACACACACACACACACACACACACACACACACACACACACACACACACACACACACAGAGTCTCCCTCTCTCTCTTTTGATAGAAAAATCCCTTCGGTGCAAGTCATTGGAGCTTGCTCATCTTGATTAGCAGTAATGTGAGTATGCGTGTGTGTGTGTGTGACTATTAAAGGTGTTGAGAGTACATATTCATCACTTTTTTGTGTTCTCTTGGATGTGGGCTCTCCCTCTCTCTCAATAGAAAAATCCCTTCAATGCAAGTTACTGGATCTTGCTCATCTAGTGGGCATATGTTGATGTTTGCGCTCATGTTTGTGTGTGTGTGTGTGCGTCAAAAGTGTTGGGAATACATATTCGTCATTGTTTTGTGTTCTCTCAGCTCTCTCTGTTTCTCTGTTCTGTGTATGTGTGCTGTCGAGGTATCGGGCATAGATGTTGGTGCTGGCGTTATGCTCAGATGCTGTAGAATAAGCTGGGGTGTCGTCAGTGGTGATGTCAAACAAAAGGGGTAGGTTACAAAACGCGCAATAACATCTCAAATAGTGTCTTGCCAGACAGCAGAATCCTGATTTTCGATGTCATATTAGATAAATTTCAGACACCCATACCCCCGCTCCTATCGGATGGGTTATTAGGAACATGCATACATACACGCATGCTTGCAGAGCTACTCTCATTTCAAAATAAAAAGAAGAATCAAAATGATAAAAAGTATAGCACAGTTTAATTGGTCGATTGGCATCATGATGTATTTTACAAGAACCGGCTGTGATTTTTTTTATTTTAAATCCTATCTAACTGAACACAAATCTAATTCATTCTAGATTTAATCACCATACATGGGTCTGCTATATTTATATACACACCCCGAAACTAAAACACGATAAGAATATCACAGACATTGCGTAACGTTCCGTCTACCGCACAACAGGACATGGAACAAAACGTAAACCTAACAAAATGGGCAAAGCCGACCTTTCCGTTGACAAAGAAGTCCACAGCAAAGCATGCAGGAATGGAGTTCGCGTCGACGTGACCAAAAGCCGTGAAGCTAGAAGTTTCAAAGCACAGGGTGATTTTGGATATTTGTTCCAAAGACACCAAAGGTTTAAAAACATAACGGGTTTTATTTTATATTTTATAGTTTTGTAATATAAAATAAGGCGACACAAAAGAATGCTACCTGTTCCAGTCAAAAGAGAATTCGGGTCAATTTACCGTTCTGCAAAAAGACAGCTTCCCAGTCTGTAAACTGGTTACTCCAGTTGATGGGAGCGAAAAAGCCAGGACACCGGCAGGGTGCAGTGGGATTTCTAACATGCACTCACTCATGTGAACCGCTGGATCTCTGTATTAAAGTCACACGTACGACCCGTGCCGCTAGCATAAATGGTGACGTGACATTTCGAATCATGCTGGCTGGTAGCTATTTTGTGCCAGTAAGCAGGTCTTGATATCACTGGTGGCTCTTGTGCCAGTAAGCAGATGTTGACACCACTGGTGGCTATAAACAGGTGTTGACACCACTGGTGGCTATAAGCAGGTGTTGACATCACTGGTGGCTATAAGCAGGTCTTGATATCACTGGTGGCTCTTGTGCCAGTAAGCAGATGTTGACATCACTGGTGGCTATAAGCAGATGTTGACATCACTGGTGGCTATAAGCAGATGCTAACACCACTGGTGGCTATAAGCAGGCGTTGACATCACTGGTGGCTATAAGCAGGTGTTGACATCATTGGTGGCTATAAGCAGGTGTTGACATCACTGGTGGCTCTTGTGCCAGAAAGCCGATGTTGACATCACTGGTGGCTTTTGTGCCAGTAAGCCGATGTTGACATCACTCGTGGCTATAAGCAGCTGTTCACACCGCTGGTGGCTCTTGTGCCAGTAAGCAAATGTTGACATCACTGGTGGCTATAAGCAGGTGTTGACACCACTGGTGGCTCTTGTGCCAGTAGTCAAATACTGACATCACCGATAGCTCTAGTGCCAGGCAGCAGACGTTGACACCACTGATGGCTCTTTTGCCAGGAAACAGACGCTGACGTCACTGCTGGCTCTTGTGCCAGGAAGCAGATATTGACATCAGTGGTAGCGCTCGTGCCAGTAGTCAGATACTCACACCACTGCTTGCTCTGCCAGTAAGCAGATGGTGGCTCTTGCACACAATGTATAAGCAGACTTCAAACCGCAAAGCTGGTCTGCTGCACTCTTTCATATTCGGGTATCCGTATGTGTACAAGGACCACAATGATGCCAGCATGGCCTTAAATACAATCAAGCCAGTGTTTATATTTATAGAAAATTTGGATTTATCGAGGTGTTCCATTACTTTTGGGTGAGTCAAGGCTGGTGTCTCTATAGTCAGCATTTAACTTAGAGAGATCAGTCGGCAAATAATTACTGCCGATGAACTATCGTTAAACATGGCAAACACTTACACAGCTACAAATAATCAGAATACTGTACTAACTACCAAAAGCCTGCTAATTATCGAAGTAATAAGCATGCAATTGTTGTTTTTTTTGTTGTTTTTTTAAAGGGTACATGTATTCTGTACCGGGGAGCACTACAGCATCACAAACACTGGTTCGACTGACTGGGCAGCGCTGCTCTTCCAGCGGCTGTGGAATCACACAAATAAGGCGATCCGAATTCCCCGCAAAAAAAAAATAAAAAAAAAATGGACTGACCAAGGCGGTGATGTTTCTAACGAATAAAGAACTACGTTGTAAACTGAAGGTTTCAACCTCAACTTCGCGCGGTGAAGGCACAACATAGTACATGTACGGCATGGCCATGCGTACAGCCTGTCGTTCATCTCAATCACGCCAGTCAAGGGCAAAGGACACGCTGCTGATCTCTGGACGGGTGTTGCTGGTCGGATCGTTTCTCAGTATGGATATATTTCGGTTCCAAGAATGAAAGAAACAAGGAAAAAAGAACAGTGCACGTGATGCGCCCTCGTTGATGTCAATGTCCGCAATGCCAACGTCCACTTGTATGGCGCAGTTTGACTCAATGTAGATAGCCACATGCTCGTTGAGATTGGCAAAGATGACGGAGAAGGGGGGTGGGGGAAAGGGGTATAGGGAGGGACTGTGGAAAAAGGGACAGGAGGAGGGGACTGTGGGGGGAAAGGGATACGGGGAGGGGACTGTGGGGAAAGGGATACAGGGAGGGGGACTATGGGGAAAGGGATACAAGGAAGGGACTGTGGGAAAAGGGAGGAGGGGAGGGGACTGTGGGGAAAGAGATGCGGGGAGGGGGACTATGGGGGAAAGGAATACAGGGAGGGGACTGTGGGAAAAGGGAGGATGGGAGGGGACTGTAGGGGAAAGGGATACAGGGAGAGGACTGTGGGGAAAGGGATACAGGGAGGGGACTGTAGGGGAAAGGGATACAGGGAGGGGACTGTGGGGAAAAGGGAGGGGGAGGGGACTGTAGGGGAAAGGGATACAGGGAGGGGTCTATGGGGGAAAGCGATACAGGGAGGGGACTATGGGAAAAAGGGATATGGGGAGGGGACTGTGGGGGAAAGGGATACAGGGAGGGGACTGTGGGAAAAGGGATACAGGGAGGGGACTATGGGAAAAGGGATACAGGGAGGAGACTATGGGGGAAAGGGAGACATGGAGGGGACTGTGGGGAACGGGATATGATGAGGAGACTGCGGGAAACGAGATGAGGGGAGGGAACTGTGGGAAAAGGGATACGGGGAGGGGACTGTGGGAAAGGGATACGGGGAGGGGGGGGGGGGGGGGGGAAGGGGGTTTAGGGAAAGAGATGGGATACAGGGAGGGAACTGTTGGAAAAGTGATACGGGGAGGGGACTATGGGGGAAAGAGATACAGGGAGAGGACTGCGGGGAAAGAGATAAGGGGAGAGGAATGTGGGGAAAGGGATACGGGAATGTGAGTACGGAGGGAACTGTGGGAACAAGAATGCAGAGAGTGGCATAAGGGGGATGATTCAGCACAGTTCTTCACATGACGTCACTGACGACGAAGACGTTGGTGATACCGCCTTGACCATGACTGCAGCTCGTCAGGTTACACAGTACCTCAGAAAGGAAGGACACGTTTCAAGCCGCAACGGTTCGTTTCAACACTTTTCTCTTCGCCTTGCCTTGCAGTACATTGCCTTGCAATACATTGCCTTGCCTTGCAATACATTGCCTTGCCTTGCAACGGATTGCCATGCCTTGCAGTACATTGCCTTGCCTTGCAATGGATTGCCTTGCCTTGCAGTACATGCCGTGACTTGCAGTACATTGCCTTGCCTTGCAATGGATTGCCTTGCCTTGCAGTACACTGCCGTGACTTGCAGTACATTGCCTTGCCTTGCAATGGATTGCCTTGCCTTGCAGTACACTGCCGTGACTTGCAGTACATTGCCTTGCCTTGCAATGGATTGCCTTGCCTTGCAGTACACTGCCGTGACTTGCAGTACATTGCCTTGCCTTGCAATGGATTGCCTTGCCTTGCAGTACACTGCCGTGACTTGCAGTACATTGCCTTGCCTTGCAATACAGTCTCCACACACGCAGACGATTGAGGACCAGCTGACCTCGTCACTTGACCTCCGTGTGCCAATTCAGAACCGTTCAGCAGAAAGTTTTAAAAACCAGCTGCAACGGAGATGTAGTTCTCGCGAGCTCTCTTCCTGTCGTGGTAGTTCTCTAGAGAGGAGTCCCAAATCCATGAATGGGACAGTAGCATTTCCATGAAGGTAAATTTGTCTTTGTCCCGCGACAAGGAGATGGAGCACCACCATGGAAATGCCAGCTCCTTTCTGGTTGGCTGATACCAGCAACACTGCGGGCTCGTCGAGAAGAAACAGAACGCGCGGCTATCCCGGAACTATACCGCAAGACACATCAGCAATGCTTGCCGCGAAATATTTCCGAGCCAGCAAGCAGTGCGTATTTTCACTGTGGGAAGTTTGAACGTGTGCGGGCCTCTTTTGGCTTAGCCCCGAAGGACACGGAGAGTCGGTGGCGCAGAAGGACAGCACTCGCTCTCCAAAGCCAAACATTTGGTGAAAGATCTTTTTCTTATGCTGGCCCATCTGTCTGGAACAATTTGCCTCAAACACTCCGCCACTCTGATTCTGCCTCCTCTTTCAAAGCCGCCCTCAAGACGCACCTGTTTAATAATTATTTCTAAACTGTTTTTTCACAGCCCTGCCCATCCCCTCGTTCGACGCTGTGTGTGTGTGTGTGTGTGTGTGTGGTTTGTGTTATTGTAAAGCGCCCTGTGCTGCCACCTTGTGTGGTAGATGGGCGCTCTAGAAATCCTCTTTATTATTATTATTAAGCACGATCTGGCGTGGTCACTACATAGATGAGTGACCGTTACGAGCTATGCTTTGCGCCCGCCCCGATATCCCTCCAGTCATACACTGCGCAGAATCTAAAAAAGTCCGTTTACGAGACTATAAACCATGTACATACGCACGCACGAAAGTCATACACGCACGTCAAATATCCTGTGGTCCTTGTCAGGGTTCGGCGGATTATCGAAACACCAAAATATCTCAGCATGCACTAAAAGCGTCAGAGTGTTGAGAAGTATATGAAGTTGGACACTATATGGAATAAGAAGGACGAAACGGCTAGGTGATTATCTCAGTAACTATAACAAACGTACTGTCCAGTCGCACGACCGTTTTGTGCATCACCGTACATGGCTGACGAAACAGCATCCGCGTGGCTTGCCTATTTCAGTATCAGTCTTCAGCAATGCTTCTTTTCTATTTCTTTATTTGTTCTATAAATTAAAAACGTCAACAACCTTACACGATTTAGGTCGTTTGAGTTGGGCTTTTGCCACATCGTCTCACCTCCACCTCCCTCTCGCCCTCCTCTAGGGAGCCAAGGCTCAAAGCGGAGGACAATGCGGCCTGGCTGTTCCTGCTCTGCGTTGGGTCACACTGACATTGGCGTCGAGGAATAGTCCCGTCTTCCCTTCGTTCATGAAAAACAACACAAGGACTACGCTCAGGGCGTCCCGTGCTGAATCACAGCGTGCTTTAGTAGACGACAACAAAGAACTACGACATGGTTTGCCCATCTGCTCTGCCTCTCTTCAGATCATCTGCACACTCACAGCGTATCACAGTCAGCAACCGTCTTGGTCGATTTTTGTGTGCCCCTCCCCATCCCCCCCCCCCCCCCCCCCCCCAGTCCTCACGTATTATGTGATCAACAGCTTCTGTTTAAGAAAGCACAACGATGAGTGAACAAGAACAGTGCCAAACAGCTGTGCCAAAGTGCCACCTTGTTTATTATCCATCTTCCATTTGGCCATCACTATCCGAGCCTCCTTCGGTCCGAGTGGAAGGTATAATGAGTGGAAGGTATAATTAGCCTCTGGTCAGCTGTGTTCAAGAGATGAGGCAGCGAAGTGGTCTCGACCTCCGAACTTCCGGTCACCGCCACCAGACCGCCTTCACAAATGGGCACTGACTTTGCTGTCTTCTTTCTCCTTCTACTTCCAAGTTACAGGCTGCATGTCTTCCTTCAACGCTGCAGAGCTCCGCGTTCACTGAAGGTCTGCGTCGCAAGTTCCAGCAGCCCGGTGTAGGTCATCACATGGTTCCGTTGTAGAGTTCTTCTCGATGGAAGCTTTGGCTTTTCCTCAGATGCTTGAGGAGGAGGCGGCTAGCTGGCAAATATTGCCCGCTCTGCACAGAGACACCAGGGTCGTTATCAGGCAGCAGTCGTGATTATATTTATACAGTACTTACAATAGACTACAAAAGTTCTGATGATGATGATGATGATGATGATGATGCGAATGATCCCAAGACCGGTAGATGTTAAATAAATG